>CM053748.1:34391523-34424980 GCA_028658305.1 Pachyuromys duprasi
TTTTTTTTTGTCCTTATCATTAATTTACCTGTGTAGTTGGTTTACACATGGGTATTTTTAAAAGCACAGTACTTATGTCTGCATTCCAAGAGTTCTGATTCAAATGGTCTGCAGTTAAGTTATAAATCATACTTAGTAAGAAAAAAATGACCAGGTGATTATTGATAATCAACAATGATCAGAAATCACTCAAATGTCACATATTTTATTTTGCTTTAATGGCTTCATTTTCAGCTTTTCATCACCAGCATCATCATCATTTATTATATCAGCGAAATTCCCTTGATACATGTTTAATCCATCAATAAATAATAGATACTTAAAGATTTTTTTCATGAATATGATGTGACTTACTTAAACTTATCATCAGCTGAGCCTTGGTGGTACAAGACAATAATCCTAGTTACTTGAGAGAGTGAGGCAGAGGAACTCTAAATCAGGGACTTCTTGTTTTACAAAGTGAGATCAAAGACAGTATGGGAATCTTTGTGAGACTCTTGTTGTGAAACAAAAATTTAGGATTATAATTCAGTGGTAGTGCCCTTTGTTAGTGTGTCAGGGATCTCAGTTCTGTCACAAGTACTGAAAAAATAAATCCGACTAAATAATGCAGATTGCCTTTCATAGTAAAGTATATTTAACATATGTTGTGCTAAAAAAACAAGTAAAATTCTGCTGCATTTGACTATTGCTCATTCTATACTGAAATACAAAATTACCCATAGCTATAAGTGAACAAACTTTGGTGAACTTTTAAGGGACCTTCATTTTTCTTTCCTGTTGGTCTCAGAATATATTTTAACAGGTACAAATATTGTGGGTTCCTTCTTGATAAATTCATTTGAAATCCCAGTTGGAGATGTGTGTTCAGGGGAGCCTTGATACAGGTGGAGATCTACGTGTGCCAACTGTGTTCATGAGAAAGCAACCAACGTGAAAATGAGTGCTACTTTCCAAAAGGCCTAGTACATTGTTAACCAAATAGTAAGTTCACTGAGAGCAACAACAGGAGGTTTGCTGCTTTCTTTGGTCTTAAATTACTATAAAATTTAAAAGGAAGAAAACGTGACAAGGATATAAAAAGAAAGGGAACAAGGGCTTTCATAGCATACATCTTGGTCTAGTCTCACATGGTAGAGGGAACGTGTGGTAATAATGCCAATCATGTTATCAAAGACCTCACCTCGTAATACTATCAACTGAATGGTTAAAATGTCAACAGATGATTCTGAAGGCACAAATATTTAGAACATAATAAATATAGATTTGTCGTCTTGATGAGAATTATCCTGAACATGGCACCCACACTGATTCTTGTAAGGATAGGCCTTCTCTTGCACCAAAGCAATGCAAAGGGAAGGCTGTTCCACAGCTCAAGAGAAAGATCTGGACATCTTGTTGACTGTGTTCGTTATATGTACACAAAGGGATTCTGTACGCATAAGAAACATGCTATTCCACAAGCATCACCCCAGTACAGGAAATAACTGACATAATTTCACTCTCTTTTTGACTTCTCTTATATTAATTTGAAAACACAGTTCCTATGTAGGTAGCTCACTGATTTCCTAAAAGGAAAAGAAAATTTGGTAGAAAAATAGCAAATATGCGTGTCATTGTAGTAAACCCCTTGTGAAAAGCCTTCTATACCTAGGAATTGCTCAGGGTACTCTGTTGCATCATGTGAGCATGAAGTTTGTCACTACAGAATCACAAAGCCACTGGTCTACAGGCTTCCTTCAAAAACCGTGCAACAGCAATAACAGTTGATAATTACTAAAGAAATCATCATTTCTGGATTGATGTGTGAGCTGAAGTGCCTTGCTGAGCACCTGCCAAATCAGGCATTAAAAGAATCACGTTCTGCCAAAACTTTCTTCCTGTGCTTCAGTCACATCTGAGGACCAATGACTTTGGCACCTGTCCTAACATTCAAGTTAGTTTAATTCCTGGAAACATTACATGCAAGGTGTGCATGCACAAATTGGAAATGCTAATATAGAAAAATCCAGTATCTTTGCAGGGTTTACAAAAAAAAAAGTGAGGTTTCTGGGCTGAGAAGACTTGGATACATGTCAGCACAGACTTGTGAGTAGTTATAGATAGTGTGCAGCTTCTGTACACACCAGCTCTCTACCACATGGCAAAAAAGCAGAATAAGGTAACTCTGACAAGTTGCTACATTGTATAACACCCAGGAAAATTTCATTAATTGTCAATTTATTTGTAAATTCACCATGATTTTCACATGTGATTAGAAGAATCCCAAGCAAGAGAAGCTTAAGGCAAAGTGGATGTTGAAGTGGAATGGTAGGGCTACAAGGAAAAGACGGAAATTAACAGAAAGCAAATAAATATTCTGAAAATTGACACGCTAATTTATTCTCCATGAATCCATATGTATGTGCCAGCAGTGATAATGGGTATATAGATATCTTAGCTAACACATGTCTGATTTATTGGTCTAATGACACAGGATTAGACCATGAAGTAGATCTTTCTATGTATATTTGCACACACTTGTTTAATCACCTGCATAAAAACATAAAAATAGAAATAATAATTTAAAAAGATCTAATCATGAGTAGCCAATGAGAAACCAAAATTGAAATACTAAATGGGGAGTTAACTTGAATATTTATCAAAACGATTTTTGAGAAGAGAGGTTTTAAACACACACACATATACGTATACACTATTTAACATACATACACAAAGCCCTCCCTCACTATTCTTAGCTGAAATTGCTTTAAATAATTTCATCATAATTTCAGTAGTTAGAGTGGATTAAATATAATTTCGCCTTACATATTCTTTCTCTTCTCTGTCTTTCTTAAAGGCCAGAAATTAGAAATCATTGAAACTAGCATTTTCAGATGAAAGAAAAAATTCTCCAATTTCTTACCGTGAACATTTAACATGAGAGTAGAGTAAAAAGAACTATGATTTGTGATAAAATAAAGTCTGAACTGATTTTACACTCTTTGGATTTGTAATTGTTACTAAATAATTTGTAAACATTGGAGTTAATATAATAATGCAGAGTATGGTGGCAAAAGACAGTGTTCTCAGATAAAACAAAACTAGGATTGTTGTCAAGAAACTAATGTGATATAATGTGGTAGAGAAAAGGCTAGGTGGGATTAAAGAGGGCTGAAGTGACTGATTCCTTTCTCCTGACTTCAAGAAAACTTATTATTCCTGAAACACTCTAAAAGCCTGGTAGCCACTGAGAGCACCACAAAATTATATGACTTGTTTAAATTCTAAAGGATCTGTAACACACATCTCAGTCATACATGACAGTGAGTTGCAGAGTGCCAGATCCTGAAGAAGGAATCAGAAAAAAAAAAAAAATTCCCAGGAATTTACTCACTGCCGTACAAAGGACATTCATAGAAAGCGACTGTGTGAAAAGGCAGACGGGAGTTATTCCTGGGGTAAACAGAGAGAAAAATCAATCCATGAGTTATGCTACACGGAACTGAGAGTTTTCGCCTGATGAGTAGGCCTGGTTCAAGGAAAGAAAGACTGGGCCTGGCATAAACTTTTGAAAAGTTAGAGCACACCTCCCTAAAAACAACTTCTCCATAAAACTGCATCCCCTAATCCCTTCTAAACACATCCAGAAACTTTGGAGCAAATATTTAAATACATTAAAACCCCCACAGTAGCCAACACGTGAGCTCTGAAAAAGATGAAACAACAGTGAAGGAAGTAGAAGGGGTCTTCAGTACCTGTTTTCAGATTAGAAGATACACTAGTGACCAATTCTTGCACACACAGTGGCCTAGTAGTTAATACAATCCTTACCCAAATACCAATTGCATTATATGGCAAATATTTATTTGCTTTGATACCCTGCTAGGTATTTTCTTTCTGAGGCCCTCTGAGGTAGGCTCTTGTCCTGTTACTTGTTTTCTCCTACATCCAATGTCCATCCCATTTGTCTTTCTAAGTGAGGATTAATCCTCTTACTCCAGGTCCTCTTTCTTGTTTATCATTTTTAGGTGTATAGATTTCAGTATGTTTATCCTATCTTAAATGTATATACCATGTGCGTCTTTCTGCTTTTGGGATACCTCACTCAGGATGATCGTTTCCAGGTCCCACCATTTGCCTGCAAATTTCATGATTTCCTCATTTTTAATTGCTGAGTAGTATTCCATTGTGTAAGAGTACCACAATTTCTGTATCCATTCCTCAACTGAGGGACATCTGGGTTCTTTCCAGGTTCTGGCTATTACAAATAAAGCAGCCACGAACATGGTTGAGCAAATGTCCTTGTTGTGTACTTGAACATCTTTTGGGTATATACCTAGGAGTGGTATAGCTGGATCTTGAAGAATCACTATTCTTAAATGTCTAAGGAAACACCAAATTGATTTCCAGAGTGGTTGTACCAGCTTACATTCCCATCAGCAATGGAGGAGGGCTCTCCACATCCTCTCCAGCATGTGATGTCAGTTGAGTTTTTGATCTTAGTCATTCTGACAGGTGTAAGGTGAAATCTCAGGGTCATTTTGATTTGCATCTCCCTGATGGTTAAGGATGTTGGGCATTTCTTTAAGTGTTTTTCTGACATTCTACAATCTTCTACAGAGAGTTCTCTGTTTAGCTCCAAACCCCATTTTTTAATTGGATTATTTGGATTACACTATTGACCAATTCTTGCACACAAAGTGGCCTAGTAGTTAATACAATCCTTACCAAATACTGATTGCATTATATGGCAAATATTTATAAGTGCCCTAATTTTTTTTAGCAAACCACAAAAGATGCAGGCTGATTGAAACAAACTTAAGAAAGAAAACTGAGGGGAGGGTGGGACGGCAAACTCCAGGCCTTAAAACAGGTTACACAATACAGTGATCAAAGGACTATGGAACTGACATAAAATATGCCAGTTAATTGATTTTCAAGTGAGGAGCCTCTTCAACAAACTGTGTTTTAAAAAATGGGATATACATGTAAGAAAGGATCTTACAACATAAAAAAAAAATCTCAACATTTACTCATCGATGGCTTTAAGGTAAAATGTGAAAACAAAAATTTTAAAAGCAAAAAAAAAGGGGGAAGTTTTACAATATTGATTCTGGCAATGCTATTTTGGAGACAATAGCAGAAACAGGAGCAATAAAAACAAAAGTAAGAAAAATGGGGATATATCAAACTAAAGTGTTGCTGCACAAAAATGGAAATAGTCAACACAGTGAAAGGCAATCTCCAGAATGTGAGAAAATATTTGCAAACATACACATGATAAATTCTTACTGTACAAAATATAAATGTATAGCAAATTCATATAAATGTTTAACAAGAAAATGAAAAACACATTGAAAAACCATGGCAAAGGATAAAAATGACATTTCTCAAAAGAAAACACACACAACAGTCTAAAAATACATGAAAGTATGGTGACCATCATGAGTCATTAAGGACTTAGAAAACTACAAGATATCACTTCATATGGTTTAGGACAGTTATTATTTTTCAAAGTAACAAAACTGACAGAAAATTTAAAAAGTCTTATTTAGAATTTTTTAAAAAATGACTCATTTTGTATTTTTGTTAGAAATGTAAAATAGTGTGGCCACTATGACAAATATGCCAGAGATTCTCAAAAAAAAAAAAAAAAACAAATAAAATGAGATCTGTGTATAACTCTACCAAATCTTATTTATAGATATTTCCAAAGTGTTTTATATTAGGATCTAAAAGACATATTTTCATTATGTAGTGTTTTACATGAGAATGGCGCCCAAGTCTCATATGCCATCTCAGTGGAATTCTTTGAGAAGAACTAGATCTGGCTTTTTTGGAGGAGGTGATTCACTGGGAGTAGGTCCTTGCCGTTCCCAGGGTCCTTGCTCTTCCTGCTGCTTTGTAGGTGGATATGTGAGCTCCTAGCTGTTCCTACTGTAAAGCTTTTGCTCCATCACCAAAGACTTAATCATAAGACCAATTAAATGTTTTCATTAATAAGTGGCCTTGGCCACAGTAGACGACAGTGCAGCCAGTCCTGATGAGACCTAATAGGCTAGGGTTCAATAGAAGGAGAGGAGGTCCTCTTCTATCAGCTTTGAAAGAAAAGGCAAGGCCATCAAATGTTACAATGTGCATAAAACTTGAAGATTCCATTTTATGCAAAATCTGTGAAGTAGATAAAATTCAAGATTTTCTACTCTTTTTAATTTTTTATTAATAACACTTTATTCACTTTGTATCCTTCCTTTATCTCCCTCCCTCCTCCTCTCCCAACCCCTCTTTTCTTTCCTCTTCTCAAAGCATGTACCTCCCCAAGTCTTAAAAAGTTGAATAGTGATTGTCTAAGTTTCATGATAAAAGTGAAATGGAGAGTTGGTTTTGGTGAGTCCAGAATGTAGGTAGTACAGTTCTAGAAGTTTTCCCTACAACAGTGTGTGTGTAATGAAGAGCCCTTTATTGCACATTAGACATCTGAGTAGGTAGTTCATATTTTATGCTCATTTACAACCACAACATAATAAAGGAGATTAATGGAAATGTGTAACTTGAAAAAGAAAATATAATTTCTGTTAATACAATTTTATATGAATTTAAGAATGTAAGATAAGTTTTCTTTTAAACATTGTTCTTCATACATAAAAAATATGTATGCATGCAGGCTTAAATACACATATGGAAGTAGACATATACATTTGTAGTTGTTTTTTTTTTTTATTTGGTACTCTTTCCTGGTTAGTTTAAAAATTTTCTTAAACAGGATTTAGAATAAGGATGATAGTTGGCAGTTTCTCATTTTTGCAGAAATTTTTCTAGGTATATATTTGCATAATGCCTCAGGTGATCAAGGAGTGTGGCTTCTGGACCAGTCCCTGGAAATGAGATAATATTTGAACTTTATTTTGTTCAAATATTATTCCTTTATAAGGTAAACCTTAGATATACTGTTTTAATCTTTAACTACAAGCATGGCAGGTATAGTGTTTGAGTATGTTTCTATGATCAAAGTACTTTTACTCACAACAGTTTTACCCATGTTCATATTGCCTAGAGGATCTTAAATTTACTTGCTGAAAATACATGGATCCAACTGAGATATGTTAACTTTTCTCCACAGAAGTTTTTCACAAAATTAAGTAAAGCTGGATTAGAAAGGTGAAATATTTAATTTGTGTGACTGACAGAAACTGGCAAAAAGTGGATTTCAGTGGAAGTACATTGAAAATTTCAAGTAACAGTAGGTAGACAGAAAAATAAAACTCACTTTAAATTTTAAAATTTCCAATTACATATTTTCATGACTGTCAGAGACACTTTGAATATTGGAGAATTCCTTGGGTGTCTCAAAATGTTAGGTACATAGGTTTCCTATCTGGCACTCAAAATATTCCTAAAATATATGATAATAATTGCAACTTGATAAATTGAAAAGAGAAAGCTGGAAGGAGCAATATATTCCTGTAACTCCAGTATTTGGGAGTTTGAGGTAGGAAGATAAAGAATTTGGAGTCAGGCTCGTCTATACATAGTGAGTTGCAGTCTTGAGCTAGATAGTGAGACTCTGTCTCAAGCAAAACACAAGGGTAAAGGAAATGGAGTAACTAAAAACAATAAATAAAAAGTAAAAATTAAAAAAACAAAAAAATTAAAAAAATTCTCTATAGTCTAAATCTGTTCATTTTACTTTCCTCATGTGTATAAACATGTATTCTCTGTCTCTGTCTCTGTCTCTGTCTCTGTCTCTCTCTGTCTCTGTCTCTCTGTCTCTGTCTCTGTCTCTGTCTCTCTCTCTCTCTGTCTCTCTCTCTCTCTCTGTCTCTGTCTCTCTCTCTCTGTCTCTGTCTCTCTCACTCTCTCTCTCTCTCTCTCTGTGTGTGTGTGTGTGTGTTTGTATGCATGTCTCTCTCCTCTCTCTGAGTGTTTGTGTGTCTTTCCACCTTTCTCTCTCTCCACCTTGTAACCTACTTTAATGACAGCAGCTTACAACCACAAGGGCCATACAAGGCCACAGTTTCCTCTGGCATGGTACACTAGGAAAGTCACAGCAAAGTGTTCTGCTGTGAATGCAAGCCCATGATGAGCTGGACAAGCTTGAAAAAACGTATAAGCTTTCTCCAATGATATACTAACGAAATCCAGGAAGCGTGTATTCTACATTGTTCAGAGATCTACAAAGAGCTGTTCATCATTTACGAAAATAACTTGTGCCTGATGTCCTTCTTCCTAATTTTTTTTTTTTAAGGCAGAAATGACATCAAAGGGACCTACATTTGCAGTTTTCTTAATCACAGCAACTCTGTATGGAGCTGGAGGCATCTGAGGGCTCTATTATGCTTTCTCCTGGGGAAGAGTGGGGCTATTTGCATATCAATACACCTTTAAAATTACATTCCTTTTATTACAGTTAAGTGGTTATGCTTATTTCTAATTGTCAATAGTTAATGTATGCTGTTGATAACATTAATTACATGTTTCATTTCAAGACAGCAAAGTAAGGTTTTGCAAACAGTTTTATGAAGAAAGTGTTAAAGACTTTAGAGCTCACCACAGTCTTTACTGCTTCATGGCTGTGCTAAAATCAGGCACATGTTCAAATGGACTCAGATATCCTATCAAATAATTAACTATTTCACCATTATGCCTGGTTCCTCTGTAAGTTGTTTCCTCTGTGACTCTACAGGGAACTGAGTTATAGTCCTATGCCCAGGTCCCTACCTCAAATCCCAGTTCTTATAATTGGGTTCTTATATAATCTGCCAAAGATCTTCCCTGGAGACCCTGTTTACTTTCTGCTGTTTTTACATTATCCATCCTGACCACCGAGTGACCAGAAAGCAGATAATGGGACCTATCTGCTGAAAATCGTGCTCATTTTTTTTGTTGTCCCCAGACAGGGTTTCTCCGGGTAGCTTTGGATATCCTGGACTCACTTTGTAGACCAGTCTGGCCTTGAAGTCATAGTAATCAGTCTGTTTTTGCTTTCCTAAGTGCTGGGATTACAGGCTTTGGCCATTGCACCCAGATCTTTTATCTTTTCTTTCTTCTTTTTCTTTTTATGACAATTTAGACATATGATCTTGTTTAATTAGATAGCACATGGCTTGGTAGATAAGTTAACATTTGCTGATATTTTGGCATATACTTTTCACAGTCAAGAGGGTCTAAATTTGAACAATAATATTAGATAAATATTTGCGCTATCTTGAATTTTGTAAATCTTGTTCATTGTAGAGCAGAAACACCTGAAGAATCTGGAAGCTTTTGTTAAAAAAAAAAAAAAAAAAAGGTCTGTTCTTGTTTGCTGTGCGGGAAAATATAGCCTTCGCATCCCCATCACTGTTACCTTTTCTTCTTACTGGTCAAATCATTAAGAAATTCTATAAATTGACTTGTTTTGTATGAATTTCTCATCACATGCACTGGGTGGTAACTGGTTTTAACGGTAAAACTTTAGATAGTAGATGGAAATATGATCTTTCCAGGAGTGATTAGATTAACTTGGAATGAGTTAGTACAAGATTAAAAATAATCTGGAGTTCTGTAAGTGGAAGAAATGATACACAAGCATGTTCAGGAACAAAGAACACTTGAGGATGGGATCAGAAGTTGAAGAAATGCCGCATCTAGCCAAAAAGTTTCAAAGATTGCTGACAAGCACCAAAAAAAAAAAAAAAAAAAAAAAAAAAAAAAAAAAAAAAAAAAAAAGGTCAGGAGATTGGATGGTCACAGCTTGTCACCTAGAAACAACCTCCCAAAAATTATCTCCTCAACACCATGATTCTAGATATCCAAACTCTAGTATCATGAAATAAATGACTTTCTTCTTGAAACCTCCTTTTCTGTCATAACCTCCTTTTCTGTCATAATTTCTATAGCTTAGCTACAAAAAATACTTATGAGCCACACAATCCTAGATTGCTGCAAGGGAAAGAAAAACATTGCTTAGCCTTAAACACATTATCTGACCACAGTGAGACACAAAGCTACTGACAGCATGCCCTTTTCTCTTAGGCCATTATTGGACCTGCCGGGGGGAAACCATAGGATTGAAAATCAGTGGCTATTATTTTAAAGTTTAAAGCACAAGCCTAAACTAAGGCCAGCTAGGTGGAGACATGTCCAGGCACCTGTGGGGAAGAACTAGACTCAATGCTCTGAGGGGAAGAACTAGCCTTACTACATTCTTTTCCTGCCACTAGAGATACAGTTGCTAGGAAACCGGCCCATCCCCCTAGGAAGGGACCCCAGACCATTAATGGTTTGGGGACCTTCTTGTAGCCAATCAATTCAAAATGCAACATCCCCTTTTCTGTTTCAATGAATAGATGCTTGCCAGGCAGGAATCCCCCTGCTTTGGGAGGACTGGGAGGGACAGGAATCTTTAAATCACCCAACTAACCTGAGCATTTGGCTCCTGGCTCTCACTGCTTCTGTGGTGAGAGTGTGTGGAGCCTGAGCTGCAGCTTATAATAAAAAGATACTCATGTGTGTTTCAACAGACTCAACTCCTGGTGGTGGTCTTTTAGGGTCTTACAAATCGAGCACAACAGCTGAATACTGACATGCTACAAGTAGACGATCTTACCTTGTGAACAAAAAGTTCTCTGTGTTCCTCAGTACCTTTGTGACACAACACCCCCTCCCCCTATGAACTGATTATGGGTTGAAAGTCCATTCCTTTCCATAGAAATGGCTATATTCTGTATCATATCTGCTACTTAATGACTGTGTAACCTTTAGGAAAGTTGGTAGCATTCTGAGGTAAATATTCCATCTTCAAATGGTCAATAGAAACATAACTTCTGTCTCTAAGTAAAAGAACTGAATTATCATTCCATGTTGGTATAACATTCTTTTGGAATGTATACACCTTAACCCTTGTTCATTCAAATGCTGATTTCTCTCCCCCCACTCTCCGGTTTCAAATTGGACATTGCATTGTGATACTTATTCTAAGTATCACCTGTCTCAACTTTGTGTAAACATGCCAAAATAAAACAACCAGTCACAATGCTGAGCAATGGAGAGGAAAGAGTAGGAGGGAGAAGGGAATAATCAGAGGAGAGGAAGGAGTGGGAGGGAAAAGGGAGGGACAGAGGCTGGGAGAGCAAGCCTGGAGGAGAGGTCTTGGAACAACATGGAGAATGAAATGGAGCTAAGATTTCATTAAAAACAAGTATAATGTGGGAAATCTAAACGTTAGGAAACTATGAGGGCTTGGAAGTTTAGGATGGAGTAACTATTGCCCAGCATTGTGTTCTAGGTTAATTAAATAAATCATAATCCCTGTATGGTGATTTGATTATACAGCTTGCTTAGTATTGACAGCAATTTTAATAAAAGGTAAACCAATAGTAAATGTTAATCACCTACAAAAATTCCCATTCCCATATCCATGTCTATTATCTTTATGAAATCACTGAAATATGTTTAAATAAGAATAGTCAGCACCTCACCATGCTTGTAAACTGGACACTCTTGAACCTATTCTCAGCAACTCTGTGAATCCTAAAAGTTTTGCAAGAGTGCAGGTATACATCACTTCTCTTTTATTTTTATTTTTTTTTAATTCATCTTCTGGCCATTCTGTCCTTCTGACTTATTAGAATTTTCCCCCAACATTGTGTAATTGGATTTCTGCCTTCCACTACTCTTTTCTCGTTAATGTGGGTCACCTAGTATTTAACTTTGCCTCTTTAAACATTAATTTCCCTTCTAAGATGCAAGCTACTGAATAGAAATGTACAGCTCTCAGGAAAGAAAAATTCAGCATTCTGTAATGGCTCAGTAACTCTCTTTCACCTGTCCCCTTTCACATGTTTCCTCTGTGTTCTGGGTGAAATATTGGAGTATGCTAAGGACGCGTCAGGATGTGTTTACTCAGTTCATCAGATGCCGCATATTATTCACTGCAAGCAGTTTATGCTTTCTGCAAAGGAGGCACTGTTGCAGGCATATTAGCTAACAAATGAAAAAGTCCATTACATGCATAACATCTTCAGATGTGAAAAATTAAAGTTTAAAGGAAAACATACGTGAAGGGAAAGGGATTAGGTAGGCTGCTAGCAGAGCCAATTCTGCCATGGCCCTGTGCCTCATTGCTGTGCTACCCTTCCAGCTCCAGTAATCTGCTTCTGCATTTAAAGGTCATAAAAAGAAGTTTCTCAGTGTGACCTCCTCTGTGTCTTCCATCCCATTTTATGTGCTAGTGAAAAACATTCCAAATTGACTACCTGACTATGTAGTGGTGTGGAAGAATTTTATAAAATGAAACAAAGAAAAAGAGGCTTCAGCTCTCTCCATTTCTCCTACTCAGCAGCTTTAGACCTCCCACTATAATTTCCTGAGACATAAGTGACTCTACTGCAGTAAGAAGTTACACTGTGAAGAGTGCTAAAGTCTCTTACAGTTTCCTGGAAATCTTTGGTTTATTGGTACAGTACTGGGATCACTAAGGGGTCATCTTCAGCGAAAAGAAAACTGTTCAAATGATCTTCATTTTGGAGAATGATATAGTAAGTTATAATTACAAATTAAATGAAAAATGTGTATAAAGATGTAAAGCTGTAGGTTTGTCCCTAACTCGAGAGTAAAATGATTTTTTTTTTTCCTGGTGGTATCCCCTTGAAGCTGCTGCTTAGAATACACTTATCTAACAATGTGATTTCACAAGCAAGGAAGCTGCCATCCCTTACTAAACACTGACAATTTATAAACTGTCATCAGTAAGATGTTCATAGCATACACCCCCTTACTAAGTAATGAGCTAATATCCAAGACTTTCAATTAGAATATAAGGGAGTTTATAAAGTAACATGTCCACGGTTTCCAGCTCTCTTTGAGAGAATCCAGCATATGGAAGAAAAGTTTTGCTTTCCATGTTTATGTTTTTCAGTTGAGTAGATGATGCTTCAAGGTTCTAAGTACTATAAAGTTTTATCAACCAAACCAATCTCATCGATCTCCTATCTCTATCCCCTACCCTTCTCTCTCGTTCTCTGTTTTTACTTTTAGGTGATGGGTTATCTCAGACTAAGAAATTAGCCAATCAATCAAAGCCAGATTAAAAAATATAAAAAGTGCTGGTTTATTTGGTAACTGAAGTTTCTGGGTGAGTTCAGCAGCCTCAGGAGAAAAGATCAGAGGAAGTCACACCCCTACTATAGTGGGTAGGGTATTTAAGGGTATAGGCAAAGGAAAATGACATTTGCCACCTGCCGTTTTCCAGGAGCTGATGGCTCCAGATGAAGGGTTGGTGCAGTTGTTAGGGATGCAAGGAATGTGGAGGCTTTCCTCCAAAGGTTGGGAGAGAGAAAGTGGGATTTACCAGGATCTTGTGGGGGACAGGAACAACAAGAGATGCCAATGGAACATTAGAAATCACAGTAATATATTCTTTTTTTCAAATTTAAATATATATTTATTAATTACAGTTTATACTCTTTGTATCCCCACTGTAACCCACTTCCTTGTCCCCTTCCAACAATAGGGAAAGTCCTCCTACCCTTCTGATCCTAGTATATCAGGTCTCATCAGGAGTGGCTGCATTGTCTTCCACTGTGGCCAGGTAAGGCTGCACCTCCTCAGAGGGAGATGATCAAAAAGCAGGGACTGAGTTCATGTCACAGACAGTCCCTGTTCCCATTACTAGGGGATTCCACTTGGAAACTGACCTGCCACAGGCTACATCTATGCAGGGGTTCTAGGTAATCTCCATGAATGGTCCTTTGTTGGAGTACAGTCTCAGAAAAGATCCCTGTGCTCAGATTTTTTTTTCTCTCCTTGTGGAACTCCTGTCCCCTCCAGGTCTTTCTAGCTCCCCCTTTTTCATAAGATTCCTTCTACTCTGACCAAAAATTGGCTATGAGTCTGAGCTTCTGCTTTGACAAAGGGCCTCTAAAAGACTCTACTGAAGAGGGTATCAAAACAGTAATACATTCTTTTTTTAAATTAATTTATTTATTTATTATGCATACATTATATGTATTCTGCCTGTATGTATGCCTGCACAGCAGAAGAGGACACCAAATTGTATTATAGATGGTTACGAGCCACCATGTGGTTGTTGGAAATTGAACTTAGGACCTTTGGAAGAGCAGCCAGTACCCTTAACCTCTGAGCCATCTCTCCAGCTCCGTAATATATTCTTAAACAATCTTTTATCAGCTTTATGTCTTTTCTTCCAATAAAAAGGCAATGCAAAGATCTCTCATTAATCTTCTGTATTTAAATCCCTTAAATAAATTATAATTTTTATCCCAAAGATAAGGAACATTCATAGCATACACAATGTCTGTTTGTATAAGGCCTTGTCATATACTCTATTTACATTTCAAATTTATTTAACATCAAAACCCTTTATTTAAAGAATTCATCTATTGATATTTCATAGAAAGGGAGATATAGAGAAAGACAATTCAGAAAATGGGAGTGTACATTTGTAACCATTTGAAGTTAATATATTATCTTACTGTCATTTCAGCAACAGGCAGATCTCTTTGATCAATTTTTTTTCGCACTTAAATACTCATCCATGAAAACAATTTTCTAGTTTATATTCCTTTTGTTTCTAATCTTTAGGAATTAATAGTTTCTTGTTGCAGCATCACACTGTGAACCCCAAGATTGTGTTGTTTACTTGAAAAACCTGTTTCTAGTTGTGGTGTGGCTCAGCCCTAGCTCATACCTTTAATCCAAGAGTTTTTTGTTTGAGTATTGTACACAGGATTAAGTAAATGTATCCCTTAGTCAAGAGGCTAAGCAAGCAACCAGTTGACAAGAAGTGAATATAAGAAAAAGAGAAAAAAAATCATAGAGAATAAGAGGAAGTTAAGAAAATAGAAAGAGAGACATACAGGAAGTAGAAGGTCCCTTCTAATTTTGGAGACGGTGTAGGGAAGAAGGCTTGCTTTTCCTTCTGGGATGTCTTGTGAGGAGTTTCAGCTGGGTGCTTTCTTTGTCTCTGAGCCAGAAGGCTTTTACCCCAGCATCTGGCTCCTGAGTCTTTATTGGTAAAGTTGAACATTTAAGATTTCGATAAAAACAACAGCTTCTTTAATAACTGAAGTCCCTCCCATGATTCATTACTTAATATTATTTTGAGTTTGCAGTCTTTAGTCACCATAGTGCCATGGTTAGTTTCTTATACAAGATGGTATTTTCTTTTGCTTTGAAAGCTGCTTACATACTCAGAAAGCATACCAAAGTGCCTAAAACTCACTCTTTTCCTGTATTCTTTGTTTCAGTGTAGTGTATCAAGGAATAACTGTTGATAAAAATGTTAGCACATCCATTTAAAATTGAGGAGCAAGTATGGAAATAGTCCTAGGTGTCTCTTCATTGAACAAAATGTTATAAGCAGTCTGATTATGCAGATTCAAAACTCCTATTTGATAATTACTGTGAGGTTGTGTGTGTGCTTGTTTTGTTGTTGATGCTGTTGTTGTTATTTTTCTTAATTTTGTTTTTATGATATAGAAGGAATTGTAATAGGCTGAGAGGTCATCTTAACTCCTTATATTTGAGTCATTCCTTAATTTGTATTGTTTCCTCTAACTAATATCAACCACCTGCATTAAAATCTCAGGAAAGAAAACAGTGACCTCTTTATTTTTCTTTTCTTTATCTTCCCTTGCCCCCCAATCTCAGCCAACTAAACCATAGATGTCTGTCTTTAGTTATATGTAGATTATAAACCCTTTTTAAATTTTTTTAATATGTATTCATTGTGTATTCCGAATTTAGCCACCTTCCTCAACTACTCCCAGTCCTACTTCCTCCCTCTCTCTTCTTCACTCTCCCCATCTTCTAGTCCACTGAAAGGGGGAGTTCTCCTCCCCTGCGCTCTGATCTATGAGCCAAATAAGTTCCTTAGGTTTGGTGACGAATGCCAGGATGAAATACAGCTTAACAAAACATCATTGCAACTGTAACATTAGTAGGCCATGATGTGTTCAAGTCATTTTCCACCTAGTAAGTTTTAATGATATGTCGGTAAAATCCAGAAATTCAAATTCTATGCCAATAAGATGAGGTTGATTTTTTTTTCCTAAGAACTGAATTTCCTTAACCAGTGAAGAACAAATTTTAACTGGCAGTTGTGTTGTACTTAGTACTTTTGTGGATCTAACACAATGAGTGTTTTCTGGGAAGTTAATAGCAAATTAGTTTCATGAAATTAAAATCATGAGACCTGAATAAATTCTGGCATCTACAAACAAAAGGCTGAGTAAATGATCCCCACATTTGAACTTGAGTCTTTTAAATCCAGACCTCTAGTTTTCTTGTTTTAACATAGGCTCTTTAATGTCACTCATTATTACCAAAGCATACAAGTTTTGGAGGAAATAAGAAATTCAAATAAATATCATATTAATAGTACCACCAGTATCTAAAATTTATTCAGCATTAATGTACTCCAAGTATCATAAAAGAAACTCTTTTCAAGTATACTGAGGACGATAAAATGTTAGCCTTATTACCATTACTGTAGATGAGTAAAGAGTCTATTTAAGGTCGTAATCTATAAGGTCATAGTGTTAGTAATTGCCACAACTGAGAATGTACATCAGAGGCTATTGTACCTACATAGCTTATTCTCTTGACACCTCTCATACAGTATATACATTTACAAAAAGATGGCTATTGCAGCTTTGCTCCATTTTACTTGAACCTACTCTAACACTCTCTGTAGTTGACCCAATCTCATTGTCTCCACTGTCCTAATCTTAAACTCAACTCTTCTTTACGTGGCTGTTTCTTTATTCTCCCAAGCGGTCTTTTTTAAAAGACATTTTTTTCTTCAGTCACTCAATTTAACATCAAAAGAGCAGCCATCATGATCCTATTAAAAAACAAATTGGATTGTTTCTGTCTTCTACTTCAAATTCTCCAAAGACTTTGCTTTTCACTTCCAGTAAACAGTGATAAATCATTTTCAGTGGAATAAAGCCTCAAGTCTCCTATTCATGTTTGCTGTCCTCCACTCATGCATGTAAACACAACTTCAAATACCCACTAGCTTACACATTCTGAAGTAAATTACCTTTTTCTTTCCTACAAGTGTTTATGCTAGAATGTTAATTGTGAAGATGCCCTAATGGCTAGCTCCCTAGTATTTCTCTTTGATGCCACCTCTTTAGACAAATACTTCCTAAACATTCCACCTAAAATTGCAGTCCTGATAATATTTCTGACTTCCTTTATTTTAAGCACTTAGTCACATCAAAATGTTATGCTGTTTCACTGTGCTACTGTGTATACGGCACCTACTCAAAATTAAGCTTCATAAGAAATATTTCCAGCACCTCTGCATTGACTGACATTACTTACCTTTAATAAATATTTGACAAACATATAAATGCCTATGAAAATGAGTAAATGATTTCTCCCAGCATGGTAGAATCTCCCTATGTCGCTCTCTTTCCCTTGAGCCCTGCACTGAATATTTCATAGGTCTAAAAATATACAGCTTGTGTGTTTACCTTTGTTCAGCATTCTTTGGCATCTAAAACTGATCTTTATGTCTATTATCCCTAACCAACTATGCAATTTTTCCTCTTGTTCATTGGTTAGTAGTTTCTAGAAATCATTCTCTTTCAGTGCTAGCAACTGAGATTCGCTTTCTACATAAGACTCCTTGAGTATATTTTTTATAGGTATTCTTCATCCAAATGACACATCAGTAAACGAGTTCTTAAACCTGAAAGTATATATTCTAGATAGCTTGTCTTTTTCTTTGTGTGAGAAGAATGTTTCCTGTTTTCTCCTTCTCTTGCTTTTAGAAAAGTTTTCAACTCAGTTCTTGCTTTTACTTGTTTTGCCATATACTATAGTGGACCTGCAAAATGTTGAACAACTGTAAACATTTACCTATTTACTTTTGTTGTACATAGTTGATTAGAATTGGTCCATGAATGCTATTTTGGGGATAAGAGAGTCAAGGGAATGGCTTCTTCTTCTCTTATTTTCCATTATATATATATATATATGGAAACTCCAAATCCATCCAAGTTGATTTTGAGAATCAGATCTACTAAGAAGCCTGATAAAATTAGAAAGTTACAAAGTTTTCTAGAAAACACATAATTTTTTAAATTGAGATGGCAATTACCCATAAAGAATTAATTTTATTATAACCATGTAAAATGCATAGTGTTGTGTTTAAATAATAAAATAAAAAGTTCAAAGAGCATGGATTACAATCTAACTCAAGTTCTTTTATTATGAGACTAAAAGGAAAATGTTTTAAGTACTAATTTTTCCCACTTGTAAATAAAGGATGATGGTATCACTCATGTTGTTAAAAATGTTAGTGAATATCTCTGGAATATATACTATACAGTTGTGAAATATATAGTATAAAGGTTGCATATTGTCACCTGTACTTTTCAGTTCTGATAGTAGAGACAACACCACCAACAAACAGTGGAAAATACAACTGAGAGCTTCAGACAAATGTGCTTCTATTGCTACTGTCCACCGTTTTCATAAAAAAAAAAAAATAGAATGAAAGCTCTAAATGGTGTTATAGAGGATCCTTAGAAGAATTTGAGATATTTCTATTGAGTTTGAAAGATTTTAAAAATTAAAATATTACATCTTCTGGGATGGAAAGTACTTGGTAGTTAAGAGCCAGCTTGGTTGTCCAATAAGACCCTACTTAGTTTGTTCCCAGGACCCTTGCCAGGTTGCTCAGAAGAGCCTGTAACTCCAGCTCCAAGTAGTCCAACAACTCTGGCTTCGGTATTTCTACTCAACAAGCACAAACCCATATACTGATGTGCACATCCATAATTGAAAATAAACTAAATCTTTTTTTTAATTGCATCTTCAGTTAAAGTTGGGCAATTTTTCTTAGATAATTGCATTTATATAAAGCAGAACACCATGCACTTCATTAACAGGAGATGTAAAATTCCATTCATCATTTACTTGTGATTGGATAAAGATTGTCCTACTGGAACAATAATATAAACTGACAAGAAGAAACTGAAATGTGAATTCTCATTTTAAATATTTAATGAACTTATACTATACCCCTTATTAAATAATAAGAACATGTGTTATTTCATTTTAAGATGTAAAATAAGACTAATAAGAGTTGATTTTAATCAGAGTGTAAAATAAAGTTCTTGAATTTATGAATAATAATCTGCCAATCAAATGACATTTCTGATAATCAACATGAATTCTGCGAAACATATATTGCTTTCAGTATTTATTCTTACTTCTCATAGATGTTATTGTCAAGGAACTGCTGCAATGCCTCAGAATCACATCCACCTAGTGCTTATAAGGAATTTTTGATGCTTTTGGCCACAGTGAGTTTTTTATACCTTACTATGTTTTTCACTACATTTATTTCTCATCCTATCCTATCTAGTTTAACCCTTTGTTCACCCCAATAAACTATGTTTCATGAATGTCAAAGTAAACTATAAATATAATCCCAGGAAGCCAAAGACATGTGTTTCCAGAGACATGCTTTGTAATGACATAAATGAAGTCATGCAGAGAGTTAAGTTTCTCAATTACATCACTATAGCCTGAATTAAAATAAATAAATAAACATGGTATTCAATGGAAGCAGAGAACTTCAGTATGTTCCCTCACTGTCATTGCTTTTCCAGTTTCTTCTCAGTTTTTTTCTTCTTCCACCTCTCCATCCTCTCACTCCTTAGTTATATCCCTTCTGCTGTCTCTCCCTTCTTCCATCCTTTTTCTTCTTTCCCCTTCATTCCTTCCTTTTTCCTCTATCTTCTTTTTTTTCTTCCTTCCTCCTCCCTTTCTTTCTTTTTGCTGACATGGATTTCTCCTACCACCCAGCCTCTATATGACATGCCTTATGAGTTTATTTTGTCTTAAACATGAAGTTGATTAACTTCCATGTATGTAAATCTTCCATTTTAAAATACTGAACATTAGAGAGATTATGTTTAAGCTGAGATTGTGACTACAGAATTACTGCAAACTTAGCAGAGCTTCCATAACACTCACTGAAACACAGCTAAATTCAGTACAGTTGCTTGCTTCACAATCTCTAGACCTAATTCTGGCTATAATGGCCATAGTGATGTTAATGTTCCTAAATGTGTCCCTGACTTCCAAGCTATTTCACTTTGTAGTGGTCTTGAAGACTTTCATGAGAGGAAGAATAACTTTCAAGAGTCATAGTCCACTTTTGAACACACTCCTTTTTCTTGGAGCCAGAGTTTCTGTGCATTTTGAGACAGGGAAATTTTAAAAGAAATTCTATTTCTGTGAGTAATTTTTCATTGCAAAATAATAATGGTATAAAATGTTAAATATAATCCTTTGAAAAGGAGAAAAATGAACTGCCTGTGCATCCTGTGGAGAACAATAGGAGGATTTTCTGACTTCCTTAATTCATTTTCTAAATGTTTGACGTGAATGTCCCACAATGGAGAGAAAGCAGCTTTTGGCTTCCTCTCTGAAATAAGCTGAAAGATCTTACCCTTATCTGATGCCCTTTTCTGGATTCTTATCTCAGTTTAAAGTGGAGATGAATCTATATGCCTTAAATGTGTGACAATGTATGTCTGACACACACAAAATTAAATTGCAGTAGCATTATGTTGAGTATGTCAAGACTAGATTCTCTTACACTGCCAGGGAGCCAAACACTGCTCTCTAGTAAATGGTGGAATGGCTGAGGTCAGAAGTCAGTTTAAAGTAAGCCACAGTACGACAATAGTATCCTTAACATGTGATATCTCACTGTGACATCATATGGTTGCAAAATGGGAAAATAAATCACTTTTTCTGAGAATTTTGACTATTCTTCTCCCTCCGATAACACTGGTTGAATTCATAAGAGAGGGCTCAGGACATCTTTGCCTTTCTTCTCTTCTTTTCACTCACTGCTTGTCAAATATATGACAGGTTATTTGAGTATTATGTTAGGACAACAAAGGTCCAGTTACTAAAAATCCCTTGGAATAACATTCTACATGCATTACTCAGAATATGAAATAATTTCCTTAGCATGGTGTTACTTAATTGCTTTTTTCTCTCTTCCTTACTAATCACACCCTGCACATGCAGTATATTTCCCCCTAAATGTAACTTGACATAGAGGCCTATATCAACTTCTCAGACATAGTAAGAAATATAAAAACTTGTAACTTGTATTTAATACAAGCCTCTAAACAAATTTTGTTTGATTTAATGTAATGGAAGCTATTTGAGATTGATATTGCTATCATAATTGCAACAAAGAAAAGCTTAATGTCATAGAAACTATGTGATTTGGCCAAACTTATTACTTAATAAATCACAGTGCAAAAAAAAAAAAACCTATTTTTCTGAATGGTAAGTTTCAATTTCTGTCTTGTTCCTACAGACTAATGCCACTGAGTTGGTTAATTTGACATAGTTATGTATTTTGATAAATATAACCCATACTTAAGTGTGAACATTTTTTGTATTGTTCAGAGCTATAGAAACTGTTGAATAAATAATATATTAAAAATTTCATAAACTGGGCTGGGAATGCATGTAAGTTCTAGAGCATTTCTATAGCATGTGATATATGAGGACCTGAGTGTTATCTCCTCTATGGAAGCAATAGAAATATACATGTAGAATGATTTAGAAGACAGTATGTGATTTGGAATCATCAATGACAATCATTGAATCACTTCTGAGTTCAAGAATAAAGTACATTTATGTAGCTATTCCCTGATACTTTTAAAAACATTTTACATTTAATTTATCTACTTGTTTGTGCATATGAGTGTAACACATACATATGGAGACATAAGAACAACCTTTGAAAGCTGGTTCTTTCCTACATGTGAGTGCTGTGAACTGAACTCTCCTCATCAGACTTGGCAACAGGCACCTTTGCCAGCTGAGACAGCTCACCAGCTCCTTTTGTCTATGCTTTTCATGAAGGAATAGTTATTTTTCTACTTACTCCTTCATATTAGCACCTGTGGAATACAGCAGTATTCCTCTTTGTCTTTGTGAGTTACATCGTAAGAATTCCAGTCATTATGTGAAATTGTGAATTATGAAAAATACTGCATGCAGAACATTTCTGCTGTTCATAAATACCCAGGATAAAGTTGAGCATATAAATTAGGCATGGTAAGAGTTTAATATGTTAGAGTTGCAATGGTGATATAGAATAATAAATTCTTTGTGAACACTGATCTCTGTTTATTTATTTTTGTTTCGTTTTATGTTGTTTTACCCTTTCAATTACAAAATTTAATCCTTGTTTCTAATCTAAGTTTTAAACATTACGTCTGTGATTTGGGCAGTTCTAAATAAAAGAAAGGTTACTTGACTTCAACTAATCAAATATTTTAACAGTTGATCTGATTGCTACTAAAACTCATGTAACATATACAGGACAGATACACTTGCTGAAGAGATGATGTGCTAAGAGCAAGATGTGGTAGGACACCATCAGATTCCATCCTGCTCCTCAGGTCAGCATGCAATGTAAAACTTATGAATTGCTCAATTCTAATTTACCATTTATTTTTGAAACATGGTTGACGCAATGATAAATTAGTATATATAATATATATTATATTCATGCAAGTAGAAACATTAAATTAAACAGTAGAAACATCAATTTAATTTAGGTTTAAATGTTATAGAGCTCAAATACATAGTGAAGATTATGCAGAAATCTAAAAATATTGGAGAGGAGACTTCTATTATAAGACACAGACACCTCTGATGAAAATCTCATGTTTCAACTTATATGTTTTTAAACTTATATACTTTTCTCCCACTCTAGTGGGTTGTGTGGTGGCAGTGTCTGAGCAGTGAAGGTATTTTTGTACTAAAAACCTTTAGGAAAACAATAATACATACATAGATGCACAAAGAATATTTTATTCGTATATGTATTAAAGTTGTTTACAATCTTATGGATTTTATTAAGCTTACTGCTTCCCTGAATTGTTTATGAAACATCATCTGAATCGTGTATTGATTTTAGAGCTGGTGTCTCACAAAAGCAATAAAATGTGACACATACAAAGTCCAGCAGCATGTCTTCGTAGATTTTCTTATAAGTAAAGGTTTTCTTTTTATGGATATGAATAGCCCAAACCTGGATTCTGTCACTTCAAACCCAAGTTCCATATATTTTTTAAAATAATGTAGTAACCCATTCTTGAAAATTAGAAAACATCTAGGAATACTGCAGTAATTATATGACATGGTCTCAAACTGATGACAAGATTTTGAAGGCTTTATGTATTTTGCACATAAACATGTCCTTATTGAATAATTTAGTCCTTAAGACTCAGAAAACTATTATTATTATTATTATTATTATTATTATTATTATTCAACAGCTTTAAAGGCCAGTTTTCTCTCTTTCTTGCTTCAATCTGGTCATGTATGAAATAATTCTTAACCTGGATCAGCAGCTTCTTAAATGGATGTATAGTACTAACATGAATTTAAATCTCATTAATGATTAAAGCTAGCCAACTACAAAGAGATATTTCGTAAGCCTTTCCTTCTCCTACTCCACAGTCCTCATTAAATTCTTCAGTGATTGCAGGGATTATTCAACTTTGAAGAGCTGAGTGATGTTTGCCACTCAAGCTTCCTGGTAGGAGCTGTGCTTCATGTAGGAGAAGAAGAACATAATCACAGGCACACATAATGGTGCATGTTACAGCACAGTGATACATCAAAGTCTCATGATCAGAAAGAAGGTCAGGAAAAACAAGACCTGCTTACCTACTGTTGCAGGAGGATGCTGAATTCTATAAGCACACATAGAAAAGGTAATTAAGGAGGGATATTATAAGTGAAACATTGACATGATGTGTGAGTATGTTCTCTCTATGCTGGTCTATTTCTCAGAGTGAAGCACAGGGAGTAATTTCTGATTCCTGTTGTTGCCAGGGTTGAATAGGTGCTTCCTCACCAGACATCTCTTTCATTGGACAACTGCTAGCCAGTTCCTCTAACTGGGGAGAATAGTACATGACACAGATGCAGTAGACAGCATTGGAAAGGGCAGGACACTCAGCCGATAGTGTGTGGCTTATGGGTGAGAGAGATACAAATGAGAGAATTATTTCTAAAAAAAAATTTGGAAGAGAGCTTGAGAAGTAAGTAAGTTTCTATAACATGAATCATTCATGGGTACAAATCCATTGGTAATGGCATCTCAGAAAAGAATAAAATAAAATCACCTAAGCTTCTAAGACATATGAAAGGCATAAAAGGGTATATGAGGAACACATTCAAGATAGGAATGGATATTGATATTTCATTTACAGTATGTTCATAAAATCCTGAGAGCCTTGAAATAGGTAGATTTATATGATGCCAATCACAGAGTGGAGACAGAGGCACATTAATGAGTAAGTAGGACAAAAGTTATTAACTCAGCCAGAACTTAGAAGTCACCATCTTTTATTTACTTCTATTATCAGATACTAAATGTCTTGCTATATACGTACATAGTAGTAAGGGTGTTTAAGTTGCTCCTCATCTCAAATAGTTTGCATTTCTAATTCTGTTCATGAAATTGCCATAGTTATTTCTGGGAATCTTGGGCATGTTTCACATATCTGCTTACTGTTTTCCTGTTAGTGTGACATCTCATAAACTTCACTGACAGACTACACATAAAACATGTAGTCATCTTCACTTAACAAATGTCTATAATTTGGGCAACATTACCTCTAACACTGGACCTGATTTTAGAATTTGGGCCCTCAGACCAACGCTTGATTAATGTTCATTCTTAACAAACTTTGAGGCTCTGACATTCTATGATTTCTGTTCTAAAACAGCTCTATAGATGTTTAACAGTTGTGTCTTCTGCAGGACCATTATTATAGAATCATTGTTCTTTTCTTCACTCATCCAAGGAAGTAAGTTTCCGAAATTATGAGTAGGCCTTTAATAATTCACTAATATATATATATATATATATATATATATATTTAAACCTAACTCTTCTATTTATAAGAGGGTTAATCGCAGCATCTAATACATAAATAAGTACAAAGGCAACATTCTTGTGTGTAGATCCTTGTCTGCCAGCCATCTTCTTTGTATCATGTTCTCTTTTGTTCTTCACCAGGCTAGCTGAGGAACTACTGAAAAATCTGTGTCTTCCTTGCATCTCACTCTACGAAAGATGGCATTTTACATGTGAACATCTGGCTTTAGGTGGTTCCTTTGATTAAAAAAAATCTGATCCTCACACTTGGGTACCAAATTCTTTACCCATAAAACCATCTTTACACCAGGAAAAAAAGGATATGCAGTTGCAGTATCTCAGTCTTTTCTTTCTCATTTTTCCCATAGATCTTTTTAATTAATTATTTATTTTTTAAAAAATTTAATTACACTTTATTCACTTTGTATTCCCCCTGTAGTTCCCTCACTCCTCCCATCCCAATCCCTCCCTTTCTCCCCCTTCTTCACACATGTCCCTCCCTAAGTCCACGGATAGGGTAGGTCTTCTTCTCCTTCCTTGTGATCCTAGTCTATCAGGTCTCATCAGGAGTGGCTGAATTGTGTTCCTCTGTGGCCTGGTAGGACTGCTCCCCTCTCACAGGTAGGTGGTCAAAGAGCAGACAAATCAGTTCATGTCAGAGAGAGTCCCTGTTCCCATTACTATAGAACTGCCATGGGCTACATCTGTGCAGGGGTCCTAGGTTATCTCCATGCATGGTACTTGGTTCTCCCTACTAAAATTGAAATTATGAAACCTGGATGGTTTCATAATTGAATAAGACCTGGATGGGGTCTTATTCAAATTTAAATAATACATGACCATAGTTACAAGCAAGTTATCTTTCAATGCCCTTCTTTCCTTAGTGTTCTTCATTTGATTAAATTCAATATTTGTGTTTTATCCGGACAGAACTATTACTACTATCTTATTCTCTCTAGAATGCTACCTGTAATTATGTCACAAATAATATCAAATGAAACTTCATAAGCATCCAACCAGTTATACTTCTACCACTATGACCAAATAGATTACCATCTTTCACAGGCATTGTTGCAATAGAATCTAATCATCTACTCTTTCCTACTCTTACTTCCCTCAGTCTATACTGACAAAAGAGCATGTAGGTCCCAAATACCCTATCTCAGATGCACTGCTTCTGGAACCTATTCTTCAAATGCATAAATCAGAATATCACCTAAGGATTTTTTGCTTTTCCTGAAGGTGTTATTTTACCCCATATCTGCATGCATCAGCTTCCCATCATCTAAAGACTTTCTTAATTATACCCTTTTAGAGATGCTTGGGAACTTTATAGTTACACTTGCTGTTTCTTCCATGGCTAATATTCTATTGTATTTTGTACCATATTGTATTTTGTCTTTCATAATGTATATATATATATATATATATATATTGCTTATTAATTACCTTTACCTACTAAGATTTGGGGGTGAGAGTGATGGTGTTTATTTTCTTCCCTGTGAAACTCTCTAAAACCAAAAGGAATTGACCATAGTGGATGCTCAGTAAACATTTGAATGGAATTAATCAACACAAACTAAGTAATAAACCTGAGAAAAATTCATAATGAGTGATCTACTTCATATACCTAATTCATAAAAAAATAATTTAGAACCAATTAATTAAATGTCAAGTTTTGAATGGCTAGAGCATAACAAAGTGAAAATAAATGCTAATTCGAATTGTTATCAGAACATTTTAAATAATTTTCATGAAATAATCATTAAATGGAGGTATTACCACTAACATTACTAGAAATGAAGTCATCTGAATAAATATAATTCAATAAACTATTCACACAAAGAAGTCCACCTTGATGTCTGAGCTATAGAATATATAATAAAGGCTAATTCATTTATAGTTTGATTATCCTCAATAGTTTGCTTGGCTGTTCTATGTACTAAATTTCTTTTCTTTTCTTTTTTTAGGTTTTTGTTGTTTATTTTATTTTGGGAGGTGGGAGTTTCAAGGGCAGTGGGTGGATATGAAGGGATAGGGAGGTGAGGAATTTGGGGTACATGAAGTGAAATTCACAAAGAGTCAATGAAAAGAGGAAAACAAAATATTAGATGGGCAAGGTTATAGAAGTCTAATGGTGTCAGAGGGGCATAGCAAAACAGTCTTGTCTCTTGTCCGTGTCTCCAGTCTAATTCCATAGAGATAATTCTTTTTTATTTATTTTTTTTCATTTTTATTTTATAGTAATCACATGTTATGTACTTTGTATCCCAGCCGTAGCCCCCTCCCGCATTCCCTCCCTATCTTTCCTTTCCCTCCCTAATCTCCTCCCTGCACCTTTCTAAATCCACTGATAGGGGAGGACCTCCTCCCCTTCCATCTGACTCTAGTTTATCAGGTATCTTCAGGAATGGCTACAATGTCCTCTTCTGTGGCCTAGCAAGGCTGCTCCTCCCTCGGGGGACAGGGAGGTCAAAGAACCAGCCGTTGAGTTCATGTCCAAAATAGCTTCTGTTCTCCTTACTAGTATACCCACTTAGGAATTGAGCTACCATTTGCTACATACAAGCAGGGGTTCTAGGTTATAACCATACATGGTCCTTTGTTGGAGAGACAGTCTTATAAAAGACTCCTGTGTCTTGATATAATTTGGTTCTTGCGGAGCTCCTGACCTCTCCAGGTCATACTAACTCCCCCTTCTTTCACATGATTCCCTGCACTCTGCCAAAAGATTGGCTATGTTTCTTAATATTTGCTTTGATACACTGCTAGGAAGAGTGTTTTCGAGGCCCTCTGTGGCTGGCTCTTGTCCTGCTACTTGTTTACTCCTACATCCGATGTCCGTCCCATTTGACTTTCTAAATGAGTATTAATCCTCTTACCCCAGGTCCTCTTTCTTGTTTATCTTCTTTAGGTGTATAGATTTCAGTATGTTTATCCTATCTTATTGATCTATATAAGTGACCATGTTCGTCTTTCTGCTTTTGGGATACCTCACTGAAGATGATCGTTTCCAGGTCCCCCCATTTGCCTGCAAATTTCATGATTTCCTCCTTTTTAATTGCTGAGTAGTATTCCATTGTGTAAAAGTACCACAATTTCTGTATCCATTCCTCAACTGAGGGACATCAAAAACAATTCAACATCATGTAGGAATGGGAATATTTGAAAATTTCTAAGATTTAACATACCATGTTGCAAAATAAAAGTTCTTTGCCTTTGGTCTCCCTATTCAGTTTTTGAGTTTGAGGTGGCCAAGAATAAGGATTCCTAAAGCCATGCTTAATCATTCCCAAGCCTAGAAGCAGGGCAGCACTTGCTAAATAAATTCTGTTTTTCAGTTTCAAGAAAAGACTTCAGGACTTTCCTGGGGTTTTATTTCCTACGCAAATGATGCCAACTCCTGGGGAAATAACCTTACAACTTTGTTACCTGCATGCATGTTACATGGAAAAGTAACATTTTATTATTATTATTTTTACTGTTGTGGGACCTTGTGTATAGTTTCCACTTAAATAAATTCAACTAACCAGCCAATAGAAAATTATACGGCATGGATTTCTTCAGCAGTGTCATAGGAAAGCAAGCCTAGGGTTTTACCAGGAGGCGAGTAGGGGCAACTTCTCCCAACCAATGAGAGAATATGCCAGCTATTGTTTTCGATTCTGTATTCAGTGATATCATGATGGTGGTTGAAATGGCCACAGCAAAAGTATTTATATTACACACTGAGGTACACACCACAGAGTAGATATTTATTTATTTACTTAGCTTTCTGTCCTTATAGAACACCGAATGATTTTATTTTGCCATTTTGAAATGAGCAATCCAAACATCCATTCACTTATGGATTTTTGGTTGTGGTTACAACATCTCCTCTGTATGCAGCACTCAATTTGGGAGTTGCTCTCCATAATAGATGTATACCATTCTGTCAAATCGAATGATTGTTTCAAATAGTTTTACGGCCTTGAAATTTGTGCTTTATGGTTTGGTTTCCTGAACAGTAAATGTGTGCTGTGAAATGTTTTGCTTTACTGCAGATATATTTCATTATGCTTGCAACATGAGTGTGAAGTTTAAAAGATGTAAAATATGAGAAATTAAGCATTAGGAATTTTCATGGTATTCAGTAAGCTTGTTTCCGGAAAAATCTGTAGAGAGAAAGAAATTATATACTGCCACTGAAGTGTTTCAGCTAGCAGAGGTATGTGAGATGGGAACTTCACTATACAAACTCTTTTTTTTATTTTAAAGGGTGACTCCAACTGGAGACCCTAGTAAGGGGAACAGGGACTATTTCTGTCATGAACTCAATGGCTGGCTCTTCAACCCTCAGCACACACACCTGGGAGGAACAGCCTAGCTAGATCCCAGAAAAGGACATTGCAGCCAGCCCTGAAGAGACAAGATAAGCTAGGGTCAGATGGAAGGGGAGGAGGTCCTGCCCCATCAGTGGACTTGGAAGGAGATGAGGGAGGGATGGGGAGAGTGGAAGGGAATGAGGGAGGGGGCTATGACTGGGATACAAAGTACCAAACCTGTGATTAATATAAAAATAAATAAATTACATTAAAAAATTTAAAGAAATGTGTTTTGAATATACTAGAGAATTCTAAAGTGGATCAGATAAGCTGGACTGTGGCTGGGAGATGGAATTTTTTTCTGATATATCTCAGAGTTGTCTATCTCTGACCTCTCAGACCTAAGCTAAGCGCTCTTCAGGAATTACATCATTGCAAAACTCCCACACACAATCAAAATGATGCTGATCAAGGTATCTATCCTTATACCTATTTTTTGATTCACTTTTAAATATATTCTATGTTCACCTTTGAGGTCTAAGTAGGTACTTTGTTACTGATTCTCAGCATCCCTGTGAATTTGTTTAAGGTCTGCATTCCTGTACTGGCTTGTTCTGCTCTACTGTGAGAAATATATTGCTTTACTTTTCAAAAAGAAAGAGATGTAAAATAAACAGAGAAATAAAGATAAAATGCAACCTCTCTATGTTGCTTTGTTAAAAATTAAATCTTACACAATTTTTCAAATATCTTTTTACATATAGCTATGTCTTTTTCTAATAAAATGCTTTCTGTGTTTTTCCTTCAGATCATGAATACCATTTCATCTTATAATAATACCATAATGTGCCTTTTAAGGATCCTTTGGTTTTAAATACAATAATAAAGTTAATAAAAACATATGTGATGGGTATTTTGATCTGATAATCCATAAAACCTTAAAATTTACATATGAAATGGATAATTTTCTGTTGATATGAATTACTATGTATCTCAACTTGTATCTGCCCCTGTGATTATGAAAATTGTGACAACTAAAACTACAGTTTAAATGGCAGATAAAATATTTTCATTAAACTCTAAAATGCTTTAAGTTTTCTGTTCTCCACCTAATCTTTTGTGCAAAAAACCTGTTAAAAACAATTTCCATAAAATAAGGCATGTCATGTGTAAGCACTCCCTGAATATTAGCAGTAGAATATGCTTATAATTTTAGAATATGCTAAAAAAAGTGTTCATGAATGTAGAGTTGTTATAAATGTAACATATATATCATATATCTTAGCACCACACTCTTTTTCTTTATTTGGCAGCCTGGGATTAATGAAGGAAAGTGTTTCTGCTAAAAAGTAAGCCTTTCATAATGAAATCCAGGAGCAACCAGAAATCTTTATTCTTTTATTAGAACTCAGAATATTCATTATTTTAAAAATTTGCTTAGTGTGGCCTGATTTATGCAATGTATGGAGAATTGCCCCAGGGTTCACAACACAGGTCAAAGAGATTGGCAAGCACAGCATTCCTTCTGCCTCTGCTGTTGTCAGGTTTTCCTAGTGACTGACAGAGGCTTGCCTTTTGTGTCGCTAGAGTTCCAAGAACTGGATTCATGCTGCTTTCCATCAAGGCTCTTGCTGGTTTGCCCAAGCCACTGGCATCCCCTAGCAAAGGAGTGTAGTACTAGAGAACATTTGCTCTGATTCATTGTGTAAAGAGCTTTTTATATTACTAGATAAAGCTCTTACTTTAAGTAACTCTATAGCCATTATTTATATGATTCCCCAACATGAAGGGCTTTATTATAAGTTAATGAAATTCAGAATTCCTCTTTGAACTATGTTTAATGGTAGAATTAATTACTGTCTCCATAAGTAATCGTGCTAAATAATCTTGCCAACCCAATGGTCTTTTAAAAGTCTTCTTTGTAGATGCTTTATTTTGGTTTGTATGGGACAGATACTTAGGATCCATTCCTGACCTGCAACTATAATTACAAATACATGATACAACAAGAGGTTATGGTAACAGGAATTTAGTGACAGTTTAGGACAAGATGGGGGCATTTGATAATAAAAACTGTATTTGTATATTAAGTATGATTGAATATACATATATATTGTATATGTATATTAATATGTAATTCCAGCAATTAGAAGGTGGAAGCATAGGATCATATGCCAAGACCTGTCTCTGTCACATAGTAAGCCTGAGATGTATAGAGCTAAAACACACATACACACACACAAAAGAGAGAGAGAAAGACAGAGAGAGGCAGAGAAAGACAGACCAGACAGAGCCAAACAAAAGACACAGGGAGACTTTGTTAAAATTCTTATTAGACAAATGACAAGGAAAGGGAAGAGTATTAAGAAAGAGAACTTCCAAGCTGTCAAGATGACTCAATAAGAAAATAGTAAGAAAATATTTTACACCAAAGCTTGAGGAACAAAATTCTTGATATTCACATGATAGAAGAGAGAACCTACTTCCATTCTGGACCCCTTCTCCTTCTTTAATAACATACAGGTCAAAGGATGCGTGCATACAGAGGGAAATGAAGAAACCAACCAAATTTAAAAATTATGTTTTAAAAAATTACAGACAGAAAACTTTTAAATATTTATCATCCAATTATACATAAGAAACAAAATATGTGGTCTTATCCAGGACAGCTAGGGTTCCAGAGAAACCCTATCCTGAAAAACAAAATAAAATAAAAAAAAAAACAACAAAAAATAAGACCTTAACTCAACTTTCTTGAGTACAGCAGATCCCTACTGGAAAACAGAGATCCCAATCTTCAGCAGGTTACATATAGCAAAGTGCTTCAAATTTCCAAGAGTGAAATCAAAGAAGACCATATAGGGCCAGGACTTTCATCTGCTTTAAGCAGATAAAGGATAAAGTATGCACCATCCCTTGTAGTATCCCTGAAGATAACATATCTCCAAAATATAATTAAACAAATAAACAAAAGTTAGTTGAAACAATCACCAACAATAAAAAGAAAAACAAACAAAAAGAAACCAAGAGAAGAAAAGGGATGTATTTGTTTTATTCTATTTTGCATTCTTTGTTTTTTATTGTTGTTGCTTTGTTTTGCTTTTTTCTTGTTTGTTTCATAGAAAGAAAGCAATAGTTGGGTCAGTGGGGAGCTAGAGAGGATCTGGAAGAAATTAAGATAAGAGAAACTTTGATGAGAATATATTGGATGAGCCAGGCATGGTGGTGCACTACTGTAATCCCAGAACTTTTGAAGGCAAAGGCAGGTGGATCTCTCTAAGTTTGAGGCCAGCCTGTTCTACAAAGAAAGTCCACTTCTGCCATCAGGCCCTAAGTCTCATCTGGACTGTCTGGATCATCTTCCTCTGTGGCCTGGCAAGGCTGCATCACCAGGGGCAAGTGCTCAAAGAGTAGGCCATAGAGTTCATAACAGAGGCAGACCCCGCTGCCCTTACTCATTAACACACAGAGAGACTGAGCTGTCTATTGGCTACATCTGAGAGGGGATCTAGGTCCTCTCCATGGACAGCTTTTTGCTGTCTCTGAGTTCTGTTTTTTTAGCTTTGTCCCCTTTTCAGTGGACTGAAGGAGATGGGGGAAGAGAGAGGGAGCATAGGACAAGAATTAGCTGAGGGAGTGGGTTTCAATTGGGATAAATAATGAATAAATTGTAAAAGAAAGAAAGAAAGAATAAAACAAACAAACAACAAACAAACAAAAGCAAGTCCAGGACAGCCAAGGCTACATACAAAAACCCTGTCTTAAAGAACAAACAACCAAAAAAGCAAAAACAACACCAAAATATTGCATGAAAAAATTGTTTAAAAAATTAATGAATAAAGGAACATATCTCCCAAAGACTCAGCACCACCTAACAATGAAGATCCTTATGCCTACCTCCTCAGGGTGGCAGTGCTGGACAAAGAGGTAACAACAGACACTACTCTTAAAACCATCAGGAGCATCAAAAAGTAATGCAATGTAGAAAGATATCTATTCCCAAAGGAACAAAAGACATTAAGGTCATAAAAAAATACTTTTGGTATCAAAATTAACTCAATAGAATTCACTCATTTGCATAGATTAAATCCAATAAAGTATATTGGAAAAGGCATAGAAGATTTTTTTTGAGATCTAAGAATATATAAACTCAGTAACAGTATGATTCATGATGGAAAAAATCTGATAAAACAGGTATTACTAAAATAAAAAA
>CM053748.1:34425480-34447581 GCA_028658305.1 Pachyuromys duprasi
CACCATTTGTTGCTCATTTTATTTTGAATTCTGGCAGGCCCATTTACCACCCTTTAAAATCCCAGGGCAGCGGGTGGAAACATCTGTTTGAGTAACAGTTTGATTCCTATCATTCTGCATAAATCTCCAGTAGTAAAAGTTTTATGAGGTGGGTACTTCCCTGTTTCAACCATTTGTAACTGACTGAAGGCCCAAGTAAACAAGATGAAATGGCCAGACTTTTAGCCATATGCCGACATCCACATGTGTACATATGGGAGGGAACAGAAGCTGTCAGCTCTACCAAAGAAACATTATAATTATCTGAAAAGTAATTAACCACCCCATCATCAATGGATCTTTGAAGGATTCTAGCAGTGTAAATTATAGCTCTCACATACCTGCAGTTGTCTATGTACCAGTTTTCCTGTTTGCCAAGCTTGAATCCAGTTAATTTACCGAGATCCCGAAGAGGTGTCAGGATGTCTCCATAGTGTCAACATACATTATTTTTGTTCCTTCGGTAATAGCTATATCGAGTAAAATTAAAGTACATAATTAGGCTTTCAGTTTATTCAGTGCTATTCTTCATCATCTTTGACTTCAGTGGAAGCTATTTGACCACTGCTATTTTTACATTAGATAGTCATAGAGAGAACTTTTAGAACAAGTATATTATGTGTCATAGTGTACGGATCATCTGTACGTATCTATAGTACTCTGGCTATGTCATTAAAGGATAAGACATACATAAAAGTTATCAATAAACGTATCAAATTTCATTAAGAGGAGCTTTTAAACTCAAATATGATTATATTCAGAAGAGCATTTGACAGGGGATAAGTTGGACATGGTTCTGTGATGGTTATTTTCCCAAGTATTATTTTTTTGAATACCTTTTTCCAAGAACCTATTAGCTTTACTCTCCAGGGCAGGTATCTCTATTAGTCTCATCAGTCAAATGGCGGGAAAATAAGTTTAATGTCAATTAATCCAAATCTCTGGCTCCTTTTTTGTTTAATTGAGGGAAGAAGTTTGGATTATTATTTTATTTAAATAATCAAAATATTTGTACACAAAATTGATCTAAGATAAAAACAATACAAAACATTTTTACATTAGACTATGGCGAATCCTAAGTAAAACACAATTATGAGATTTATGTCATGATAAATTATATATATTTCCTTAATAGACATTTTATTCCTGTTAGGTAAAATTAATGAAAGAGCATGGACGTCAGTCTAGCACAAGGCTTTAGAAGATCAAACCAAGATGAAGTCACTCATATCAGGCATCATATAATCAGAGTAAAAAGTTTATAAAACATAAAAATTCCAAAACAAGTTAATTTTAACAGACGTAAAGGACATAAGATCTATTCCAAAAAGGCCTGGTTTCTTGAAGTATAGTAATGAATGCTCGCTCTCTTTCAGTTCTTCCCAGGAAACTGACAAAGTAGACACACTGGTAACCAGCCAGCCTCAGTCTTACCTTACCCTCTTCTCTTGTCCAAGCTAGGTCACAGAACCCACCGTTCTTTTCAGCCCAAAGTACAGCTTTCTACTTTAAGAGATGGAATGCTATCCATCTATGATTCTTTCAAAACCAAAACAAAGCAAACTAAACCCAAACTGAATTTGTTGAAAGTTTTTTCAACAGTGTTGTGGTCCTTTTTATGTGATAAAAACCCTGAGAGAAAGTACCTCAGGGAGGAAAGAGAATCTTTAATCTGACCCGCAGGTAAAAGTCCACCATTGAAGGAAGCCAGGGGTGGAACTCAAGGCAGGAACTGACAGGCAGATAGGAAATTTGCTGAAATGCTCTTGATGACTTTATTCTATAGCTTATCCTCTCACAGACTTATGCTCAGTTAATGTATTTATACTGCCTCAAACCAGCTGCCTTGAGATGGTGCCATCTGCTGATGAGCTGGACCCTCCTGAATAAATTAATAATTAAGTCAATTGCTCATAGACAGACTCACAATTCAATCAAAGCCTTTGCACATCTAAGCGATATTTTAGTCAAAACTTTACTCTCATACTATTTTAAGCTGATTTAAGTTCACAATTAAAGCTAACTAGGTTGGGCACAGTGGCACATAATTGTAAACCCAACATGTAGGGAGGCAGTGTCAGGCTAATTTCTGTGAGTTCAAGGCCAGCCTGGTCTACAAAGCAAATCCAAGAAAGCCAAGGCTACACAGAGAAAACACTGTCTCCAAAATCTGAATCCCAAAACAAAACAAACAAAAAAAGAAGCTAACTAGGATAGACACCATATCATTTTGAGGTTCTCCATTACTTTGTTTTGGCCATCACTGTTTTGAATGTACAGGGCTTATCTAAATAAATTCAACAGAAAATTTCATTTATTTAAACCGGTAGTTCTTAGCCTTTCTAATGCTAAAACCCTTTAATAAAGTTACTCTTCTTGTGGTGACCTCAGCCATTAAATTATTTTGGTTGCTAATGTTATGAATCATAATGTAAATATATTTGTTTTCTAAATGGTCTTAGGCAACCCCTGTGAAAAGGTTATTCAAACCCCAAAGGAATTAATACCCATAGGTTGAGAACTGCTGACTAAAATTATTGTACTTCTAAATTTTAATATTCTGATATTAACTATTTTTATTAAGAGACTTTCAACTACTGTAATACTTCTTACTTCATTTCTTAAGATCATTATAACAGAATAACAAAACCCCTCTGTCCTTTCATGTGTAAGAAACAGCAAACCGAATAGGGGCTGCCTCTGTCATGATTGCAGTTGCTTGTCTTTGATCACTTGTCCCTGGCATTGCGGCCATACCAGGCCACAGAGGAAGAGGAACAAGGCAGTCCAGATGAGAACTAATAAGCTATGGGCAGATCGCAAAGGAGGAGAATTCCCTTTATCAGTGGACTAGGGAAATGGGATAGGATGGAAGCAGGAGGTGGCTGGGACTGGGAGAAATTGAGGGATGGGGCTTCAATCGGGATATAAAATGAATAAATTGTGAAAAATTTAAAATAAAAAAGAAATCACTAATCAGGTGCTGGAGAAATAGCTCAACCATAGAGGACTGTTTGCCTACCCTGTTTACAGAAGATGGCCAATCCAGGCTCCATATCCTCTTTTCCTAGGGGCCCTTGCTAGGATCAGCCTCATAGGGTCCAGGAAGTTGTATCCACTGCATTAGGTTTCCACATTGCCCCCTACATGCCCACCTATTCCAGTCATCTCTATCCATACTCTCTCCTCCATTCCTCTCTCCTTCACCTGATCACTCCTGTTCTCATCCCCATGCTCCCAAGTTTACTCTCAAAATCTCACCTCTAGGGAGATCCATGCTTGCCCTCTAGAACTCTCCTGTTTATGTAATTTCTCTGGCTCTGCGGATTGCTCTCAGTGGTGCTACAGGGACACCAACCCAGACAGAAAACCTACCACCCACAACCTTTCCTGCCTGAAAGATATGTTGAGGCAATGATGAGTCAGAGGTTGTGGGAAAGGTCAACCAATGACTGATCTACCTTGAGGTACAAGCCAAGAGAATGAGCACATGCCCTATGTGCTGGATGGCCAGCTTCCAGATAATGGATGATTCAGACACCTACAGTAGAACCAAACATGACTGGCAAAACAAACAAACAAACAAAAAATAAGTCAATGAAATAATTCTACTTGATACTCTGCAATATTAATAGATTGGTGCCTAGCTCAGTTGTCATCAGAGGCTTCTTCCAGCAGCTGATGGGATCAGAAACAGAGACACAAAGAAAACCATTAGGTGGATCTCAGCGAGCCCGGAGAAGAAGAAGAAAGGGAGAATTGATTCTAGGAGACAAGTGGTTTAGGAAACCAGGAGAACACAGTTCACAACTCACAGAGATCAATGAATTGTGGGAGTGATCAGCCAATGACTGATCTACCTTGAGTAGCACTCAGAGTGGCTCACAGAGACCTAAGCAAAACAACAACCGCAGAGCCTGCATGATACTGTGAAAGACCCTCTGCGTGCATGTCATGATTGTTTAGCTTGGGGTTTTGGTTGGACTTCTAACAGTGGAATTAGGGGTGTGTCTGACTCTTTTGCCTCCTTGTGTAACCTTTTCTTCCTGCTGGGTTGCCCCTTCTTGCCTTGATATGAATATTTGTCTCTAGTCTCATTACATATTGTTATACCCTATTAGGTTGATATCACTTCAAGGCCTGTTCTTTTCTGAAGGGAAAAGGTGTGATGGATCTAGGGAAGTAGAAAGATAGGGAGAAGGACTGGGAAGAAAGTAGGAAGGGGAGGCTGCTGTAGAGATGTACTGTAGAGAGAAGAATAAAGAGGAAAACTAAAAAAGAGGACTACTTAGTCTTTCAAGGGACCCATATTTGATTCCTAACATTCACGTGGTAGCTTATGAATACCTCTAACAGCATTCCAGGGACTATTTTTACCTCAACAGATATCAAATACACATGTCGTTTGTAGACACAAATGAAAAGAGAACACTTAAAATAATAAATAGGTAGTCAACCATAAAGATATGTTATATTCATTTTCACAGTAATTTCCATATTTGTTCTCTATAAATACTTTTTCATTCTGGATTTTCTTTTGAACTGGTTATCCCTACTGGCTCTCTCACTGATTACTAAGTTAAGATATTCCCTAAAATATGCTCACTTTTCATCTCTATCAATTGTTTTTTTTTTCTATTTTGAAAATCATCTTTGATCATTTTAAAACTCCATGATCAGTGAGTGGTCTTCAACCTTCCTAACGATGACAGATTTTATATACTGTTTCTTATGTTTCGGTGTCCCCAACCATAAAATAATTTTGTTACTATATTATAACTGTAGTTTTGTTACTGTTATGAATTGAAATGTAAATATCTGATGTTTACATTAAATATTTGATATGTGGCCCCACCAAAGTATTGTGACCCTCAAGCTGAGAACCACTGCTCTAGAGAATATGGAGTGCTCTTAAAGACAAGACTCAGTAGGGCACTGGGTCTGGTGTGAGAGTCACAGACATTTCCTGCACATTTCATTGTCAGACACTGTGCTGATCCTAGTGCTGCAGAATAAAAGCAAGCTCTTTCTAGCTTCAAGGTCAAGAAGACTAGATTAAGTCCTTACTGATAATTGCCTGTAAAGGTCTTTCATAGATATCCTGGAACTAAAAACTTTTAGTAAATCTTGACTTTCTCAAAACCATTTATGGTATGAAATATTGAATTCAAGTAATTTCAAACCATGCTACCTTTTACTATCAAAACTCATTCTTCAAAGTTTCGCTAAGTAAATCTGGAAACCAAACAGATCTGTGTAAGAAGAGATACAGGATTACTCTCTTTTAATCCTTAAAGTCACCTTGTGAGGTAAGCATTCTCCCTATTTATAGATCAAAAAAAAAAATGAGGCTTAAAGAAAGTAATGTCTGTCTGCTTTTTTTTTAATCTTGGCGTTTTAGTATAGAAAGAGATAACTGTGTCTTATAGCACAGTGTCCACATTTATAGATAGAGGCAGAGCTCAGGAAGGCACAGTGGTTTTCTGACTCTCTGTCCATTGCTTTTAAATCCGACTCCCTCTATCCATTTAACTGGGACCACTAACAAAGGAGAATGAACCACATATGCTATCCAGTCAGCATCCTTGAGAAAGCAGAGCTGACAAAGTTGCAAGTTGCAGAGAGCCTCAAATGTTCTCTTTTTAGCTTCGTTTGCTGGAGTAGTTTTACCTATTCTACTGGTCTAAAGATTGTGCATGAACACATTTTCCTTCTACCACAATATTATATGTGTTTATTATTCTATTTATGCAATGACATGCACACATTTCAATATTTCAAAAAGACAGTGACTATCATAATGCACAGTGACAGAAATGATATGAAGTGGAGAGGAATATAAAGTAGAAAATCTGCGAGGAGTTAAGGGAAGAAGCATGGGTGAATATGATCAAAATACAAAGTAAGCTTATATGAACTTACAAAGAATTGCAATATTATATTAAAATGTTTATGACTGATTAAAATTAACCCAAAGCTGGAACAATGATTTCTGCTATGCATCTCAAAACCTCAAAGGATACATTTATCTGGTTAATATGAATGTGAAACATTTACCACACATTATTAGAACCATGGATTCTACACACATACACACACACACATCAAGTAACAGAGTTTATATGATAAAAAGGAAATATGAGAAGGTGTTTTGGAGATGGAATTCTTGGGAATCAGTCATGCTGTTATTTTCTGCTTATTGCATAAGACTGATGACTTCTGCAGATAAGGATGTGCTGGATACCTTCGTGCCATGTCCAGAAATTACCCTGTCTGTCTGTCTCATAGGAGGATAGGAGTAGGGTTTTATCATGTCTCTTGGAGTGTGGTTGACAACTCGGGCAAGGCTTACATTCTGGCAGAGTAAATTACTTATCAGTAGGTTACAGTCTTCCAGTACATAAACTTTAGTCAAAAGTACAAATCTTAAAAAATCAAAGAGATTGCATGTTTCCCTTTCCTTTTGTGTCTACTCCATTCCAATTTTTCTGTCATTTACCTTCGTATTTACCCCATTCTTGTTTACTTTCCAGACTTCTCTCTTCCTCCTCTGTGTAAAATGTCCTGGGAATTGAATGTTTAGTTTCTAGTTTACATCACCCTGCAATAAACAGGGCAAACAGAGAAGCCATTTGTTATTAATGTTCCTCAAAAGGTAAGACTGCTTCTTTCACAGAAGGAACGATGAGAAAAATTTTCAAAGTTACCACAACACAGTAATCTCTTGAAGCACTCCGCATTTATGTCTTCTTGCCATGCAGTAGGAGCCTCTCACATAGGACTCTTGGTTTCAGGCCCTAGGGCATTCTGGAGACTTTCTCTAATAGGGAATTTATAGCCTTCTGTTCCTTTCAAAGGCATCTAAGTTCTAAAGGAACTGTGTACTATGACACCTATGCTAATTTCAGTCATTATGCAGATGGCCAAAAATATTGCAGGTTTGCACCTAAAAGTGTTAGTTTTCTCCTGAGTCAAAGGTATTTGGATGAGCTATTTGTTGATCTCTTTGTTAGAATAGAGTCCATATATCAGAAGGTGGAAATTTGTCAAATGTCTCCCAGGAAAATGGAACCCCCTGCAGAGCTTGGTGATTGGGCAACATTGAATTGCAGCTTGTATTTGAATATGAATGACAGAAGAGCATTCTAAGGAAACCTGACTTTCTAATTAATCATAATATGCCACCTTTGTGCATTTTAAATATACCTGTATTTGTCTGCATTTTCTAGGCTCAATTTATCTACTCCTTGTCATCCAAACACAAAACAAAATAAAACAAAACAAAAAACTTTTCATATTGCACCATATAATACGCAATACAATTAAAAGGAGTTTACCTTGAATGAAAAACAGAAATAAGTTAACATTTTGTTATTATGCATAATGTGACCAACACAATACATATAATATCTTGTCTCACAAATGTTAAAAACTAGACATTGTATGTTAGTCTTCATGCTGCTTTCCTATTGCATCACAGGCTTTAGTGTTTTTGAAATATTAAGCCTAATGATTGATCTTACTTCCACTTCCGTTGTGTAAATATTTCTGTGAATGAGTGCAGGCTCTATAGAATAAGATAAGAAACAATACTGTTTCCTCTAAGAGAAATGAAAAGTCTCCCGTTTAGCATTGTGGCCAATTATAACTGATGAAATCAAAGAACTAGGACAAGGCATATTTAAGCCAAAACCAACATTTTTCAGATGAAAGTACCACATGATACTTTTTTACAGATGCACTCCACCACAGGCATGAACCAAGAGTCATTAAAAAAAAAAAAAAACTATCAAATAAAGGTAAGTGTCTTGTGGTAGAACCTATGTCATAGCAGATACTAACTTCTTTGTAGGTGTACTGAAAACAATGGGAAGGATGTAATTGTTGGTTTTCCACAGTAGACAGATAAAACATCAGAAGTGTACAGAGAATTCTTCACCCAGGCCAACCATCCACTACATTTCCTGAGTTCACAGAGCTTGTACTGAGCAGTAACCTAATCCTTACGAGCCACAACTCAAAACTGTAGATCTTTTACGTCCCTTCCTATTTAACTGCAAGTGTGTCTTAGGGTTACATTCTAACATAAAGACCAAGTCTGTCCTCTTGTGGATGTTTGACCCCACAGCTAATTCTCTTAGTAAGCCATGTACCCTATTTGGGGAAGAAATTCCTTTTGACTCTGAGGATCGAAGGTACACTGGGACTCAATATAGGGCATTGCAAGAATATTAATGGTGAAGAAAAGATCTGTGCAAATTATATCTCAACGAACACTAAATATAATAGAAAATAATGCGACCCAACTCACTAACCAGAAGGAAGCTGGAATATATCATCTTCTAATATTGTTTTACTGGCTATAAATGAATAAAAGGATTTTTATTGCATTTGTGTCGTCAGCATTCCCATCTCAATAGGACTTTTGACACAAACATACAACCAGGAACAGAATTATTATATTTATAATGACAGTATTCAATATTTTGTCTTCACTCTGAAATATAATAAACATTTGTAACTTGTATAACTCAATAAAAACGTGCTAGTGTATTGATTTCAAACCAGAAACTGATGCTACTGTGTGCCTTGCTCCCATTTCATCCATATCATCTCTTTCATAATACTTTGAGAAAGCAAAAGTATTAAGGTTAAATATATTTATGTTATTAGTGGCAGAAAGTCATGGTCTATCTGCTTAGGAAAAAAAAAACTACAAAAACAAACAAAACAAATATACCAAACAACACCAACACAAAAAACGATGTATATGAGCTTCAGGCTACTGTAAAACATGAGCTGATGACACTGCACTGCACTGAACTCCTGCCACAAGTATGTCTTCAGGAACAGCTTATTGCTAAGGATAACCATAACTACTCTCAGTTGTTTCATGTATTAGCTCTATAGGAAGAAAACCACATGATCATCTGTATACCTCTTGATTATCACTTCTAGATCATCAATTGGTAGCTACTTCATCTTGAGTTAGTAGTCTCTAATATTGATTAGTAGATTTAATAAGGTTATAATACTAATGTATTTATCTGAAATGTAGGTTATTAATATTAAATAAGATACTTAATGGGAAGCAAAGCATGTTACATATGACACGCAATAAGTACTCACCTAATATTAGTGATGAATTTTCACTTAACCAAAAAAACATTTTTGAATGTCATTCTGTGAGAATTTATAAACTGTCTGGAATAATAGATCTGAATTAACAATCCTCTGAGATTACTTATAAACTATCTATGTGTCAACTCTGCTCTCTTCTTGAAGCACAAAGCCCTAAGTCCAAATCCCGAAGGAAAAAAAAATGAGAAGAATTTTAGAAACAATAAGAAAGGAATCCATATTTCAGACACTTCCACTTAAACCTTTTGAAGCAAAGAATGATTAAACAATCATTCTCTAGGTTAATCTGCAGATCACAAGTATGTGTACAACACCTGTATGACTTTACCATTTGCAAATTGCCCATCCAGCAGATAAAGGTATACATGCAAATAGTTAAGTCCTCATAAACAGTCTACCAAGATTAAAAAAAAAAAAGTCATCTTGGTTAGGACAAGAAAAGGCAGACTCAACATTTGAGTTACTGGACTTCTTGAACTCCAATAACTCCAATATAATGAGGTGAGTGGACATAGGAAGACAGTCTTCTCTTGGAAGCCCTACACCTAATCCTCATGGGTGTTAAGTTCAGTGCTGTACAAAGACATCATATGACTTCATAGAGAAATTCCAGACTCTGACGCCCATCTCAACTCACATGCTCCACACGAAGACATCTTTGGGCTTAGAGATAAATCAGTGAAGATTTCTTCCAGAGGACACACCAAAGGATAGATTCACAGAGGTTCTAAGAGTCAGTTTAGGATACAGGGTCTTTCTTAATAATGAGGCTCAGTGTAAAAGTGGATCTGGGCATATAGGCAGGTACATCTTAGGCCCATTAAGTCTGTGTTTATGAGAATAAGTTGCTTGGAGAAATATAGTTTTTGTTCTTTTAAAGGACTTAACCCCAGACAAGAACATCTTTTCCTGGAATCTTAATGGAATAGTGACATGGTGGTGAAGATTAAAGGTCTAACATTGAACTGTTTGTACTCAAAATACTTTCTTTAGCAATTAAATAAACTTGCTGTGTTTTTAAAGTGTGGTACCTAATTCTTCATGTGTACAATGTGAAATGTAATATTTAATTCTGAAAAAGTGGTTTTGTTCTAAAATTTTAGTAAAATAGAATTCATCTCCTTCGGTGCTTCCAATATTGTTTAATAACAGGCCTACGAATAGGTCAGACAAAACATTGAAGTACAAAAGGAACCACTGTGTAAGAAACTCATCTCTGTTCCTTTGTCTATTAGAAAATTATACCCAATAGTAAAGAAAGGTAGTAAAAAAGGTAAGTATCTATCAAATATTGAAGACAACATGGTCCACACATGGGATGAAATAATTATTTACTTATTTAAATGAGGAACTATGCAATTTGTAACAACATGGGAGTACCTAAAGATCATTGTGTTTAAATGGATATTTCAAACACTGAAGGAAAAGTACAATATAAAGTCACTCAGTCATGAAACATGAAATTAGCATTAGTATGAATGCTCAGAAAAGAATAATTCTTAGCAGATGTTTAAGAAAGCCAGGCAGAAGGGTCAGTGACAACTTTGACCGACAACCAGTAATTTACAGTCAAGTACAAATCAAAGTCACTAGCAAAGTGGTTGTAGTAGATACTTGTGTAAGACCAACAAAATCCTTACTAAATGCTAAATATTATCCTTCTACCCAAAGATAAATGCAATCACCAACCTTCATCACAAGCTTCTTCCCCTCAGGAATTGGAGACCATGTCAGAAAACCACACCTGGGGACAGTACAGAAATCTTGGATACTGGGGAGGCCAAACCCAATGGATATACCTACATCACAACTTCATCTTTGGTCCAGGAAACAGAACTGGGGATAGAAATAATATTAGTGCCTGGATGCCAAGAAGTCTAATGTAAAACAGTCTCACCTAGAAAAATACTGTAAAAACAAGACTTAAACCATAGTTATATCAACAGATATAATGTTAATGGGGAAGGAAGAACGTTTTGTAGGATCCTACACCTAGACAAGGAACAACAGGCAATCATTGTCTCTTCGGAGGAGGATTAGATTCTTCCAGGGTTTAACCCCTTATTTATTTTCCAATGGAGAGTGATCAGCTTTAAAATCATACATACACAAACAACAAAAACGACTCAACAGACTGTGTGCATACACACAAATATGTATGATATATTCATGTAACAAGTATAATAAAAGCAAAAAAGGCTATTAATTTTGGAATGGGAAAGCATTACAGAGAGAGGGTCTGGAGTGAGGGAAGGGAGAAATAAAGTGATATAATTTTATTTCAATTACAAATATTAAATTATTACTGTAACAAAATTAAAATAATAAATCATGTATTTGAGGAATAATACAAATGCAGGATGGGTAGGAAGGAGGATGTAGCTACAGTTCTCATGTAAAAAGTTCATCTCCTCCTTTCTGAGAAAGAGAGGAGGGGAAGAGGAGGGAAGAAGGAGAGAGGGTAGGACTAGGATCGGGAGAAGACCAGGGATGGGACTACAATCACGATGTAAAGTAAATAAATTATAAAATAATGAATGTAAATTTAAAAAAAATTCTCAAAAACAAATTTTTAAGAAGCAAGTCATTAACTCAAGGAGTACCTACAACTTCAGTATTTCTGTTTTATAGTGACAGGACTCGGAATAGAAGTCACTGAGAAAAATACGCTTGCCATTCTCTGCCCAGTATCCACCTCTACAATCTAAAATTCCCAGTGTATACCTGAAAACAGGGATGGCTCAAATGATTTCAATCTGTTTTCCATATAAATTTATACTTAGAACACCTTCAGTATTTTTTTTTTACAAAATTAGATGAAGAATTTTCAAAACTAAAAAAAAAATATTATAGAAGAGCATAAGCTTGTTTGTCTTAAAGGTATATGAGTCTCTTTTCTCATTAATTTGGCAATATATCTGACAAAAGTAAATGAAAAAAAAAGGATTATTTGGCTCAAGATTTGAAGATCTAGCCCATCATGAAAGGGAATCTGAACGGATAAAGGACTTGATGAAAATGGCTACATGAAGTTCATAGAGAGAGGAGCAGAGAGTGGTAATACTGATGTTCAGTTTCTCTTTTATTCAATTGAGGCTCCTGCCAGGGAGTGGTTCCAACCACACCTAAGGTGAATATTTGGATCTCAGTTAACTAAACTAGAAACTTCCTTATGATATGAATAATGGTTATTTACATGAGTCTATATTGATAATCAATATTAATGATCACAAAAGCGAGGGTGTATGTTTTTCAAAATAAGGTTACTCTTATAACAGAAATTAGTGACTTTATACATTACCACTGCATGTTAGGGCTGAGTTATTTATAAATTAATTATATAATATTGTTATACAGATACATTTATGAACATCATAACAGGGTATTAAACAAAGCATAGAATAACTGTTTTAAAATACAATTTAATAGAGTTACAATACATTAAATCATTTTAATTAAATGCTTAATTAAAATACAGATGTGGCCGCTTATTATTTCAGCATAGTACCTAATTTCATTAGTTTGCTAAAGTCCTTTTTTGTTTTGTTTTCCAGAGATGGGGCTTGAACTCCGGGCTTTGAGCAATGTAATCAAATGTTCTAACATTAAACTTTGTTCTCAGTCAACGAAAGAATATTCAATATAATAAAACTGTGTCCCCTTGATTAGTCTCAAAAATGAGTGATCAACTAACCTTGTGAGTCGAATTCTTGTATAATCCACTCTTCTTGAGTGTATGCAAAATCTGTATATGCAGCTGTGACTAGCAGTTAACTTTAGGTCCTAGTGAAGGATAAAGACAGTCTCTCTTTACTAGCTACACCGTATCACATATCACTTCACCTTAGCAGACACCAATAAATTATCTTTCTAGGAGTGTGGAAGCAAGCTGTCCTACTGTAAAGGGGTGTAGGCAGAACTCTGAAAGGAGTCCAGAAAAGTCTGGTGGCAAGGAAGTGCAGAGCCCTTAGAAGCCCAGAGGAACCACAGGCTAATGGGCAGTTAAAAATAAGGCATTCATCCTATAATTACATGAAACTCTTTTATGTCAGTAACCAGGATAGATTATAATAAACACAAGTCAGAAATTGACCTTGTCAGTCTCTTGATTGCACTTTGGTGCAGAGGAACCAATTAATCTGAACTTGTACTCCTAATGCATGGAATGAAACATAAGTTATGAACCTAGATGTCCCTCAACAGAAGAATGGATACAAAAAATGTGGTACATTTACAAAATGGAATACTGCTCAGCTGTTAAAAACAAATAAATCATGAAATTTGTAGGCAAATGGATGGAACTAGAAAAAAATCTTCGTGAATGAGGTAACCAAGACCCAGAAAGATACCCATGGTATGTACTCAATTATAAGTGGATATTAGACCTATAGTACAGGATAATCATACTTCAATCCACGACAGAAAAGCAAAGTAACAATGAGAGCACAGGAAATGTGCCTGAATGTCACCCATAAGAGGAAATAAATAGATAGCAAAAGTGGGTGAAGAGAGGGAACTGGGGAAGATATAGAATAGGGCAAGAAGCAAGGGGGGCATCAGATGTGGGGAGAAGGAGTGTAGGAGATGAAAGGACTGTGAACAAGACAGGGAACTGGGAAGGGACATCTCTTAGTCAACCTGCATCCCTGCTACAGGGTAGGCTCCTGGGAGAATATGGGTATATCTCTACCTGAGACTCATAACAAGGGGAGGGTGGGGAGATGAAGACCAAAGTAACCACCTTCTAACCAGGCAGGACTAGTGGAATGAGGGGAACAACAACCCACCAACAAAACCTGTGAACCGAAAATTACCCTGCCTACAAGGATGTAGGGACAATGATGGAGCAAAAGTAGAGAAAAATTCCAAACAATAATCGGTTCAACCTGAGACCCACCACACTGTAGAGAGCCAGCCACTGACACTAATAATGATACTCTGCTCTGCTTTCAGACCGGAGCCTAACTTGACTGTCTTCTGGGAGGCTCAAGACGGCAGCAGATGGAGACAGATGCTGGGGTTTGCAGCCAAGCAAGAGGATCCTGAGGAAATGTTGCGCTAAAGATGGAAGGACCTGGAGGGGACAGGAAACTCACAAGAAGACCAACAGACACAACTAACCCAGTCCTATGGGGGCTTTCAGAGACTAAGACATCAACTAAGGAGAATGCATGATGGGGACCTAGACCCAATGCACACATGTTGCCAACGGGTGGCTTGGTACTTATATGGGTTGCCTGGCAAGTGGAGGCAGGAGGTTGTGTCTAACATGGACTCTATTGCCTGCTTTTGGATCACTCCTCCAGTCAGGGCAGCCCTGCCTGGCCTCAGGGTATGAAAGTAAGTGCATTCCTGATGTGGCTTCATGTGCTGGGGAAGGTTAATATGGATGAGGGAGGCCTCCCTTTTTCTGTGAGAAAGAGGAATGGGAAGAGGAGGAAGTGGGGGTTACTGGGAAGAGGGGAAAGAGATCACCTCTGGGGAGGAGGAGGTAAAATAAATAAACTAATACAAAATAAAAAAGCAAGAAATAGAAGTTATAGCAGCTACTTATTTATCTCACTGTGTAGAGATAAATACAAATCACCTGTATTTGTGAACAGTTTGGGCTATCAGTGGTTCTAATACTTGAGAGTGTATTATAACCACCCAAGTGATTATGTATGTGTGTATTAAATGGTTAATCAGAAATTTGAGGTTAAAAATCTACTAACTTTTTTTAAAATGTGGAGAAGAGCCTGCTGATTTGTGTGAAAACTCAGGTCCTTTGTGCTTATAAATATAATATATACCTAGGATTTGATAACCTTAGATTGCTGAACCTACCTTCTATTTTTTTTTTAATTCGCAGAAAATAAATCACAGATTACATTTGCTCTATCTTCAAGGGCCTATTTTTCAATCAGGGTTACAGCTATGTTTGATGTACAAAACTATTTTTGCCATGTTCTAACACAAGATATTCTCAACTAGTCTATCAGTATGTGGCTGGGGAGAGGGAAAAAAAAGAGACATTTTAAATGACCTACATATACAAATCAAGTGAAGATGCTACAATGTGGTGTCATTTAGCAAACTCATTTCAAGAACTTTTCTTTAATCTCAAATCCTTCTAGCAAAAGACTCATAATCTCTACTGACTATATTTAAAACAATCCCCAAGCAAAGTTCTGTTGCTTCTGTCATTAATTTATAATGAGCAAAAGAAATATAGGTAAGAAGAGAATGTAAACCACAGAGAGCTCCCGCTGTAAATTACAGTTTGATCTTACTTATGTTTAAAAATTAATGACCCAGTAGAATAGTTAGATCTTTCTCCATTCACTACTAATTTATGTGCGTCCCAAAGCCAAAGTATTCTCTTTGTTTGTTTGTTTGTTTGTTTGTTTGTTTGTTTCTTTCTTTCTTTCTTTCTTTCTTTCTTCATATTCATGAAGAAGAAATGACAGGGGGTCATAATGTAACTTAACAAAGGCATTCACCTCACTTTTGATTCGTGGTTTTGTGTTGTAACCTTCATAGCCTCATTTTAAAACCACTTATGGGTATATTGTTATAGACAAATGTAAATCTTGAGTAGGCTTTTTATCCTGCCTTATCATCTTTTCAAAGAGGTCAAGCCAAGGTCTTGGTACTGTTCATCAAACTGGCCTGTTATATTACTGTAAACAAATGAGTGAATGAATGAATGGATGTCTGAACAAACAAGTGAATGAGGAAACGAATTAATGGAGCCCTTCCTTTCATTCCTTAAAACTGCATGGTAATTCAGGCTTCATGAAATCCATTATTCATGCACTATGTTTGAATGAACTTAATATAGAAAAGCTTGATAGAAAATCAAGTAGTTTCCTTTTATTAAAGCAGAACACATTTAAAGTTTATTTTTATGAAAATTATAAGAGGTGAGTAATATTTTAATGCCTAATTTTCATTTTTTAATTTAGTTTTAACTTATATATTAACTTTACATCTCAATCGTAGTCCCCTTCCTCCATTCCTTTTCGTCCCCCCCTTCTATCCCTTTCCCCCTGTTCAGGGGAGTGCTGTGGAAGAGTGTGTTTTTCGTGTGTGTATGTGTGTGTGTTTGTGTGCGTTTGTGTATGTGTGTGTGTGTTCACGCACAAGGACACACACACATGTGATAATGGAAGAACTCTGAGTGGACAGGGACTCCACAAAAGGAACAACAGAGTCAACTAACAGACACATAGGGGCTTGGAGAGACCAAAGCATGAATGGACTCTACCTGGGGCCCCCTACACATGTGTAGCTGATGGGCAGTTTATCTTACTGCCTGATTTTCAACTTAGAAGTTTCAAATTAGTTTTAGGTTTTAAGCCTATTGTCCTGGGCTTGTGATTCCATAGGTTTTTATTTCTACCTGTTTACTAGCTTTATGTCATGCTGTTTCTAAAATCTTCTCTGAATTTTATTTTCATTACGTTCTGTTCTTGCTGTATTTGTAATTTCTTTTGATATTTTTTCTTTTTTCATTAAAATATTATTATTTTGTATTTATTCACTTTACCACAAGAGCATAGCCCACTCCCTCCTCTTCTCCTGGTCCTACCCTAGCACCATCTTCTCATATCCCTATTCCTTTACTAATCAGAAAAGGGGAGCCCAGCCCCGCTCCACACGAACCCGTCACAGCACATCAAGTTGCATCAGGACTGAGCACATCCTCTCTCTTTGTGGGCCTGGCAAGGCAGCCCTTCCACAGGGAGGTGATCAAACAGCAGGCAACAGAGAAGAACCTGGAGGGACAGGAGCTCCATAAGAAGACCGACTGAACCAACTAACCAGGGCCCACAGGGGCCTGCAGAGACTAAAACACCAACAAAGGAGCATGCGTGGACTGAACCTAGCCCCCTACATTGATGTAGCCAATGGGCAGCTCGGGCTTCATGTGTGTCCCCACATAAGAGGAACCAGAATGGTCTCTTGCTGTCTCTAAAGAAATCGAGACCTTCCATTTCAAATTCTGTTTTGTTGTTTTACTAGCACTTTTTGGAGAAGGGCCATCAGTCACTATACAAAACACAAAAATGTCCTGATGGTGAGGGGGCTGGGTCCCCTCTTGTACTAGTTCTTCTAACTATCAAATGAACTTTAGGCAAACATTATAGAACAGTTTAAATTATTGAAGATAGCATTTTCTAAACGTTAACTAATTTGTGTGTGAGAGAGTGCTTGTAACCACACACATGTCTTGGCAAATACATGCCATGGTACACACATGAAAATCAGAAAAAAACCTTGCAAGAGTGAGGTCTCTTTTTTTTTTTTTTTTTGCATCATGTGGAATTTGGAAATTAAACTCAAAATCAGGCTTGATAGCAAGTCTCTCTGCACTGAACCATCTCACCAGCTCCTGGACAGGCACAGCTCATAAGCAATCACCTAATGCTATTTGCCTATCTATCTATCTATCTATCTATCTATCTATCTATCTATCTATCTATCTATCTAACTTTCTCTCTCTATATATATATATATCCATCCATCCATATGTATGTATATGTACATATATAAATATATATAAATATATAAGTATGTGTACTTATATACATATATGTGAACATATCACATATGCTTTTATATTGTATATGTATTTATATAGGTACATGTGTGTATCAAACAAACATTTAGCAATAAAACATATAAAATGTTTGCTTGGTACACACATATCATATGTGTGTATAGTATATCTTGTTCATATATATATATATATATATATATATATATATCCCACTCCAACCCTCACCCCTTCATTTATTATTTCCCTCTTGACCATGTTGTTTTTAAATTACCCACTGAGTCCAATTACATTGTTCATAGGTGCATGTGTGAGATAAACCATTAATGTGTGGCAAAAAAAGCCCCACACTTCAGTCATTAATATCTCATCTTTTTCTACTGGAGCAAGTCTAGGTGCATTTTTTTTCTGTATGTGATATTACAAATATCGAAGTCTCCCACATCACTGAAGTAGCTACTGAAACACCAGACTCCCTGGACTGGATATATCTGACTCATTTTAGCATTTTGCTTTCATTGAGAATTCAATATCTCGCATGGTGTACAGGTAAAATAATAACGAAGAGTTAAGTTATGGCAAGGCGTGTCTTTACCTTCTTGGATGCAGTTATAGTTTTGAATCCCTACACATATTGCTGAAAAAATAATGAGATTTGTAATGGATTAGTAATTTTGACTAAATAAATGAATCAAAATACCTAAATTTAAAGAAACGGAGTCCTTACTCATATGAACAGTTAATGCAGTGGGAATAGAAAATATTTAAAGATAGTAGCCTGAGCTTGGATATAAATATAATTCAATGGGCCTTTATAGTGTCTACCAAAATACACACTGAACATCACTAATAGTATAATATTTATTAAAAATTAATTTATTACCCCTGGAATAATATCTTCTGAAGAACAAAATAAAACTAATAAAGACATTTTGTTTAATGACAACTTGCCAAACCTGAGTCCTTTTCCAGGAGATGACCAAAGGCCAACTAGAAGATAGAGAAGGAAGACTCTTAACTTTCAGGCTGCTCTTAAGGGAGCAACATAAATCTTTTGTGGCAGCATACAAGACAGCTTGATATGTTTCTGTAGCTGCTTCTTTCCTCTCTGGGTACTTATGAATCAATACCTGTCCAATCCTGTCTATGACTTTATAGAATCATAAGAACATAGAAATCACAGCTAGAAGGCGGCCTGGAGATTACCTACTCTAACCTCCTACACTGCAGAAATTCCCTGTTCAACAGCTTTGAAAACAGTGAAAAAATATTACTAGAAAAAAAATTTCAAATGGAGGCACCTACAGTTATGAGAAAAGGATTTGTTTTGTTCATTTTCTTTAAAGGTTTATTAGTATGAGCCTTCCTAAAGTTACATTTATTAAAAATGCTTTGCCTCTCTAAACAGAATAAATCTTCCCTAAGAGATTATTAGCATAAGACCATCATGGTTAGCACACCTCTTTGTATTCTGTTCTTTTTCATTTTTTAAATTAAATTTTTATTTTTTTATATTAATTACAGTTTATTCACTTTGTAATCCAGCTGTAGTCCCCTCCCTCGTTTCCTCCTAATCCCACCTTCCCTCCCTCATCTCCTCCCATTCCCCTCTCCAAGTCCACTGATAGGGGAGGTCCTGCTTCCCTTCCATCTGACCTTAGCTTATCAGGCCTCATCAGGGATGGCTGCATTGTCCTCCTCTGTGGCCTGGCAAGGTTGTTCCCCCCTTGGTGTGTTGGTGTATGTGTGTGTGTGTGTGTGTGTGTGTGTCTGTGTGTGTGTCAAAGAGCCTCCCACTGAGTTCATGTCAGAGACAGTCCCTGTTCTCCTTATTAGGGTACTCACTTGGATACTGAGCTGTCATAGGCTATGCCTGTGCAGGGGTTTCAGGCCATCTCCGTAAGTGTACTTTGGCTGGAGAATCAGTCTCAGAAAAGACCCCTGGGCCCAGATATTTTGGTTTGGTTGCTCTCCTTGTGGAGCTCCTGTCCTCTCCAGGTCTTAATACTCCCCCTTCTTTCATAGGATTCCTTGCACTCTGCCCAAAATTTGGTTATGTGTCTTAATATCTGCTTTGATACACTATTAGCTAGATTCTTTCAGAGACTCTCTGTGCTAGGCTCCTGTCCTATTCCCTGTTTTCTCTCTTCCAATCTGCACCCTGTTTTTCTTTCTGAGTGAAGACTGATCATCTTACCCAGGGTCCTCCTTATTGCTTATCTTCATTAGGTATACAGATTTTAGTATGTTTGTCTTATATTAGAGCTCTAGCATCCACTTATAAATGAGTATATACCGTGTGTGTCTTTCTTCTTCCAGGATACATCACTCAGGATGATATTTTCCAGATTCCACCATTTGCCTGCAAAATTTATTATTTCCTTGTTTTTAAATGCTGAGTAGTATTCCATTGTGCAAATGTACCCACTAACTGGTTTTCTTCTGGTACAAGGGCCCTGTTTACTTTAAACATGAAATTCAAAAACTGGTAGAGTGAATGATACATATCATATAATGCTTATATATTAGTCACTGAAAATATATCCTTATATATATTTGGTAGTGGGAAATAAAATTTTAAATTTCACATATATGATGTTTAGCATAGATGTGGAAAAAAACATGGCATCATTTGAATAAATACAAAAGCTTGGCATAAAACCACTTAATAAAAGGATGAATGAATGAACATGGGTTATGAAGATATTGCATTGTAGAGTGAGAGAGATGATTCTTTGAATAAATTACTTTTATTTTTCCAAGCATAAGTACTTGAGTTCTGATCCTCACAGCACACCTAGAGCCATAAACGGTAGCACACAAACTTGCAATCCCTGCACTCTTACAGACAAATGGGAGGCAGAGACAGGAGAATTCTTGGAAGTCCAGCCCTGTATATGTAATAGAGAAAAACAAGAACCCTTGTCTTAAACAAGGTAGATGTTGATGATTGATACCCATGAATTCTGTCTGAATTCTACATGTGTGCTAAGATATGCACACACACACATATAGATACACACACTAATCCACATGTAAACACATGCGCACACTAACACATATATAGGTTCTATCATAAATTCATAGTTATTAATAAAATATACTGTATGAATCCTATTAGATAGCTCAGAAAACTTGCAGTATATAAGAATTACTTTCCCATCATGTAGCACATATGCCTTAAGCTATCTTTGTTTAGATACTTTAAAAATCAGATTCTGATCAATTAACTAACCTATCTTTTGAATTCTGACTGAGAAGTACATTTTTTACCTATATTTGAGGCAGAATAAAAACAAGCTAGATTATTGGCTGTTTCCCATATCCAAAATATACACTGTTATAGAGAAGGAATTGTGACTATACCATGAACAAATTGATCAAATCAGCATATAGAGGATGGCTGGATACAAGTGACTAAAGGAAACAGTTACAAAGAACATAACAATATTTAATGGTAAAGAACATAACAATATTTAATAGTAAATAAAAGCATGAAAAAGGAGAGGACACCGCCATGCATTCTTTCCGCCCTGTCACACTATCTGCTGCAGTGTGATGTAGAAATGCATTGCCATCGAAGGATCACATCAGAACAACACCTCCCTGTGAGAAGACAACAGGACAACACTAAGACAGAAGCAGACTAGGCATCAATTGGAACTTAATAGAGACACTACCACCTCCTTCCCCATCAGGAAACTGTCATGAAAGTACTGAAGGAACCAAACACTTCTACCACCTACAAATGATTATTTTCTAAATATAGGAAACAGCAACAGTTGCCTAGGATACCCTCAATATTACTACAACCTTAGAACAATTTCTTATAAAGTTTTTTTTTTTTCTGTTTGGCAAAATGCCTGACAAGGAAACTTAAAAATTTTCTTACAAATGGGGTTGGAAGTACTAAAAAAAATTCCATTTTGAAAATAAACAATTGACATCAGAAGAATAAGAATAATCTCCATGTGGTAGGGAAAACTGGAGTATTTAGATCCATACTCCTCGAGTCCCAAGCAAGGAGGAAGAGATAGATATGCATTACTTAAAGACTAAAAGGGAAACTAATGTAATGGAGAACAAGGGCGTAGCTGTAGTTCATGGAACAGTTATTATACCTGTCAGATCCAAAATAACCTTAAATACAGTTTAATACACATACATGTATATTTGTCTTTTTAATTAAATTTTTATTTGTTATATTAGTTACAGTTTATTCACTTTGTATCCCAGCTGTAGCACCCTCCCTCATTCCCTCCCAATCCCACCCTCCCTCCTCCCTCTCCTCCCTGCCCCTCTCTAAGTCCACTGATAGGGGAGGTCCTCCTCCCCTTCCATCTAACTCTAGCTTATCAGGTCTCTTCAGGACTGCTGCA
>CM053748.1:34466191-34489503 GCA_028658305.1 Pachyuromys duprasi
ACTTCTTGCCCTCTGCCAAGGGCTTATTTGTGAGTCCTAATATCTGCTTTGATACATTGCTATACTGATTCTTTCATAGGTCCTCTTTGGTATGCTCCTGTCCTGTTGCTTGTTTTCTCCTCCATTCCATGTCCCTCCTATTAATTCATCTAAATGAGCATTGATCATACCAACCTGGGTCCTCTTTCTTGTATATCTTCCCTAGGTGTGTAGATTTCAGCATGACCTTCCTATCCTATAGGTCTGTATAAGTGAGTATACACCATATGTTTCTTTCTGCTTTTGGGATACCTCACTTAGGATGATCGTTTCCAGGTCCCACCATTTGTCTGCAAATTTCATGATTTCCTCCTTTTTAATCGCTGAGTAGTATTCCATTGTGTAAAAAGTACTAAAAGTTAATGATTGGGAAGCACTTAAGAAAGAGGCATGTGCACAGTGCTTTTGTGGTAGTTCAGAAAATGAAAGCAAGACCTGAGATAGTTTTCTTGTCAAAGCTTTGGGATGGCCAAAAAAACAGTCACTAGAGCAAAGAGACAGTCTACAAACTGGGAAAATCCTTGTCTGCGACACTGATTGTTACCTGCAGTATATTCTAATTTCAGAAAATTGAAAATCAAAATCTCAATATCATCTGGTTAATAAAAGAGCAAATGAATTGATCCTACAACACTCAAAAGGGAAAATGACCAAATATTTCAGAGAAAAGCATGCTTAATGACCTTAGCTATCAAAGAAATGTAAAGCAAAGCTTATACTCAAATTCTCTCTTTTTATAGCCACAGGGCAGATGGCTGTCATGAGGCAATGTAGCAACAAATGCTGGGAGGGAGCTACAACTGAGATATAAAGTGAATAAACTGTAATTAATATATAAAAATTTAATTATAAAAAAGAATGTAGAAGGTAATGGAAATCTTGTGCGGCCACTGTGGAAATCAGAGTGAAGTTCCTAAAAAAAATCTTAAAGTAAAATAGGATACAGTTGTGTCATTCCTGATACACTCTTAAGGAACTCTTAAATCTGTGCACCATGAAGATACTTGTTCATCAATGTTCATTGTGGTACTGTTCATAACATTCAAGGCATGGAATCAACCTATGTGTTGATCAACAGATGAATGGACAAAGAACAGGTCACATGTAAACACCTTTTAGTCTTATTCAGCCATAGAGAACAACATTATTTTTAATAAATAAATAAAATAGTACTGAGGTCACGTTAAGTGAAGTTAACCATAGAAACAAAGCATGTTTCTAAGCATATTCTGAATATAAATTTCACAGTGAAAATACGTGAGACATGGACAGAAATAGGGAGCAAGTTGTGGCCTAGTTGAAAATACTTAGATAGCACAAAAATGGTTTTTCTTGCAGTAATTTTTGTTGCTTTTTATTCATGTGTTGTAAAACCTTTTTTTTTTCTATTTTGCAACAAACCCACATTTGATGAACACTGTTTGCCCTCATTCTGAAAACCTTTGGTCTTTTATCAAGAAATAACTGAAATTTGCTGAAGTCATGATTGTCTTTAATAAATATCATTCTTTTCATTTTCAGCCACCAGCTATATCTATTCCCCTTACGTAGCATTGTAGTCCAATAACAGCAACAACAAAACCACATAGTGCTTGAACTTCAGTATTAAAGTCCTAATTCCAAATGATAGACTTCCTTGCCAAATCCATATACTTAACATTTAGATTGGTCATTATATACTTATGTAGTCCAATTAGTGTATTTAGAGTATATATTCATTGTATTTTGTATTTAGAGTATATATTCATTGTATTTAGATATTTTATTATAATTTCTGTTAGTAATATTGCATAAACAACTGTGGCCTAGAAGGCCTCACCACTGCAAAAATATATATGTGTGTGTGTGTGTGTTCTACTCTATTCTGTTAAACGGAAGATACACTCTCAGTAGAAGATAGACATTTCACATGTGTTTTCAATCAATCCCTATTTAAAAGATCTAGAACATGAAATAAAATAGTTGGATAATGCATTCAAAATAACAAAGCCAGCAGGTCCTATATCTGGGATTTGAAAAGGGAACTAGGCTCAAGACTTCATGTATTTAAATCATTATCGCTAAGATGTGATGAAAGAGGTAGGAAAATCTGCAGAAAGAACCCAGCAGGGTATCAAAGCAAATGCTGAGACTCCTAGCAAAATTTGAACAGAGTGCGGGGAAGCTTATGAAATAAGGGGGAGATAGAAAGACCTGGAGGGGACAGGAGCTCCACAAGGACACCAACAGAGCAAAAAAAAATACTAGGCTCAGGGGACCATGCAGAGACTGATGAATCAACCAAGGGCCATGCAAGGAGGGGACCTACACCCTCTGCTCAGATGTAGCCCATAGGCAGCTCAGCCTCTAAGTGGGTACCCTAGTAAGGGGAACAGGGGCAGTCATAGGAATGAAGTTGAAAAGCTGCTCTTTAATCACTTCCCCGTGGCCAGTTGACCTTACTAGGCCACAGAGAACTAGAATCCGGACATTCCTGATGAGACCTAACAGGCTAGGGTCAGATAGTAGGGAAGGAAGACCTTCCCTATCAGTGGACTAGTGGAGAGACAGAGGGAGAGAAGAGGAAGAGAGGATGGGACCAGGAGGAAATGAAAAGGGGGACTACAGCATGTATACAAAATGAATAAATTGTAAATTAACAACAACAATAATAAAGAAAAATATTAAGAGATTTAATAGTATGTGTTCTAATAAATTTTGGTGTAAATACTATCAAAGCTAAGGATTCAATAATCTTACAGACCCATCTGGCTAAAAGTATAAGTGCTCTTGGCACTATTCTTGTGTGCACTCCCAAGAGAGGATGAAGGATCTATAATGCTGTGCATTGAGATATGGAGTTACAAAATTCAAGAATAATCATATACTGAATATTTATCCTTAACAGGATAAATTAATTAATTCAGTTAATTCAAAGTTTAATTGTGTATTTTTAAAGCCAATTTAAAATTCCTCTGAAGCGAAGATACCTTTATGAACTGTCTTTTAAAGTACCATCTGTGTTTTTTTTAATTTTCTAGTTTGACACATAAGTATTTTTAGTCCTTCATTGCATTCTTATCACTAAAAGACTATTGAGAAGAATTGGTATTGAGAATGACAATGTGAACATGTTAGCAACAAATCAGTGGGGCAAATTGAAAACTTTCCTGAAATGTATTTGAAAATTCTGGTTTTAATCACCTTTAAAAAGATCTTAATTATGAGAAAAAAAGTATAAATACATTCAAGAAAACATAAAAACAAGAAACCCTTGAGTTTCAATTAACTTATTGTCTATCAGTAAGTCTCAATACAAGAAAATATTCAAACAGAAATAAGATAAAGGAACAAAATATTTTTTTTCAGAAGGGGTAGCATGCACATCAAAGGAGAATAAATATAAAAGAGAATACAGAAAGAAAAAGAATGAAAATCTTTTAGCATTGAGGAGCTTTGTAGTCTGCTGGAAGATGGCTGAGAAAATTATAGAATTTAACTAATTAAGAAACAAAGAATATTTAATGTTAATATGTTTTGTGAACAGTGCCTAATTGGGTCCTCCTGTCTAGAAAAAATAAAAAGGATCATTTAACTGTAGTTGAGTCCTTTATAAGGAGATATACATGTAGGCATTTGCATTTTAAACATAGGAAAGATGTCTGTATGTGATGCCTCTTCACTGAAACTTTTTAGTTTCAAATGATAGTCATCATTAAACAGGTTTAACATATAGGAGTTTAAAATAAACTCAGTTACTAAAATATTTTAATGAGAATAAACTGTGGTTTCTTGGGTTAGTTGTATAAAGGAGCTGTTACTATTTAAGGATTTCCTTTAAGAAAGAAACATGTTCACATTCATGTCTAATTAAAAAAAACACTTAATAACTTTCTCAGCTTTATTAAAATAAAATCTATAAGGCATTAAAATAAAAAAAAGCATGTAATTTAACAGCCAGAGAATGCCTAAGTGAGTCCTCCCTGCAACATTATGGCTTAGAATATATGTTTCTTCCTTGTGGAGGAGTTTAAATTAAGAAGTGAATACTATACAAATAATGAGTATATAAGGTTCCTAATTTTTCTTGATTATTGACACATTCTACTTGTTCAAATATGTTATGTTTATTGACATTGTTTCCTTAATATAACCAGCTTAATAAATAGATTGAACCACTATTGTTATTTAGAAAAATATCTAATATTTAAATTTTCAATTGTTTGTATTTTCACAATTGAGAAGTGTAAATTTTTTTCTTTCTCTTCCCCATCCATTTCCTCTTCTTTTCTCTATCCCTCTTTACCCCCTTCACTTTTTCCTTTTTATTTTCTTTCTTCTTTTTGTGACAGGGTCTTTTTTATTTATTCCATGTTGGACTTGAATTTATAGTCATTCTCCTTCAGCATCCAGATCAGCAGGTATTAGAGGCCTGCACCATAAAATCTGGTCATATTCGGAGATTTAAACAGGAATTTGCAAAACAAATATTTACTCTAAGAAAATAATGCAGAACCAAAGTGAATGTAATTCACTTCAGATCATGTATGACTCATGCATGGGTTACAAGTGCGTTGGGAACGTTATCTGAAGTCTATCTGGAGTCCTATCACACAGGAAGTCTGGGCTTTGTCTCAAATATTATAAATGGCTATAAGTAAATTAATGGCTTTTAAGTGAAGAACAGAATACTGAGCGGAAAACCCATAGAGCCTCAGGGAAATGTCTCTCTGAACTTCAGTTTCTACAACTAAATATGAATGATAATAATTTCTACACTTCAAATTTAGTATGGGTTAACTGACATAATCTAGGTCAAAAGCTTAGGATCATAAATGGTACATAATAAATACTTTCTAAAATTTGGCATTATAAATTATATTGATAATTATCTAAATAATATGTATGGAAAACCTCAAAAGCTGAAAGTTATTCTCTTTTCAAATGTGGATCTGTATATATGTGTATGTTCTTTTATGCACTTATAAAAAATAATCATTGCATGACATTTTAAAAAACCATTTGCTTTTATTTAATTTAATAATGAAATTATTTCATTATTATTGTAGGTTTTGGGGACTGAGTATTACTATGTAGCCTAGGCTGAACTTTATTATATTATCCTACCACCTCAGTCTGCTGAGTATAAAGTTATCATACACTTTAAACTTGAAATTTGTTTAATATCACAATATTAAATACAGGTAAGCCATACTCAAAACAAGGGGAATCATAATTAAAATAAGAATGTTGATAATGATAGAAAGATATTTTGTATGAAAATAGTCTTTGAATTTCTGATAAACATGTAGGCTTCTTATGCACAGAAAATACAAGATAATATTTATTTATCTTAACAATATTATAGTGAGAATTTTGCTAGATATAATATTCTGGACTATTTTTCAATTTCAATTTTTCACTTTCTGGACTATTATTCAATTTCAGAATAATACTGAATAGAGTTATTCAGACATGACCTGAGTAAAGAATCAGGATCATTGTTCATGAACAGGCTCTCACACACACACAAACACACGCGTTTAAGGTTTCAGCTTGGGGTTCAAATGCTTGCTGCAGAAAATGCGAGGACTTAAATTCAAATCTCCATAAACAACAAATCCAAGACCACCACTACACACCTGCCACCCAACCATGCGATGGAGCACAGAGACAAAAGAACCCTAGGATCTCATGGGCTAGCTTGCTTGGCATACGCAGCACAGAAACAGAATAATAATGAGACAACGTAGATGTTAATGCCAGAAACCCTAAACTTTTCTCTGCCTTGTATACACAAACATATGACAACATACCAAGGCGATCTCTGAGAAAGAACGGAATATAATCTGTTTGTAGATATAAGAAAGAAAACAATACTTTGATTTGTAACATGAAAAATCCTGCTGATTTTCAACCCTGTGAGAAAAATCATGAAAGAATTTCCAGGCTTAATGTTTTTAATTTATAACTTAGAAACTTAAACGTGTGTCCTAATGAGAAGCCTAAGATAGAATAACAAATTAATCACATTAGGAAAAGCACGCCCTTTGCATTTCCTTGCTCCTGGGAACAGTGCTGAATTTTAATGTTACATTAACATTTGCAATAAAAGTTAAAAACCCTAAAACTAAGATACAGACTTTGCTGTAGAATAATGTGGTGATCATATAAAAATAAGCACATCCAAAGAGAACTACAGGGAAGGATTAATTGTTGCCACTTGCAATTACTTATGCATTTTTAGGGAAGTTTGATTAAGTTAGTGACTTAATTAAAGTTTGCTCATGACATCAAGGGCAAATGTTACACATTTGTCTTGTGTTACTTAACAGACATTTTCAGAAAAGACTTATATCAAACCCTGGCTAGTATTTTCCCAGATGATAACGTTATATTGTAGAGTATAATGTGTTTTATTTTGTTTCAGACAACACCCTTTTCTGTTTGTTTGTTATTTGTTTAGAACATTTTACAGTAACTGAATCTCTAACCTGTACTGTAGTCAACACACTTGTTTTAATACGTAACCCAGGCTGGCCCTCATATCATGACCCTTCTGTCTGCTGAGTGTTGAGATTACACGTACCTATTACTAGCTCCAAAAACATTAACCTGTGAATTTAAGTTTACATGTAGGTTATGTATACATTTAACAACAAACTTTCCTGAATAAGTATTTATAGGTTAAAATTAAAGAAAAACAAACATAAAATAACTAGACACTGCAGACATAGGCTGCTTTGTATATTTATTTTTCAAATAAATATTTTAATTATCTTATCACACAACTTATTTACACCCATATACAATGTTGCATATGGATATACATATATAACTGTTTATAGGTACATAATCATGTATATAATATTTGAACTGGAAGAGTCAAACTATATGTATTAGCATCTATTACTAGCATATTGTAGATAATTTTATTATTTTCTGGTAGACTAAACAGCATACTAAACTAGAAAGAGTTAGTTAGAAATAAGGACTCATATAAATGAATTGGTTTAAGGATTTTTTTTTTGTCTAAATTCCTTTGTGGTTCTATGTCATAGCTCAGCAACATATCTTTGACCCAAGAGGACAAATGCACAACCTGAACCCTCGAGAGAGAATCTTCAAGACTTGGTACTTTCCCTAATAATGATTCTCATTTTAAGTTATGAATGACATAGTCCCAGGCCTGGACTGCTCAGCCTTATTTCAAGGCATATGACCATTATTACCAGAGTGCACTTGATCTCATCTGAAAGGCTGTTTTAAAGAGCTGGATGTCAAAGACAGAGACTTTGAAGTTTGTTTGTATGAGGTAAGTATTCAACATGAGCTTCTGTATCCAAATCTACTTATAAGAAGAAAAAGAAGGAGCAAAACTAAGACGATGGAAGAAAAAAAATAAGATTAAGACTGTGCCTCATGGCTTAATTAACAAAGACATTCCAGAGGACTCAAAACCCAAACAGAAGCGTATGTGTTCCACTTGTTTAAATTGTCAGGAGTAAACAAAGAGCATTGCATCCTGACATTTTCATTTCAGTGGAGTCTTTGTTTTTCTCAACTAAATTAAGTACTCAGATAACTTTAAGGAAAGAACATGCATGGACTTTGTAAACTGATGTGTGCAACAGTCATGCTATGTCCACAAATTACCATTACACAGCTCTCCATCCCATGATTTAATATCATTTTCACCTGCTTCTTGATGTTCCTTGAAACTTGAATGGGAGAGATTGATAGAGATTGATAGAGATAATTCATCTCCAATGGAACATTTTGTCACTTATCCTTAATACTTTGACAACTTATGAGCTTTTAGATTTTGCACTGTATACAACTGTTACTGTTGTTTCACCTTATAGTGCTAATCAGGTCGAAGTTTTGTAGAAGAACAGATAATCTAGAATTAGTGAACAATGCCAAATACTGATAAAATTTTAGATGGCTAACATCTTTACTATGAAACAATTATGAATAAAAAGGTGTGATATAAATAAAAGGATATAAAATGTGATCCATAGAATATTAACATTGGAAAGCAATGTTTGGGAATAAACATGATTTATTATCCTTGGAATTTTAATTAGGAAAATTCAAAAACTTCAATAAAAGTTACTAGGAAAATAGATAATTCCTGTATATATGACAGTTTGTCACTACCTTAAACTTTAAATAAAATTAAAGTATGTAGGAAGGCAATGATTTAAATATGATTCAGACTAACAAATTATCTCACTCCTGTTCAAAAATTTTAGTATTACTTGGGAATATTGTCTATAAGGCTCCCTAATTTATATTCTCACTAAACACCATGCAGAATTTCTTCTTTGTGTGAGTTATGAGAGTGCTCTTGAAAATGGCGTTCTTCCTTCACCTGCCCCCCCTTCCCCCCGAGGGAGGAACAACCTTGCTAGGCCACAGAGGAGGACATTGCAGCCAGTCTTGAAGATACCTAATAAGCTAGGATTTAGCTCTGTACCCCATTTTTTAATTGGATTACTTGATTTCTTGCTGTTTAACTTGTTGAGTTCTATATATATTCTGGATAGTAGCCCTCTACCAGAGAAAGGGTTGGTGAAGATACTTTCCTAATCTGTAGGCTATTGTTTAGTTCTGAAGACAGTGTCCTTTGCTTTACAGAAGCCTTTCAGTTTCTTGAGGTCCCATTTATTGATTGTTTTACTTAGAGCCTGTGCTGTTGGTGCTCTGTTCAGGAGGTTGTCTTCTGTGCCAATGAGTTCAAGACTCCACTATTTTTTCCAACAGATTTAGTGTGTCTGGTTTTATGTTGAGATCTTTGTTCTACTTAGACTTTAATATTTTTCAGGGTAATAAATATGGTTTTATTTGCATTTTTTCTACATGTAGACATCTAGTTAGTCCGGCATGATTTTGAAGATAATGCCTTTTTTTTTCCATTCTATGCTTTTGGCTTCTTTGTCAAAAATCAAGTATCCATATTGTGTGGGTTTATTTTTTGTGTCTTCTGTTCTATTCCATTGATCCATCATTCTGTTCCTATGCCAGTACCATGCAGTTTTTATTAATATTCTTCTGTAGTACAGCTTGATATCAGGGATCAAGATACCTCCAGGCAATCTGTAGTTATTCAAGATTTTTTTTTTTTTGCAATTCTAGGTTTTTTGGTCTCCATATGAAGTTGAGAATTGTTCTTTCAAGTTTGGTAAAGAATTGTGTTGGTATTTTTATGGGAACTGCATTGAATCTGTAGATAGTTTTTGGCAGAATGGCCATTTTCACTATGTTAATCCTACCAATCCTACCAATCCATGAGCATGGGAGGTGTTTCCATCTTCTGATATCTTCTTCAATTTCTTTCTTCAGAGACTTGAAGGTTTTTTTTTTTTTCCTACCTGTCTTTCCCTTGCTTGGTTAGAGTCACACCAAGGTACTTTGTGTTATTAGTGGCTATTGTGAAGTGTGTAGATTCCCTTATTTCTTTTTCAGCCCTATTATCTTTCATATACAGAAAGGCTACTGATTATTATTTTTTAGATAATTTTATATCCAGCTACTTTGCAGAAGGTGTTTATCAGCTGAAGGGGTTCTCTGGTTGAACTTTTGGGGTCAGCCATGTATACTATCATGTCATCTATGAATAGTGATATTTTGACTTCTTCCTTTCCAGTTTGTATCTGCTTGATATCCTTTAGTTGTCTTTTTGCTGTAGCTAGGACTTCAAGTACTATGTTGAAGAGATATGGAGAGAGCGGGCAGCCTTTCCTTGTTCCTGATATCAGTGGGATTGATTTAAGGTCCTCTCCTTTTAGTCTGATGTTGGCTATAGGCTTGCTGTGTATTGTCTTTACTATATTTAGGTATGTGCCTTGTATCCCTGATCTCCCCAAGTCTTTAAACATGAATGGGTGTTAGAGTTTTTCAAATGTTTTTTGGCATCTAAGGAGATGATCATGTGATTTTTTTCTCCTTCAATTTGTTTATATGGTTAATTACATTGATGGATTTCCATATATTGAACCACCCTTGCATGCCTCGGGTGAAGCCTGCTTGGTCATGGTGGATGATATCTTTTATATGTTTATGGATTAGGTTTGCAAGTATTTTCTTGAGTATTTTTTACATCAATGATCATAAGAGAGGTAGGTCTGAAGTTCTCTTTTTTTACTGGGTCTCTGTTTGGTTTATGTATCACAGTGACTATGGTTTCATAGAATGAGTTTGGTGATGTTCTTTCAGTTTCTATTTTGTGGAAGAGTTTGAAGAGAATTGGAGTTAGCTCTTCTTTGAAGGTCTGGTAGAATTCTGCACTGAAAACATCTGGCCCTGGGATTTTTTGGAAGGGAGCCTCTTGATGACTACTTCTATTTCCTTGGAGAAATATAGCACTATATAATCTATTTACCTGATCTTGACTTAATTTTGGTAAATTGAATCTCTCAAGAAAATTGTCCATTTCTTTTACATTTTCAAATTTTGTGGCATATAGGCTTTTTTAGTACAACCTAATGATTGTTTGTAATTTGTCAATGTCTGTTATTGTCCCCCTTTTCATTTCTGGTTTTGCTGATTTGGATAGTTTCTCTCTGCTTTTTTGGTAGTTTGGCTAAGGGTTTCTCTATGTTGTTTATTTTCTCAAAGAATCAGCTCTTGGTCTCATTAAGTTTTGAATTGTTTTCTTTGTTTCTTATTCATTGACTTCAGCTCTGAATTTGATTATGTCCAGTGGTCTATTTATCCTTTGTGTGTCTGCTTCTATTTTTTTTTTTCTAGGTCTTTTAGGTGTGCCATTAAGTTGCTTGAATGAGATGTCTCCAACTTCTTTCTGGAGGCCCTTAGTGCTATCAACTTCCCATTTAGCACTGCTTTCATTGTGTCCCATAAGTTTGAGTAAATTCTGCTTCCATTTTCATTGAATTTTAGGAAGTCTGTAATTTCTTTTTTCATTTCTTCCTTGACCAAGCTGACATTGAGTAGAAAGTTGTAGGCTTTTTGATATTTCAATTATTTTTGAGGTCTAGTTTTAGTTCATAGGATAAAAGGAATTATTTGATCTTCATGTTGAGGCTTGTTTTGTGTCCAACTATATGGTCAATTTTTGAGAAAGTTCCCTGAGGTGCTGGAAACAAGGTATAATCTTTTGAGTTCAGGTGAAAAGTCCAGTAGACATCTATTAGGTCCACTTGACTTAGGACTTCTGTAAATGTCATTATTTCCCTATTTAGCTTCTGTCTAGATGATCTGTCCCTTAGTAAGAGTGGAGTGTTGAAATCTCCCACTATTAAAGTGTTAGGATCAATTCGTGATTTAAGTTTCAATAATGTTTCATTTAGAAATGTAGGTGTTCTTGTATTTGGGGCACAGATATTCAGGATTGTGATGTCCTTGTGGATTTTTTTCTTTGATGAGAATGAAGTGCTCCTCCTTATCATTTTTTATTAATTTTGGTTGATATTTTAAAAATTAGATGAGGGAGGGAGTGGGAGGGTAGGAGGGAATGGGGGAGGGGGCTATGCCTGGGATTCAAAGTACCTAACCTGTGATTGAGATAAAAATAAATAAATTAAAAATTAAAAAAAACAAAAAAAATTAGTTCTTTGAGAATTTTGTAAACCAGGTTTTGAAATTTGTCGGTACCCCAAGTTCTCCCAAGATTCACCCACTTCCTATGCACTTAACTATTTGTTTAGTTTTAAAAATCCTATAAAGAGCACTTTGTGCTGTACAAAGTATTCTTGGATGTTTGGTCTTCTACTGGAGTGTTGTCTACATGCAATCAGCTACACTCTTAAAGAAAACTGGCCCCTCTCTTTCCAGCAGCTACTCCTCAACCACTCTAAAGCTAAGGGTGAGACTATGTGCCCACATCCCACCTCAATCCTGGGACTTGGTCTGCTTTGCATTTGTACAGCTGTTAACAATTTTTTAGGGTACTAAAATAAAAATGTAGGATTTGCAAGTCAATCTTAGATCTTGAATATATTTTCACTCTAGACACTTTAAGCACTTCTTTAGTTATACATCAGAGACTCTTCAAGGAGCCTTTGAGATGTACGTATTTTCATTATTTGAATTTTGTACTTTTGAGAAATGTTAGAAATAAACCATACTCACAAACGTGTGTTGTTATTTTTAAACAAAGAATTTTCTGAGAATGGTGGTTAGGTGCTATTTAATATGGCCAGACATCCCTACTGCCTTTGTTGCAGGGTTTATAAAGGAAAAATCAAAACAAAACAACAAAACAAAACAAACAAAAAAACTAACTGGACAAAAAGCATTCACTGAAATAAATAAATAAATAAATAAATAAATAAATAAATAAATAAATAAATAAATAAATAGGGGAATATCCATTTCCTACCCTCTCATTTATTTTTCTTTCTTGATCCAAATTTTGCATTAATAAAGCATAGAAGGAAGAGGAGAGCAGAGTGAGAGACACATTTGAATGCATCTTTCTTCCTATATAAAACCTATAATTTGCTGAAATTTTCAGAAATGCATTACTTCTTTTCCCTTTTGACTGCTTGTGTTGAAATTCACAGAAACCAACAAAAGACATCATGAAATCTCCAGCATGAATCATTTATTTGGACAAAATAGTGAGGCTATTTAAAAAAGGGCAGTAATTCCTTCTTGCTGTCAAAAGATAAAGGCTTACAATTCCCCACTGAAATATGTACAATACCTTGTAAATTGTGAACATGTAATCATCTTCTGAAATAGAGGAGAAAAACACCAATTGGCAGCATTTTGCCATGGAAGTGAATGCATTACTGCAAACCATAAATATTTTTAATTCTAGTGTTCTAAGGGAAAAGGATAAAGGTCAATCTTTCTGAACCAGAAAATAGTGAATGTCAACTAAAGTAAAGAATGGCTCAAGTTAGAAAAGTGATTGTAATAATTCTAGTAATTTTTCAAGTACACTTTTTGTACCCAGTAGATCTTGGACTTACAGCTACCTGCTCTCATGGCAGGGCTGCAGTGGGCCAGAGAGGCAGAAGACTAACAGTCTAATTTCATCCATCCAGAATAGAAGTCACAGCTTCTTCAGTGTGATGAAAACCCTATTTTTGTGGATCCTCCAGGACCGTGGACAGTAATTGCAGTGAGTGAGATCATGTTTCTCTAGGTAATGTCATGGTTCCATACACCTGCTCAACTCATAGAGAGAATTATAAAGAACATTTGGAGTAAAACATTATGTCATTACCACCCTTTAAAACACTATTATTGGTGTCAGTGGTAGAGGTTCATGGACATTCTGTGGCCTTTAAAATATTTCCTTAAAACAGTGAAAACTCTGCTATTCAAGCTGATAGGTAAGGTCACATTTATTATGGGAGGAATGAAATTGTTTCAGTGAAAATGATCTCATTTCATGTATTATAACTCTAATAGAACAGACAATCTTAATTCAAGATATGTGTGAAGGCTCTACCATCAACTGGCGAGCAGGTAGTTTGTTCTTTTGAGTACCTGCTACTGCTTTCAGTCCTACTCTTTCTACACTCTAATATATTTAATGTCATCTTTGATTCTTAGGTTGAATCCCAGTCTCAAGGATTCCCTTTTCTTCTAAAGTTTTCCTTAATACATATTTTAAATTGACAAATGGAAATTCTTTATAGTAGTGATACAAGTTTAATACCTCAAGCTGTGTTTATAGTGTACAATACTCAGACCATGGTAAGGCTTAACCGTTGCCTCAGAGGTACACTGTGTTTCTGGGCTCACATGCTCCACACTTCAGTGAAACATGACATCAACTTCTGTCAACCATGGCTATCTGGCTACATCATATATCACAAGGAAATATTTCTTCTACCCACTGGTCACTCATATTAGACACCCTTTTATATCTTCTCCGCCAAGTATCTCCAAAACTCACGAAAGGTTGTGCATCTGAATCATAAAGCCCAGGCTCTCTCCCTTGTGCTGCAGTAATATAGATAACTTCTATTCGGCCTGTTCAAACACAGACTTCTTTTCTTTATGTCATTTTTTTTTTTAGGAAATCAACTTCAAACAATCAGAAAGGACTGTGAATCACTGTGACTTGCCAACACTATGAAGGAGATCAAAGGACAAAGTTAAAACCACTCTAGTAAGTTCGCTTTTGATTAATCATTATTATCTTCTGAAAATATTTGAAAATTAATAGATTGATCTTAGATTTTCAGTTATTTGAGAAGCAAAGGTTCATGAAAAAAATTGGCAGATGCACAAAAAAAATGATTAGAAGGTCAATAAAGCATCTGATTTCATAAATCAGGGAATCAAACAGTCCACAGAAGGTATGGCACTTGGAGATGAGGAATCACTATATCTTCATCTTCTAGGTAACTGAAAGTTGCTCAGAACTTATGCTTATTGCTAAATAAGTGATCATTTGTCTCAACTGATAGATATCTTAGAATAGTATAGTACTAATTTCTTTTCGTTTTTCCCTTCAAACAGTCTCTCAATCATAAAAGATAAGCCTCATGTTTAATTCATAAAATAAAATCTCTGTGGTGTATACTACTGTGATGTATAGGTGCTATTCATGGGCAAAGGAGCATAATTATATTTTCACCAGTGAGCTCTCAAGTGATGCAAGGGATTCGTTTCAGTTGAAATGAAATGAAAGCACTCACATCTGCAGCTCCTGCTGCTTGAAAGCTTTACTTGGAAACCATTAATGGGATGAGATGATTAATTGGAAGAAGAGGTTATTTGACTCCATAGAAAAGACTGCATTCCTCTCTGGTTGTCACAAAGTAAAGAGTTTCTGTCTTCCAAAGAGATTGTTTTAACACTCCAGAACTCATGGCTGCCTCAAATCCACAGCAAATCTCGCGCCTTATGTAACTTATACAAAGATTTTGCTTATTTTATTTTGTTTCAATTTGTTTGTTTATTTGCTTGATTGCTTTCTAGTTTGTTTGCTTTGTTGTGGTTGTTTTGGTTTGGTTTTGAGGTAGCGTCTCTCTATGTAGTCCTAGCTGTCCAAGAACTCTATAGACAAGACTGGCCTAAGACTTATAGAGATCCCCCTGTCTACACTTCTCTAGTGTTGGGATTAAAGACTTGCAACACTGTGCCTCGCTTTTTGTCTAAATCTTAAAGATATGATTCAGAAATACATAAGAAAATGGTATTTGCTTTGTCAGTACTATGTATTGATTGTCTGTATCTCTTGCAGGCTTAAAATTTTCAACAAACCTACTTTATTTAGGGTTTTTCAATGCTTCTCCCTTTCTAGCCAGTGACCAGAGGTATGGGAGAAGAGAATGTTATTAATACAAAGGGGTTGTAGATGTTTTCTGAAGTAGTTTCTTGAGGTGGGTCCACTCTGTTGTCCAAATACTAGTAGTCCAGTCCAAATACAACAACAACAACAAAAACAGCAACACAAGTCAGCACAATTTAGCAGTTTGGGACAAGTGAGTGAAAGCCTTGAGACTCAGTTGTATTGTGCAGAGAAGTTCTCTAGAATGCTTCTCTATGTGAGGTCAAATGTTGAAGAACAAAGACCAGCACAGAATTGTTCATTCAAAATTTGTTGTTTCTCTGTCCGTGGGCTGCTATAGATCTCCTCTCCTCAGAGTCCAAACATGGATGTCTTCAGCTGCCCAAAGTCATGCCTCTCGCCTGAGACAGCTCACAGCAAAATATCATGTGCCCTCTCACATGACAGCTTCAAGCAAAACATCACATGATACATCTGAGTCTTCAAAAAACCAGAAAGTTCCAAGAAGATATTCCATTTCTATTGAAAAAAAAAGTCTTTCTCTTTAACATTAACAATCTACACACAAAAAGAATAATTATGAAAATCAAGAAACTAGAACTTTACTTCAAACAATAGTCAATCAAAAGACCATTAAATTTCCAACAATCTACAATAGTTACATGAAATAACCTTAAATATCTATCAATATACTTGCAAAATAACCTTAAATTTCTATCAATATGCAATACAAAAGAGCCTTAAATTTCTATCAGTATACAATAAAAAACCCTTAAATTTCCATCAATACACATTTGTTCATACTAAAGCAAAATAATACATCAAATGACCAAAAATATCTTCCCAAGTTTCAGAACAGGGGAGTTGTGTTCTTTAAAATTACTATCTGGAGGCAAAGATATGTTTTGGTTTCCCTATAAGAATTGGGATATTGGACATGTCCCAGAAAAGCTAGCTGTATCTTTTTCTGTCCAATATCTGGGTTGTCAATCCAGTCTCTATGTTTTCTCTCTAGTGTCTGTGTTGTCTGTCCTTTGGGCTAGCCTTTTAAAGATCGTTGGTGAACAAATTTTTGGAAAATCATTAATTGAGGCAGTCTGTGAGAGTGAATCACCTGGACCATTTGCTTTGTGAAGACATTCGTGTCTCAGGTGATAAGAATATTTGTGTTCATGTTTTATCTTTATAAGTTTTTCTGGTAACCATATTTTGTCATTCTCAGTAGATCCACAGTCATAACCACGTCCCCATTTCAAAATTATTGAAGGTTTCCATTCTAATGTCAACACAGCCTTATCGCATATTGGTTGACCTAGTTCTTCAGTTTTTTCTCAGGTGCTTTTTCCATTTTAATGACATTAAAGAAATTTGGAGTTAACAAAACACTGCTTAGTCTGTCCCTGGGGCTTTTCACTCTTTTTTTTTTTAAACATTTCTTTTAAGGTAGGATTGTCTCTTTCTACAATACTTGTCTTGTACGATTCTGTGGAATACCTGTAATGTGTTGTATATTGAAATATGCAAAAATGTGCCATTTTATTGGACGTCTATGAAGGAGCAGTATCAGTCTTAATTTTTATAGGCATTCCCATAATTGCCATTATTTTAAACAAGTCTGTACTTATACAATCAGCCTTTTCAGAACTTACAGCAGTTGCCTATTGAAACCCTGAGTATGTGTCAATGGTATGGTGTATATACCTTTGTTTTACAAATTCTGCAATATGAAAAGCATTCATCTGCCAGATATTTCATTTTGTACCCATATAGCACTTGGTTACATAGATAACATGCAGGAATCTTGTTTTATTATTATTTCTTTGGCATAAATAACGAGGTAATTTCTGAGTTATCAAGAAAAAATTCAGCCGTCTCTATAAGCAAAACAACTCTTTCTGCATATAAAGAATCAGCAATTATATTAAGCGATTCCGGAAAGTCGATTAATAACATAAGGATTGCATACAATTTCGATTTTTGAGCTGAGGTACACGGGGTTTTGATCACCTTGTTAATTTTGTCTTACTTCTATCCTGTGATCTCCATCTTCTTTTCATCAGTATAAAATGTTAGTGACTCTGAAACTGGTGTTTTCTTTACAATATGTGGAAGAACCCAATTAGTTCTTTTTATAAACTGTATGCATTTGCTTTTAGGATATTTGTTATTCTCCCAAAGAGTTACTACAAGCTCTTTGCCAATCTTCATTGATTACCCACAATGACATGATCTCAGCATTAGCAAGAGATACCACAATGTCAGTTGGGTCCATTCCTGAAAATTGACGTAGTATTATTCTACATTTTATAATTAATTCAGAAATCTTTTCTATATAAGTCTTCAATTTTTAATTTTCTTTATGTGCTAAGAAAATCTATTCCATAATACTATCTTTTTTTTTGCATAATGGGCCAAGTTAAAAAAATGAGTTGAAGACAATAATGACCACTCAAGTTCAGGATCAATTCAATCCAGATATGCATCCTGCAGTCTTTGCTATATGAATTAACTGTTTTTCTGATTCAGCTGTTAGATATCTTGGACTGTTTAAGTTTGAATCTCTTTGTAATGTTTGAAACAAATTACTTAACTCATAAGTATTCAATACAATAGCAGGCCTTAGCCAGCTAATATCTCCCAATTGCTCAACCATGTTCATAGCAGCTTTATTTGTAATAGTTAGAAGCTGGAAACAATCCAGGTGCTCCTCAGTTGATGAATGGATACAGAAACTGTGGCACATTTACACAATGGAATACTACTCAGCAATTAATTACAAGAAAATCTTGAAATGTACAGGCGAATGGTGCGGACTAGAAAACATCTTCCTGAGTTAGGTTTCCCAGAAGCAGAAAGGCACATATGGCATTCTTATAAGCGGATATTAGACATATAATATAGGGTAATCATACTAAAATCTGTACACCTAAAGAACCTAATCAAGAAGGAGGACCCTGGTTAAGATGCTCAATCCTCATTCAGAAAGGCAAAGGGGACAGATATTGCAAGAGGGAGAAAACAGGGAACAGGACAGGAGCCTACCCTCAGGGGGCCTCTGAAAGACCCCTGAAGGGTATCAAAGAAGATGCTGAGACTCATAGTCAAATTTTGGACAGAGTGCATGGAATTGTAAGAAAGAAGGGAGAGATAAAAAGACCTGGAGGGGACAGGAGCTCTACAAGAAGAACAACAGAACCAAAAAATTTGGACACAGGGGTATTTTCTGAGACTGATACTACAACCAAGGACCATGCATGGAGATAAGCTAGAAACCCTGCACAAGATGTAGCCCACAGCAGTTCCGTGTTCAAGTGGATTCCCTAGTAATGGGAATAGAGACTGTCTCTATCAAGAACTCAGTGGTTGGCTCTTTGATCACCTCCCTCTGAGGGGGAGTAGCTTTGCCAGGCCACAGAGGAGGACAATGAAGCCAGTCCTGATGAGACCTGACAGGCTAGGGTCAGAGGGAAGGTGTGATTGGGAAGGGGCAGGAAATAGGGCTACAGCTGGGATACAAAGTGAATTAACTGTTATTAGTAAGAAAAAATAAATTAATAAAATAGAAAGAGAAGGGTCATTGATTGACCTATTCTGAACAAGAAAGAAAGAAAGAAAGAAAGAAAGAAAGAAAGAAAGAAAGAAAGAAAGAAAGAAAGAAAGAAAGAAAGAAAGAAAGAAAAAATAATCATGAGTTTGTAATTCATCCTTTTGTGGTCAAGATTTTTGTTGATTGATTTTATAAGCCAAGTAACCAAGTGAATCTTATCTATGTTTATTTTTCTGGAGCAATATGTAACCCCCAGCATGGCAGAATTCTTTGTTTCCTTAAACTTTTTTTTTTTCCTAAAATATCTGAGTCCGAATCAGCCAACAGTTCCTGAAAATTTAGTGTCCAAATACTAGCACTGTGGTATTGGGAGATAGCCATTTTGGTATCATAAATCCTGACAGTGGAGTCATCCTTCTGGAATCAAGATTCATGTTAGAAGCAATATGATAAGGCTGGTTTACTTTTTCCTGATTATCATTTCATAATCAAAGAAAACTGATTTGTCTGCAACTTCTCAAGCAGACTCACACCATATCCCGTATAGGCATTTTAACTTTAGTCCCACCAATCTCAGTCTGAAATAAACAAGAATTTATTTAAATCATCCAAACCATGCCAGTTTGCATATGACTATATGTGTATATGTGCTATCATACAGACTAATTGAAATGATGGACAGGATTTCAAAGAGCCTGATGTCACTTGACCCTTGCCTAACCTTCTCCAGTTTGCTGCAGTTTTTCTTGGTTACTTGTTGTGGCTACATAAAAAATAAAAATAAAAATAACTAGGATCATTAGAGAGAGCTGATTGGGTTTCTAAGCAGTTGAGGTCTCCAGTCAAGCATAAGGAAGCTTGAAACCATATTGCTCAAATAGAGCTCTCCAGGAATTGTAAATGAGATGAGTAAACTCTGGTGAGAATAAATTGTGTGACTTTATGTATATATTTTGTACATACTGAAGTTTCATAAGTATACATCTTTGAACATTAGAAGCAGGCAATAGCTGTTTCCAATAAGAATACACATAATCATGTTTAAAAAAGATCTTTTATATATTTCTATTTTGTTGCTATGATCATATATAGTAATCATATACATATAATAATTAATAATTTAAAGAATAAATTTGAAAATTTGTATTCCATTATATCTAAAGTAAGTTTATGGAATATTTTAGTCTAATGACACTATTTTGGTGCAAGATAATACATGTTGTAGTATCTAATGGCATTATTAATATTTCATAGATTCATTAGCTTAAAATAAAGTTACTAAGCACTGTAGAAAACAAAGGAGCAGTTAACTCATGGCATCTTGTGGCAGAATGAGACTATTTCATGCAGTCCTTTCCATTTTCCTGGAAAAGAACAAAAACAACAAACCTCACCCTGGACACTTAGTGATACGTTTCCTTTCCTAATAAATGAGTCCTTAGGCTCAGTTTCTGGATAATGTCTGAGCACTAAGTATTCAGTTATGTATCTGCTTTGCAGAACATGAAGGGCTACAGTGATCAGTTCACAAAATTGCACTTAGGATCCCATGTGCAATCTGTCACTCAGGGATTTCCAGGCCTATGATCAATGCCCAAGGACGGATATTTTCTCTAGTCAGTAATACTGCATTCTCTCTTTAAAGCTAACAGTACTACTTTATGGACTCTCTAAAAATTACCCACCATTGGGGATCCTCCTTGTCATCATGGTCCTCTCCCATTAGACTTTTAATTCTTTGACAATACAGTTGTCTTCATTCTCCACACCATTGATGAAACTGATATATTATAAATAGAATGGCAATGAATTTCGGAGTAAAACTTATCAGCTAAAAATGATTTGAGCCCAGGGGATCCTGCAGAGACTGATACAGGAATGGAGGCCCAATGCATATACAGGACCTAGATCTCCTGCTCAAATTGGCAACTCAGTCTCCATGTGGATCAATTGGCAGCTCAGTCTCCATGTGGATCTCTGAGTGAGGGGAGCAGGGTTTGCATCTATTGAGAACTCAGTTGATTGCTCTTTGATCACTCACCCATAGTGATGCAGCCTTGCCAGGCTACAGAGGAAGAGGATCCAGAAATTCCTGATGATAGTTAACAAGATGTAGGTAGATGACAATAGTGGAGAACTCCCCCTTTCAGTGGACTAGGGGAATGCGATGAGGGGAAGAAGGAGGGAGAGTGGGACAGGAAGGAAGTTGAGGGAGGGGGTTTCAATTGGGGTATATAATGAATAAATTGTGAAGAAAAAGAAAACAGTAAAAAAAAATGAACTTTTATCTGCCTGCTTCATTTGCTCTCTCAGACAATTACTGTCTCCTCCTGTTAACTAGGCCGAGACCAAGAAGCTTCTGGCCTCAGTACAATCTGACCTTGGCCTAGAATGTTAGCCTCTGAGACTTACTGCTTAATAAGTTCACCCTTTATTGTTCTTACTGAGCTCTGGGCTGGCTGGTTCAACTCAACTGTTCTTGCTCAAACTCCTCTCCCAGCTGATTTATTCAATCTGGCTTCTCTCAGCACCTGAATTACTCTGGTTGGCCTCAAATTAATCCAGCAATCTTTTCTAGTCTTCTGGCTCCTTCTGTCTCCACCTGTGTCTAGCTTGTTCTCTCCTTCACCCTCTCCCAGTAAAAAGCCGTCTCTCTTTGCATTGCCCCCTTAAGTAGTTCCCCTTTCCTCTCTGTTCTTGTGAGAGCTGGGCATATTCTATACTGTCAAATATTCTCTGATTCATCATTATTTTTTCTGCTGATTAATTAGACATCACTTTTAAACATGGGTGCTTCATTTTACAAATTAACTTTACCTCTGCTCTTTGGGATTAAAGATGTGTACCTCCACACCTGGACCTAAGATTTTCTTTATCCAAAGCTTGGCCTGAAACTCAGATCTGCTTGCCTCTGTCTTCTGGATTAAAGGTGTGCTTATTTTCCAGCTGATAACAATAAAACAATAACCTAGGTCTTTGGATGTGATCTCTTCCCAGAACACCCAAGTACTCAAGTAAAATCCTTTACATTTTTCGACCTCCATCTTTTAATAAATAGTGTGAAAGTTCGTGAAAAATCCAGCAACTGAACACTTATCCTGGAAACATTTTTGAATGAAAAGCAAAAATAACAAAATAAAATAAAAGTTTCAGTGCTCAATTTCAACACACAATTCTATAAATGAATCATGCATACAAGTAACATTACACACACTGAACATTTATTCTTGTGTATATATACATAAATTTATTCCTACATATATAAATATATATATATATAATTATATATATATAAAGCATGTATACATATATATGTTGGTATCAATGAACATCTTAATAAGGAAGAGAAAAAATTAAGCAGGGTCCGACCCCTAGACAAAATTAAAATCGTATAAAGTAGTACCAATGTACATACATATGCAACAACTATTGGAAAAAGGGGCCATGAATTTGTGAAAGTACAAGGAGAGAAATAAGGGAGTGTGTGATGGGAGAAAAGACAGGAAGAACTAGCGTAATTGTGTTATAATCTCATACAAATAAATTTTAACAGCACCTAATAGTACATTGCTCACAGAAAAATATAATTAAAACATTCTTAAAACCCCCAGTTAAGGTCATTTATGGGCAATAATACTAGAATTTTACAGAATCATTTTCCAAAGTGTGTATCTGTTCCACTTAAAGAAAGAACCGTGTTTTGTTTTCCTTTTCAAGCCACCTCAAGTTGTGGCTTACTCATGGAAGCACAACTGCGGGAAGAACTTGTTCCAGTGTGTAAATATTGGCCTCTGAAATGCAAATGTCTGCCAAATTTTTCAATGCAGTCCCCTGGGTTTCTTTCAGTGAATGATGGTCTGCAGTTCACTCTTTTTGCATTTGCTATTTGCTTTTCGGATTCCGTTTCAGTCTCTCAAAGTTAAAGCTACACTACAAACTCAGCCTACTATTATTGACTTGTTAATTTGGCATGCTGAAGGCAAGCTTGATGGGAGACTGCACCTCCATCTATGAGGCACAAACTACACATAATAAAGGACCTAATCTCATTGCGATCTTATTGGTAGTCTTGGTCCACACTGTCATCATCATCCCCATCTCCATTTTCATTCTCACAGTGACCGCTGTTTTCATCATGATGACTTTACTGTCTCCATCATAAAATTTGTCTTTGAGTAACTGTATAAAACTTTAAGACACATTGAAACACCTGAAGCTCTGGCTGATATTATGAACTTATTTTTCATCAAGTACATGGCATTTTGTCTTGCTGTACTATCATTATCCTGCTGGTATTTGACCACTTGCTAAGTACTTATTCTGTCAATACTCTCTGATTCCAGTTTGCGCTCTGGTGTAAATTAAATATGTTGTCTCCTACCTTAAAGACGATTTTCTGAGGGAGGTTATTAACTTGCTGAAGCTTGTATAGCTGGTAAATGTTGACAAAATGTTCATTTGAGTCTAGAACAGTTGTAACTACATCTACAGTTATTTTATCATGAAATGTTAGCCATTTTTTGT
>CM053748.1:34490003-34513972 GCA_028658305.1 Pachyuromys duprasi
CCTGGAAACTATCATCCTAAGTGAGGTATCCCAAAAGCAGAAAGAAACATATGGTATATTACTCACTTATATAGACCTATAGGTTAGGAAGGTCATGCTGAAATATACACACCTAGGAAAGATATACAAGAAGGAGGACCCAGATTGGTATGATCAATGCTCGTTTAGATGAACAAATGGGATAGACATTGAATGGAGGAGAAAACAAGCAACAGGACAGGAGCATACCAAAGAGGGCCTCTGAAAGAATCAATATAGCAATGTATCAAAGCAGATATTAAGACTCACAACCAAGCCTTTGGCAGAGGGCAGGAAATGATAATAAAAATAGGGGAAGTTAGTAAGACTTGGGGAGAACAAGAGCTCCACAAAGACCAAACTGAGCAGGGCACAGGGGTCTTATAGGAGACAGTTTCTCCAACCAAGTACCATGTATGCATATGGCCTAGAACCCCCGCTCAGATGTGGCCCATGGTAGCTTGGTGTCCAACTGAAGACCCTAGTAAGGGGAACAGAGACTGTTTCAGTCATGAACTCGATGGCTGGCTCTTTGACCCTCCCCCATACACGCCAGGGAGTAACAACCTGGATAGATCCCAGGGGAGGACATTGCAGCCAGCCCTGAGGAGACAAGATGAACTGGGGTTGGATGGAAGGCGAGGAGGTCCTCCCCTGTCAGTGGACTTGGAGTGGGCGGGGAGGAGATGAGGGATGGGGAGAGTGGGAGGGAATGAGGGAGGGGGCTATGCCTGGGATGCAAAGTACCTAACCTGTGATTGATATAAAAATAGGAAATTACATTTAAAGAGAAAGCATTGTTCGTAAACCCTTACTATAAAAATAGTAGTCCCTCAGTATAAATACTGTGTGAAACTTGTTTATTTATTAAATATTTAAGCAAGGTGTTTCTTGGTTAAAACATTTACAGGTATTAAAACCAAGTCACACAAAGCTGAAGAAACCTGTTTAGAGCCATACAATAATAGAGACAGGATGCAAAATAAAGGCAGCATAGGGCTAAAAGCCATCGGTTTTTACAAAGAAAATCATGATAAGCTGTGTTCTCAAGACCTTTATTAATTCAACGTATTTTTTCTTGACTTATGAGAGAGTTGGGTATATTTTTCAATGTCTGTGGACATTTTAAGGTGGAAATATGGGGACCACTACTGAATTTTAGTGAGTGCACTTTAAGTTAGTACAATCCAAGAATCTCTACATGACAGAAGAGCTCCTGATAACACAGCCTCTTAGCCTCAGTGTTCACAGTGCCAGAAAGAAAACTGTTTCACAGGGACTAGCCACAGCCATGTAAATTTCAGGAACCTGTGTTTGCAGCCATAATTACAATAATATAATCAATAGGCAAAATTAAAAAAACAAACAAACAGGATTAGAGGAAGTATTTTTAAAAACTTATTTTATGCTAAATTGCAACTCATCACCAATCCCTGTATTTTAGTTCCAACCAAGTATTTCAGATTGTGACTGTTTTTAGACAGATCAAGAAAAGAGGAAATTAACTTAAAAGGCAGCCACTAGAGTGGTTTCTAATCCAATATTAATGGTTTACAGATAAGAAAACAAATATTTGTATGTGAAGCAGAGAGGTCTTATGAATGCTCTTAGGACCTGGACTTCCAGATCCAGTACTGTGTCAAAATTACACTTCTGGTATTAAAAGTCTTATAGTCTGTAGAATTTTACTCTACCATCCTCAGAAATAAACATATAGACATAACACTGTACATTATATTCAAGAAGTTGCCACACTTTTGATAGCATTATTTTAGAGACAGTATTAATATGGTAAATTAAATGATTCTTTGGTAAATCACATGCTTTAGTAGAGCTACAATTAAACACTTTTAGCTTAACTGCATTTTGGAATAAAATCTACAGTAAACATTGTGTTTACTGTAGGTGTCAAAAATAATAAAATGCATATTCTAGTACATGCTCTTACATAAGGAAAAATTTACAAACACCACTTTCATGAACTCTTGTCTCCTCAACAAATCACTAGTTTTAGAGGCTGTACAAGTATGGGCTTCCTTACTATCTCACGTGTTTGTTGGAGTTAATACCTATGCCTTGGGATTTGACTGGAAAGCTGCCTTTGTGACACCATTAGATAGTCTCTTCACCTGACAGATGTCCAGTGTACGACATAAAAGTGCTGAAAAGACTTTCATCTTAATCTTCAGATTGTGCCCTTCTCCTTCACTATGAGTATCAGCATAGCTTTCACTTGAGGATTATTTTATAGAACAATGTATCATTGGTTTAATTTGACTTAAATTAAGTTTTTCTCTTTCTCTCCTCTCTTCTCACCTCACTTCTTTCCTTCTCTCCTTCATGTATACTTTTCAAAGATAAAGTTATCAATTCTCACTTTTATAATTACCACAACAGAAAAAGAATAAAAAGCAATTGTGCCCATGTTTCTTAGATAGTGTCTTTTATTATTAAAATAAGACATAAAGTTCCCTAGTAAGGGGAGCAGGGGCAGTTACTGGCATAAACTAGGCTGCCTGATTTTTGATCAACTCTCCCTAGCAAGGTGGCCTTACTAGGTAGGCCACATAGAAAGAGGATCCACGGGGGGATCCAAGATGGCTGCCACGAGAGGACACTGTGTCTGAGGAGTAGGACAGCAATAACAACTCAGAGACCAGGAGACTGAACTCTGGGACCTAAAACACCAGCATTTGTGATTGCCAGGTGAGCAGAATTCCTATGGTGAGGAAATCAAGTGGGAAAATCCTAGGGACATCCAGTTATTCCCAGGAAAAGTCTGGGTGACCTACTGTGCGCAGCCCTGATCTGAATGAGCAGCTGCCCTGGGCGCCAACAGCTGCCATTCCAGACTGGGTCATATGGTCTCCGGGCCAGACTGAGAAGGCCCCAGGTACTGTTTCGACTGGCCTGCATATGGCAGGCGCATACTGCTCGGCTTCACTTGCAACCACCTTAGTCCCTGTGTATGCATCCATGGGCCAGTCTGAGAAGGCCCCAGAATCCATTCCCCAGACAGGACTGCATTGGGCAGGCACACTCCCCATGGAGGCACTAGCCGCCACCCCGGACACACAGTATCAGGTCCAGACTGAGGTGCCCCCAAATACCATCTCAGACTGTGGTGCACAGCCCCTGGCCCATAAGGAGGCGCCAAGGCTCCAGTCCAGAGGAGAGCCCTTAGCAGCGAGCCCAGGTTGGGGCCACTGAGTCTCCTGAACAGAGTAGCGCCCCCAGCTGACATCTCAAACCAGGACACTCAGCCTCTAGCACAGAATGCGGAACCAAGCCTCCAGACCAGAGGGGTGACCAGCCTGTGGTGCTCTCAGCTTCTAGCACAGAGCACGAACCAGGCACACAGATCACACAACACAGTTCAACTGAGGCCCCAACACACACTATCAAACCACAGGAACTCCCTGATCTTCTTGAAGAATACTCCTGACACGAGAGATTGACAGTTCCAGTTTGAAGTTCAGCCTTAAAGCACAAACAGCTCCTTGAGTATATATAAACAAATGCCCAGAAGTCGACATAAGAACTCACCCAACAAAAATCAGGACACCATGGCCCCACCCAAAACACCCAAAAGCAATGGAGATTTTAATTCAGCGGAGAGACAGGAAAATTATGTTAAAGCTATGATTATGCAGATATTAGAGGAACAAAAAGAGGGACAAAAAGAGGAAATGAACAAGGCCCTCAAAGAAATTCAGAAGAATTTAACTGCCCACATAGAGGAAGGAACAATTAAAGATAGACAGAGAGGAAACAAACAAATAGGAGCCACAATCAGTCAGATGAAGGAAACGATACAAAGCATGAAAACAGAATTAGAATCTATAAAGAAGACACAAATGGAGAAGAACCTGCTACTGGAGAACTTAGAGAAAAGATCAGGAACCACAAAGGTAAGCATCACCAAAAGAATACAAGAGATGGAAGAGAGAATCTCGGGAGCTGAAAGTATGCTTGCTGAAATGGATTCCTCACTCAAGGAAAAAATAAAATCGGAAAAGTCTCAAACACAAAATATCCAAGAAATCAAGGATGTCATGAAAAAACGAAACCTAATAATAATTGGAATAGATGAAAAAAGACTCCAGGCTCCAAGGACCGGAAAATATTTTTAAGAAATCATAGAAGAAAACTTTCCCAACTTAAAGAAAGAAATGTCCATAAACATACAAGAGCCTACAGAACAACAAATAGACTAGACCAGAAAAGAAATACTTCTCATGGGACCTGGAAACGATCATCCTAAGTGAGGTATCCCAAAAGCAGAAAGAAACATATGGTATATACCCATTTATATAGACCTATAGGATAGGAAGTTCATGCTGAAATCTATACATCTAGGGAAGATATACAAGAGGAGGACCCAGGTTGGTATGATCAATGCTCCTTTAGACGAACAATTGGGATGGACATTGAATGGAGGAGAAAACAAGCAACAGGACAGGAGCATACCAAAGAGGGCCTCTGAAAGAATCAGTATAGCAATGTATCAAAGCAGATGTTAAGACTCACAACCAAGCCTTTGGCAGAGGGCAGGAAATAATAACAAAATAGGGGAAGTTAGTAAGACTTGGGGAGAACAAGAGCTCCACAAAGATCAACTGAGCAGGGCACAGGGGTCTTATAGGAGACAGTTTCTCCTATAAGGACCATGTATGGATATGGCCTAGAATCCCCGCTCAGATGTGGCCCGTGGTAACTCGGTGTCCAACTGAAGACCCTAGAAAGGGGAACAGGGACTGTTTCAGTCATGAACTTGATGGCTGGCTCTTTGACCCTCCCCCATACATGCCAGGGAGTAACAACCTGGCTAGATCCCAGGGGAGGACATTGCAGCCAGCCCTGAGGAGACAAGATGAGCTGGGGTCGGATGGAAGGGGAGGAGGTCCTCCCCTGTTGGTGGACTTGGAGGAGGCGGGAGGAGATAAGGGAGGGATGGGGAGAGTGGGAGGGGGCAATGCCTGGGATGCAAAGTACCTAACCTGTGATTGATATAAAAATAAATAAATTACATTTAAAAAGAAAAAGAAAAAAAGAAGAAAGAAGATCCACATAGAAAGGAGGATCTAGACAGTTCTGAGGAGACCTGATAGGCTAGGGTCAGATAGTAGGGAAGGAGGACCTCACCTATCAGTGGAGTAGGAGAGACATAGGTGGGGAAGAAGGAGGGAGAGTGGGAGCAGGAGGAGATAAAGGAGGGGGTTACAGCCAGAATACAAAATAAATAATTTGTGAATAATAATAATAAAAAATAAAATAAAAATAAACAGATTTTTCTTTCCTCAGCATCTATAAATTACAAGAGCTTCTTGGTTGTAGGTAGTACTTTATTCCCAGTTTCCTTTCTCCATGCTGTGACTTTTGTCTGGTTTCGATTTGTGAAGGTCTTATGCGTACTGTCGCAGTCTCTGTGAGTTCATACGTATATCAGAGCCTTATTGTATTGGAAGACACTGTACTGTTGTTTCATCCTCTACCTCTGGATCTTACAATTTTTCAGCCTCCTCTTCTGTGTAGATCCTTGAACCTTGAGAGAAAGGTTTGAGGAAGACGTCGCATTTAGGGCTGTGTGCTATGGAGACATTAGTACCTCTCATTGTCTTCACACTGTACAACTGTGAGTCTCTCTGTTGAATACCAACTCCCGCAAAAAGACATTTCTCTGTTGATGGTTGATTAATGCACTAACCTATGGGTATAATAACATCATTAGAAAGAATTTTATTGCTATGTTTACTTATCACATAGTAATAGGTCCTCCCTTAGGAAGCATCACCAAACTTCTCAAGTTCTTGGCCACAAAAACAGTATCATGTGTGGTTTCATTTCACAGAGTAGGGTTATGGTTATGGTTATGGTTAGAGGTTAGGGTTAGGGTTAGGGTAGGTGTTAATACAAGTAAAAACAGTATTAACAGTGTTAATACAAGTAAAATACAAGTAAAAATATGTTTGGTTACTCCCATATCATGTGTGTCACCATAGCATCACTATATCTTGGAGGCAGGTCATTTTGTAGGTTACAGGATTTATAAATGGGAAAAATGAATGATTATCTTTCTCCTCTAGTAATATGTATTATACATATGTATTATATATATTATACATATTCCAGAACTAACTATAAACTGTATTCAGCAAGGATACAAATTCTGGTTGGGTATCATTCAAATTCTCAGTAACTGATGACATAAAAAAGTGGTGTCTTCAGCATTACAGCTGTGGAATAGTAACCAAAGCTTTGGTGATAAACTGGTAGAGTAACTTATGGGACACCTATAGCCAACATGTCATCAAGCTGTAACTCATTCCTTTTGCTGGTGCTTTACTTCAGAACATGTAATGTCTAATTGGGGCATGACTCATTTTTCTTCAGTTTTGGTGTTTTCCTCTTGGGCAATGGCTCTTCTGTGAAAAGAGCCTACTTTAGAATTGTCTAAAGTAACACTGTTCTGATGGAACTGTTTTGTGGACTGATGAGGTCAGAGCTGGTAATTTTATCTAAAAGCAAAAGATTCATTGTTTTCTTGATAAATTTCAGGGCTACTACCTTTCAAAGGCTGACAAATCATTTTCCTCAAAAGTTAAGCTATCCAGATGAAATATGTTTAAATGAAAAAATGTTGGCCTTGTTTATAGGGGATGCAATGAAACCCATTGTGATGCATTATTTTTTACTTTACATTTTCTTCAACCCTATTCTGCAACATATAAAAACCCATTTTTTTTCTCTGCAAACAATCTGCAAATGAATGAAAACAATGCAAAATATTGCATCTATCTTCCACCATTGTCTTCTGTCTGACTCTTTCATATGGCTTTGTAAAGATATCCATCATATTGTAAAAGAATCCATCATATTTGAGTCACAAAAGTGGAAATTGATTCAGGTTATCTTTGTAAATGTTGTAATATACATACACACACACACACACACACACACACACACACACACACACATATATATATATATATATCTTAAATAATGAACTCATGAATTTTGCATGTATGAACTCACTTTTTTTCCCTCTCATGCCAACCTAACAACATACAGCTGTTGGATTTCACTCATTTTCTTCTGCTTAGTCCTTTTTGAAATGGTTTTTCTTTAGATGTGTTATGATTAAATGAATACCTGAGCTAGAGACAAAATTAGGAAAATGTCAACAACGTATTTTGTCTCATTTTCTTTAAAAGTGTTTCACTTCTGGTTAACAAATATTTAGAAATAAGAGTGAAAAATAGGTGGATACCTTTTTTACGCCATCTCATATTTAGTATGCTTGGAGTTAAGAAATGTTTTAATTTTCATTGTCAACTTAGGTGTGTTAAACATTACACAGGATATTAGAAATGGTTTGTTTCTCACACTAGCCAGGGCAGGAGATGTTATAACCACTGAAAGACGGAGTCAAAAGATGCTAAATATTCTGATATCTGCAAAAGTGTTTCAAATAATTATCCTATTTTAAGTGGTAATACAAAACCCGTAGAATATCAACAGTCACAACATTCGATGTGTTAGCTACTGGATTTAGAAGCTGAAGACAGAAATATCTGCTTTCTGGAAGATAAAACATCCCCTGATGTATTTTTGTTGTTGCTGTTTTCTGCACTCTGAAGCATTAAATGTTTTATACCTCAGTCCTCAGAGAGAAGGATGCATTGAGTACTGACAATGACATCTGGAGAATGACAATGAATTCTCTTTTAATGTTGTGATGTTTCAGAGGTTTATGTAGGAGAATATATTTGCTACAAACTGCTACTGTGAGGTGAGAAAGTGTGCATCATTCACTATTTTTCGGGCATCATTTCTAGCCTGTACTATGCTAAGGTGTACTGGAGCTGAAGATAAATTACATACCATTCTTGCCTCCAAGTAACTATGTTCTATTGAGTTACTGGCTTTTAAAAATTATGTCTGCTACCAATGGTTGACCTTATCATGACTCTTGAGTCTTTGAGAGTCTTTGCATTTATACATTAACAAATCAAGGCATGACTTGAGCTCTTGCGCTCTTGCCATTTGGAAGACATTTAGGGTCTATAACATTTTTTGTTTAGGGTTTTAGAGATTTTAATACCCTTATTTACTGAGAAAATAGTTTATATAATTTAAAACATAGGAAAATTAAAGTCCAAAAGAAGTAGGAAAAACGCTGATTTTTTTTTTGCCTTGTTGCTGCTTTACCTGAATTAAAGCATTAGTGACCGATAGCTTGCAAAAGTGTATTTACCATAAGAGATATGCGGCAAGCTTTAACAGAGTTTGGAGGCTCTCTAGGATGTAATAAAACATCTGAAGGGAAAAAGTGAAATAATTATGAGGATACCAGGGATGAGTCAAGAGACCGAGACACAGAGCACAGAAAATACATATGGCAAAATAAAAACTCGAACTGAGCCTTTTATTAACTCTGCTTATTTTTAATTTATGTGACTTAGCTCATCTAAACCTTGAACCAAAGAGTACCAGGAAGTCCCCTTTAAAAGTGCCACTCAGTCTGACAAGGAATAAAAAGAATCACTGGTATTACTCAGCAGTAAAACTCATGAACCACAATGATTGACAAGGCAAAATATTGTCAATAATATAATAGTAGAACTTAGTTTTCTGGTAACAAATAGCTGTCTAGTTGAAAGTAAGAAGTGCTTAATAGAAGGTAATTTATTCTTGGTCCTGTTAAGCTAACAAAATAACTATATAGGCAAGGTCATAGATGCTAGAAGAGAATATACTTCTGCAATTTTCTTAAACAAGTATAAATTCTGAGTGCAGTATAAATACTTAACTATGTGTTCCAGAGAAGAATATATTTTAATCACCATTAAAATAGTTTCTTTTTTTCAAAAAAATAGAGAATATTGTGGAAGTTCAAATGTGGTCATATAGAGAATAAGTGACCGTTGGGTCCACTGCCCAAATGATTCATCTGCAGTGCAGTTCTTACAACCAAGGCTAAGGAAATTTTGTGTAATAAGTGTAGAAAGCATTGTAAGGATTAGAAGAGTCCAACCAAGAACCATTCATGGAGATAGCCTAGAATACCTGCACAGACATAGCCGATGGCAGCTCAGTATCTGAGTTGGTTCACTAGTAAGGGGAAGGGGGTCTGTCTCTGACATGAATTCAGTGGCTGGCTCTTTGATCACCTCCCCCTGAGGGGAAAGCAACCTTAACAGGCCACAGAGGAAGACTATGAAAGACAGTCCTGATGAGACCTGATAGGCTAGGGTCAGATGGAAGGGGAGAAGGTCCTCGCCTCTCAGTGGACTGGGGAATGGGACATTGGAGGAGATGAGGGAGGGAAAGGGGGTGGGAGTAGGAGAGGATGAGTGTGGGGCTACAGATGGGATACAACGTGAATAATAAATAAAAAATTATATTAGAAAAAAGAATTATAAGAATGTGGTATCTGCTGCTAGATAGTGTTTTCCATATGAAACAGCACAGCTGCACCCACAGAACCTCAAGACATGTTCACCTACATGACCTTTATAGTGATGCCAATTGATATCCTAACATGAACAAAGGAAATTTTACAAGGTCATGCCCCTAGATTAAAGAGTCAATGACCTCTTTTCCTGGGAATCTCAAAATTCCTTTGCATACCATAATCATAGTTATCAGGTACACACTCATATTAATTACAGCATACTACCTGATTTGTGTAGTCTATAAACTGGTTTTGATTGCTCGTTTTATTTTCTTTATTTATTTTTAAGATTTAATTATTTATTATTTATACACTGTTCTGCCTACATGTGCACATGTGCACCAGGAGAGGGCACCATATCTCACTATAGATGGTTGTGAGCCAGAATTCAGGACCTTTGGAAGAACAACTAGTGCTCTTAAACTCTGAGCTATCTCTCCAGCCCGATTGCTCATTTTATTAATGACTGCAAAACTGAACAAACAGAAGATATATTTCCTGAAAATGTAAAGTTTAAGAAATCTTCAGTTTAGTGTTCATGGAGAATAGCCTTTCTTACATCCAAGGCTAAGGAAATTTTGTATAATAAGTGTAGAAAGCATTGTAAGAATTAGAACTCTAGTTGACACACACACCATATTAATGCATTTAAATATTGATTATCTGATGCTTTAACAAAACAAAGTGCACTGGCTTTGCAGAAGTCAGAAGCTACATGTCTCTTATAGAACAAATTTATTTTCATATCATTGACTGGAGCTTGAAATGCATGACTGCTTAATGCTATTGACATCAGTGCTATTGAAGACTAACTTATTTTTCGCATCATTTACTATTTTGGATTATCCACATCATTCATTTTTCCCAAGGTGACAGGGATGATCAGGATGACATGGGGGTATTTCATAACACAAAATTCAACAGAATGCCTATGCCATAGGGATAACATCATGGCATACTTACTTTTAATGCTTGTCAAGATGCTTCTGCTCACAATTGCTACAGTAAGAAGCCCCTGTTCTAACTTGACAAATGTGCCTTGCAGTATATGCCATGTTATGACACTTGTCATTTTTTAGAATGTAGTGGCAACAGCTCTAGTGTTTCCATTTTGTATAATTTAATACATAGTCATCATTTGACACACTTGCTGCAGTGTAACACATGCTCACGATTAGATTTTTCACCTTGAGAAGGCTCTGTGATCATTTTCCTCCAGTGATATACAAAGGTGTTGTGTTGAATGTCTCACATGTGACATCAGCCTTCCTGTTATTGAAGTAGGGTGTCTAAATCCATATTGAAATTGGTTATACATGAACTTCTGAAAGCAACTACAGCACTAGATCTCTTTATCAAAACAACAAACTGACCAGATTTTACAGAACCTCTGAGAGACATATGGCATTGTAGTTGGCATGCAGAGAAATGAACTTGGTAGTTTTCAAGGGAAACCATTTACACTTTCATAACAACCTGAGTCTAGTGAACATCTGTAATTTCTGTGTGCATGACAGCCAATCATCTGACAGCTGCAACATTTCAAGCTGAGGTATCACAAGAGACTATCATGATTTTATAGTTTTTATAGTTTTTTACACTGTCTCACATTGAAACAATCTTCTGAGGATTAAGAGTTAGGATTCTTAAAGACACATATCCATGGTGTTGCAGAACCCTCTGAAGGACTGAAATGTACCTTCTTTGATTTGCTTTTGACACTTGACAACTTCACTAAGGTTTAGTGTGTTACAGTAAGGGTATTCAGGAGATTAAAGTGATTGGAATAACAGGATTGGACACTCGCTAGGAATTTATGTATTACATGCCTCTAGACATTTTCCATGGAATTATTCTAAGTGTACCTACTTTTGTACAGGGGAAAGAATGAGTAAATTATCCCATTTCTTAGAGCTTCTTTCTGGTGATTGTTGACAATATTATGTTGTCATACTTTCCAGCATACTCACAATGCTCTACATTATGTTATAACTATCTAACAGAATCCAGATGTAACATAAACCTTTATAAGCATAAACCATCTCTTCCTTGAAATCACAGTAATCTAACAAACCTGAGAATTCTGATCCAAAATGCCAAGACCCTTCACACAAACCCACAAAATGCTATCAATTTGAGGTAACATATGCAAAAACTATGGCTTGTAAGGACCTATCTTGTCCTGTGGATGGTGAATGGTTGCTTACTCAGTGTAGCAGATCTATTCCAAGACCCCTTTTCTGCACTGTGAGAAAGATGGAACTAATGAAGACATGACTAGGAGCTTAGGTGACTAGAAAATTATATCGCTCTGATTTCCCATCTCTGTTCTACGGTCATCACTGGAGAATATGCTTAATTGATTTAACATGTGCTCACTGAACAGACCTTTGACTCAGGAGTGAAATGCTCTGTGGTAGTAGTCTATTCTAAGATAATTTTTTTCCTTTTCAAACAACCATTAATAAAATTATGGGGACTGTTCAAGTGTACCCATTACCTTTTTATTGGCAAAAATTTACTCCACGGAGGAATGAATACATATGCTTTCTTTTCTTCATTGCTTGGCATTAAATAGACTTCGTATCATTTAAATCATGTTTGTTGAGATTTTACATCACTAAAATGTACCATTTGTGTGAACAGATTGACAAAGGCTGTAAAATGCATACATTCATATAACTTCTAACACAATCAAGAAATAGATTATTTTCCTTACTAATAAAGCAAGCAAAGACAACTGTTTCATGAACTTTTGTCGAAAATTACCTTCTCATCTTTGGCCCTCAGCAATTTCTGACCTGATGATTTCTGTCAGGGAGAATAAATTTACATTTTCTTTAATTCCATAGGCATGAAATTACAAGGCTTGTTTCCTTTTATATTTGGTTGTTTTCCTTCAGCTAAACAACTTTAAAATTCATTTGCATTATTGCATATAGCAGATACTTGTTTTGTTTAGTGATAAATACCCCATATTTTAAAAACAGTGCAATACATATTTAAGAAGCAAAAAAAAATCTACTGGAGGATTTAATATAATTTGCTTTTACAGTTATCTGTGGATGAATTTTTTTTTAGTTCTTTACAGGTAAGAGTCTTAAGAGGATGTTTTAAGTAAATCTATGCATTCATATTCAGTTCTTTTCTGGAAATACCTTTGTGTTATTTTCACATATAATGTTAACAAAAATTTCACAAGGTAACAAATGGCTCTACTTATTTTAAATAGTGGCAACTATATATGCTTCTATTAACATTGTTGCATATTTGTATAAATAATTTTTACTATCAGTTTTTTTAATTATGTAATTCTCTTGGGTGTGAAATGGTATACTAGTTTTAATGTGTACATACTTGATGGATAATAATGCTATTTTGGCTATCTTGTTTAGTGTGCATATATGTATATACACGCATATATATATGAAATATATGTATCATACTTCATCATATTTTATATCATGCATGTTATAAAATATATACTATATGTTATATATTATATCCATATCAGACATATATGTGTATTATATGTTATATGCTGTAGTATATTATATAATCTATTATATACTGTATTATATGCACTGGCAAACATACATACACATTTGGTGGTTTGACATTTTGCTCTTGAGCTAAAAGTATCCTATATATAAATTAGACACAAGTTTATAAAACCATATTTTTTCTGCCTCAGTCTCTGAGAGTGTCCTGTTCATACACGAGATACAATTTTTTTGGATTTAAAAAAAATACTTTTAGGATGAATTTTATTCTCTCACAATTTTTCAGTTTGTGTAGCTGTGCAAGGGAGCATGTCTTTCAATGTTTGAAAGCATAACTTTCTGAAGTTTAGGCAGAAGGCCAGACTTCACCAGTGGATGTTCACAGGGAAGTTCTTGCTGGTTGTTGGATATCAGAGTTTTGTTAATACTGTTTGTTTTTTGTTTGTTTGTTTTTCTGGGGACTACCACATTTACCACACTCTTTTTTTAATCCTTATGAAATGTCACCTAAGCTGTTACAACCTTCTGTGACTGACACAGACAATCCGGCAGTAGACATCTGTTATTCTTTCTCAGCACGAGAGATATACTCTAGTCTTCAATTCTTCTATATCTGTGTCACATACCACAATTGCTCATATTCTGTGTTTCCTACCGTTAATATTTGTAAATGTTTAAAATACCATTCTGTTAATTTTGTAGTTGCATTTATAGTAAAACAGTCAGGTTATCTAATCATTTCATTATGACCAGGAACAAATGCCCAATATTAGAATTAATTTAGCCATATGAGTGAAATCGAAATTATGTTGAATCATTGTACATTTTCAAAAACATATAATTAAGAGAAGTTGGAGAGGTAAAGATCTGAATGTGTATGAGAGCATGTGTTAAAATCTCTTCATGTATCATGGCACATATTGTGCAAAGCTATTTTTATTTCCTCAGAAGAGGGGATGAGCTGAGAGCCATGGACATAGCTCGGGCTGAGCCCAGAGCATTTCTATTTCTGTTCTAACTATCCCTGGGCCTAGGACTAGAAGCTTTGAACCACCATAAAATCTAAGACTGCACCTTGAACACTTCAGCTTTTAGCCTCCATCTGCTAACCTAGGCCTAGAATGTTTTCACCCGCCAGAGACTTACTGCTAAATAAGCTCATCCTTTCTAGCTCTTTCTGAACTCTGGCTGGCTGGTTCAACATAGGCCTTTTGGCTAAAAAAGGTCTCCAAGCTCAGGGATTCAACCCACCTTCTCTTGACCACTGACTGAATTGCCATGCTTGGAAAATCTGCCCCTGAACTCCAGGACCTGAAGGGCACTGACTGCACAAACCAAACAGAATTATACAAAACTCAACTGAACTCACCTGCATTCAACTGAGCTTCGCCAAACCCAACTCCACTCTCTGCACTGCTTTTAAGTAACTTCTCTTTCTTGTCTGTTCTCCTGAGAGCTGGAAGTATCCTATCTCTGATTATTTCTGCCATATCGTTGTCACTTTGTCTACCCTCAGTTAGAGGTCACTGTTTGGAATTGAAAAGGTCAACTAACCGTCTGTATTCCAGTCACAGGGATTAAAAGTGTGTACTCAGAGCGTCTGTATTCCTACTGTACAACACACACCTTGGTCTTTGGATGAGTCCTTGCCAGAGTAACCATGTTGCTGGATTAAAATTCCTCTACATCATGTATGTCAGAGGACAATTTCAGTGTTGTTCCTGTCACTTTGTTTGAGACAGGGACATGTGTTTATTGTTTTAACATACACCAGGTCAGCTGACACATGAGTTTCCAGGGATTCTCCTTTCCTTACTTCCTCTCAGTGTAGGAATAACGGATTCCCGTGTGCACGATATCATGAGATTTACACCAGTCCTAGGATATGAATTCAGATACTTATGTTTGCACAGGGAGCACTATACACGTGGAGCTATCTTCCAAAAATGAACAAGGATATTTTGGCATAAATCATGTCTTAGACGTGATAATAACACTTTCTTCATAAAAGAACATAAACATGTCTGTTGAACAGTTCAAAAGTTTGAATTTGTAACTTACTGTTATTGAAGGAAAGCACACAGGATTGAATACTTGCTCCCTCAGACAAGCATGGTTCATAAAACTATTTATCATGCTGGGTAATCCAGGTTAGATACAATCCATTTTAGTACATGGTATAAACACAAGTCTAATAAATATTAATGAAAAATGAGTAATTGTTTATATAGGATGTATAATTAAGTATTTTCATAAGATGGACATACAGCCACTAGGATAACCCTGTGTATACCTGTTTCTCTATCCATGTAGATGAAATATGAATCTCTTTTTTCCAATCTAGACTAAATTAAATTTTGTTCTTTTTTTCCCCTTTTTTCAAGGAAATGGTTTTTGTTTGTTTGTTTAGTCTTGGCTCTCCTGGATTTTATTTGTAGACCAGATTTTATTTGGCCCCAAACTCATAGAGATCTGCCTGCCTGAGTACTTGGATTACAGGTGTGGTTCTACTGTGTCCATATACTGTTTTTTACACTGTGTCCTCCAGTTGCTAGATTTTTGTCATGGTCTCTACAGATCACAGAATTCTAAATTTATTGAAATTCCAGTTTGTTTCGGGTGAGAATACTTAACATCCCATTTTTGCACACTTTATATATCAGAAAAACTTGCCTCAAAAGTAAGTAGAGATACTTACTATAAAATTAAATACAATTTTCTCTCCATCCAAATACACATATTTTGTACATATGTAAAACCGTATATGTGAGGAGTTTCGTTATTTAACAAAATGTGTATGGGCATGTATTCTCAATGTAGATATTGGTTTTTGTTGAATTTTTTCCAAGTGGCACTGCAAGGAAGTGATGCAAGGCTACTGCTGCTTATATTTAAACCCTTTCCATCTGTTCAGAGGCTCTTAGAATGATCTGGGCTAATCATGTTACATAAAGAGCTAATCTCACAAAATGTATGTTCACTATATCTGAATAACCATTGGAAAAGTAGCAAAGAAAAAATAATTTAAAACATACAACCTAAAATAGTGCCTACTGCCTGTGTCTGTTTCTATCATATCTATAAACTATTTATCTATGTATATATGATGTGTACCATTTATCTATTTATATCTATGTATCTGTGTATCTATGTATCTATCACTTGTATCTCTATCTACCCACCAGTATCACATATGTACAAATGTGAAAAATCCACGTAAAGAGATCTAAAAGCACTTTGGAGGAACATAAGAGAATGTATCAAGAAAAAGTCTATTATAATAAACACTATTTTTGTCACATTACCAAGGTAGAGTGGAAGCAATAAAACATTTCTACTGTTACCTAAAGATGGGCAATAAATTATGATTTCCAGCAAGCATGTCTTGAACATAGTAGTCAAAAATAGTATATTTACAAATATTTTATTATTTTGTCTTTTGCTTTGGATAACGAAAAATTTGGATGGAATAAAATAAACCATTTTAAAGAAAAAAATTCAGGGTATTTAGTGTAGTCACAAAATCATACTACATCTTACCTGTCTAGTTCTAGCCACTGTCATTTCTCCAAAATATGTGTATCCTCTCTTTTTCCATCAAATGCTGAATTTTCAGTGAACTGACTGACATGAAATTTGAGGCAGTTTACTCTGAGGAAGCCTACTCTATGGATATACCATTCTACAGTTTTCCCCCACTTTTTGTTTTCATTACTTTAAAATTATATTTTGTTTGATAATTGTGGTTGAATTTGCTCTGATGTATTAAACCATGAAATGGTTTACATCTGAGGTTTCTTAGAAATTATTTTGATAAATGCATGCACTTTATAATGTGTAAATCAGAATAATCATTTATCTTCTCAAATAGTTACGAATTTTATGGCAGGAACAAAGGTCAGTCTTTTAATATAGCCTTTTCACATAGATAGCACCATCATCTGTTTTTCTCTTTCTGTAGAATCCTAAGGTCAAAATTACTATACATCTCCAAATATTACTCATTGTATATTGACACATTTCTCTCCCATATTCAGGAAACACCAATATAGTGTTTTTCCTATTGATGCTGCTATTTTCTAAATATATTATTAATATTGTGAGAACGTCATACAATACATTTTATCATATCCATCCAAAATTCTTTCCCTTAATCCCTACCAAGTTCTCCCTTACCTACATCCCCAACTTTGTGTCTATATTTTATTTTAATTTAGTTACTCATTAACTCAAATGCTTGCACCTTTATATTTTGAACTTGTACACCACTTTTTTTAAATAACGAGTTTATGTCTTATTGAGGTTCTATTGTGGTTGTCATTTTGTGCCTGGGTTGTTTTACTTAACATAACAATCTTCAGACCCCTTATGTTGTTTCAAGTGATAGGCTTAATTCTTTTTATGTGTGACATGCATAGTGTTTATTTATATTATTTACATTGTATGCACATCAATTAATGGACACTTTAGATTGTCTTAGTTTCTTCCGTTATAAATACTTTTCTAATGAATATAGGAGTTTGGAGGCCCCTTGACAAACAACTTTCATGTCTTTTAGGTGTTCAGAACCATTTGTTAGACTCTAGAATCATACAGAATTTATTTTTATCTGTTTATTAAAACATCAAATCATTTTTCATCATGGAATACTAATTTATATTTCTATGAGTGCTGTGCTCATGTTATTTTTTCTCCTAATATGCACCATCAGATTTGTTTTTTTCCCTGGTAGGATTATTTTAATGGTGTGAGCTGACATTAGTGTTTTGATCTGTATTTAATACCTTGGTAATCTAAAGATTAATTCGCATGCTTATCCAGGATTAAGCCTGTATGCGTGTTTATGCAACAAGGATTTTTATTTTTCTTTAATGGTGTCTTTGTGCCATGGAGACTTGCTAGTGATGTCCTCTATTTTTGCTTTTGTTTTCTGAGGTTTCAGTTCTTATCCAATTTGAACTCCTTCCATAGCCCTGAACTTTCTCCTATACTTTGTTTAGTTCCCATGTTCGTGTGTTTAACCCATTTTGAGTACATTTTTGTAAGTGGTGTAAAACAGGGAAATGTTTCATTCTTCAGTCAATTGAAATCCAATTGCCTAGCATTGTTTGGAGAAAAGACTTTTTTTTTTCATTGTGTTTCTGGAAAGCATGCAATAAATCAACCTCAGATGTGATGTGACTCCTGTGCTCTTTATTCTGTGCTGCTGTTACCTGATCTGCCAATACCATAAAGTTTTCGTTACCAAATATACCTTGTGGTATAATTTATACTTCTTTCCTCTTTGTTTTAATGCTGAACTTGCTTAGTATTTAATGAGTTATCAAGTGTTGTGTGGTGCCTTGAAAATTTTAAGACTTATTTTAATTTATTAATTTTTTATTTTTTATATTAATTACACTTTATTTACTTTGTATCCTAGCTGTAGCCCCCTCCCTCATTCCCTACCAATCCTACCCATCCTTCCTCATCTCCCCCCTGTCCCTCTCTAAGACCACTGATAAGGGAGTTCCACCCCTTCCATCTGACCCTAACTTATCAGGTTTTGCCAGGACTGGCTGAAATGTCTTCACCTGTGGCCTAGCTAGGCTGCTCCTCCACAGGAGGTGGGGAGGTCAAAGAACTAGCCACTGAGTTCATGTAAGAGACAGTCCCTGTTTCCCTTACCAGTGAAACCCACTTGGATACTAAGCTGCCATGATCTACATCTGAGCAGGGGTTCTAGGTTATATCCATGCATGGTCCTTGATTTTCAAACTAATTTTCTATTGTTATTTAGAGGTTTCTCTGAATTTATATATTAATTTTTAGTAATTTAAAAATATGGATTTTTCTATGAAAAGAAGCTTTTCTTTTATAAAGTAATTCTCATTCTTTCTCTTTTATCAAAAATCTGTAGTCTTCATTATAGAGATTTTTCATATCTTCACTTCAATTTATTCTCGGATCTGAATTCTTTTTTTTTTTTTATTAATTACACTTTATTCACTTTGTAGTCCCCCATAAACCCCTCCCTCCTCCCCTCCCAATCCCACCTTCCCTCCCCCTTCTCTACACATGACCCTCCCCAAGTCTACTGATAGGGGAGGTCTTCCTTTCCTTCCTTCTGAGACTAGTCTATCAGCTCTCATCAGGAGTGGTTGCATTGTCCTCCTCTATGGCCTGGTATGGCTGCTCCCCCATCAGGGTGAAGTGATCAAAGAGCAGGCCAATCAGTTCATGTCAGAAGCAGTCCCTGTTCCCATTACTATGAAACCCACTTGGATACTGAACTGCCATGGGCTACATCTGTGCAGGGGTTCTAGGTTATCTCCATGCATGGTACTTGGTTAGAGTATCAGTCTCAAGAAAGACCCCTGTGCTCAGATTTTTTGGTTTTGTTGCTCTCCTTGTGGAGCTCCTGTCCTCTCCCTTTATTACTATTTCCCACATCTTTCCTAAGATTCCATGCATTCTGTCCAACAGTTGGCCATGAGTCTCAGCATCTGTTTTGATATTCTGCAGGTCAGAGCCTTTCATGGGCCCTCTGTGACAGGCTCCTAGCTTGTTTCCTGTTTTCTTCTTCTGATGTCAATCTCCTTTACCTTTCTGGCTGGAGATTGAGCATTTTAACCACCCAGTGCACATGTACATTCCCTCCATAAGAGAATACATATGAACATTATTATCACCATATTCCTCAGTCTGTATACACCTATTTATATAAACAAGTATAATATTTCAAGCTTGTTTCCAGTTTGAAACTGGATATGTCTTAAAATATGAAGTGAATGACTTGGTTATAGTTATCTTTAGTTTATGGTGAAATAAAATAATAGTATAAATACAGAAGTGAAATACACTTTCTAAATGTTGTCAGCTGTTATATATCATACTTATTATTTGTGATGTTCCATGGCTTAGTTTATAAGTCAAGTGACAATCAAGCATGATGCATCAAAGAGAGCAGAATCAAGGTGAAAGTGTAGAAAAGGTATAGAAAAAAAAAAGGCTACTGTCTGTTTCCACCTCTTTGGTCGACCTGCTACCTTAGCTATAATGTCTTTAGTCACTTACAGGAAACTTTACTGACAAAATATCCATTATTAAATGTGCTTATTCATTCTAACATGGCTATCACATAGAATCAAGATTTTTATAATGGAATTGGGATAGACCTCTGAGCTGAACATTGGATACTTTCTCTTTAAGAGTAGAGTGACTTAGCTTTCTCATCTTTAAAAATAAAGCTTAAATTGGATCCTTTTTGTAAGAGTACATCTACTTCTAATCTGCTGACACTAAAAAAACTTTAAAAGATCCATCCATCTTCTCAAAGATACCTTGAAATCTCTTGTCTAGATTTGTGTTAGATTCTCTCATGTGAATTACTTTCCACCTATCTATAACTTCTAATACTGTACACATTTTAAAATTATCTTCATAAAGATGACATTACTTTGCATCTTTTATGACATCACAGATTTCTTTTTGAGACAAATGCATTAACGAAAATACCAAAATAAGCAATGTAAATGGCTGCCTTCCTTTTGCATACTGCATTCCATTTTTCTCATCCAATTTCTATGACAAAAGCAGAATGAAGCCAAAAGATACAGAGATCTGCAATAGGGTAAGGGATGTGATTATCATAAAGCAATTTCCTAACAGGAGACTTTCAAAGGACACGGGATACTTAATATGAGAAGGAGAAGATACTAAGAAGAGAGTAGAGCCACATTAATGATGAATTGAATACAAGAGGGTAAGTGGTTCTGTTTGACCTACTTTATATGTATAAAGTAGATACAGAGGGTCATCACCACAGCCTTGTTCCTAAACACCATTATAACAAATGGCATTTAGAGACTGTTCTTGGAAATTGACTCTCATACAGAGTACTTATAACATGTAATGGAGTATAAGGACACTCGATGAAATAAGAGAGCTAGTGAACTAAAACCTGATTATAGTCTTTTTTTATGTAAGGAAGCTAAATGAATATGCAGACTGCCAGTAAAATTTCATGAAGGTGAAAGGGTAAATAAAGCACAAAATAAAAGAGGACAAAATGTGCAGCCAGCACTTGTAGGGTTAAAATTTATGTCCATATGCAGGTAAGATACCAGAGAGTCCAACACAGTATCAAACAGCTGACTTTCATTTTCTCAATTTTACACATTTAATTTTAATTGTGTGTGTGTGTTTGCATTCACATGTAGACACGTCAACACAGCAAGGATGTACTCATTATGTAGCAGTACAAATGTGGAAGTCAATCAACAGGACAACCAACAGGAGTTGGTTTCCTTATTCCACTGTGTGGGTCCCAAGGATTGAGTTCAAGTCTTCAGGCTTTGCAGCAAGTACCTTTAGCCACCAAGCCATCTTACTAACCTGCTCATCAACCTTTTGTGAAGAATTCCGAACGTATTAAATTCTCTCCTGCAGATGGATTTTTTTTTGTTTGCCTCTGAACAATTATCTAGAACTCTCTCACACATTCCAAGTACTATGCTCAAAGGTGCCTCCAAAAGGCATGTTTGCAGAGTTATCCTTATGTTTCCTGAACCTAGACAGAGAAAGGATAACAGCAGCAGGGGCTAACCCTTCCAAGGCATATTCTAAACACCCTCATTCCCCTTTTCATGTACAATTATCTTCATTTACTACCTTTATCCATTGAACTTTTTGTTTTTCTCTCTTCAACTATATTATTTTCTGAGGTAAAATGTTTTGATAAAATGATCATTTCCATACCGGCCTTAGGTATAACTAATAGCTGGTGTCCAAATGAGCCATAATGCAGAGTACATACAGCCAACACATTGTAAAGCAGAGCTTTTTGTGTGTGTGTGTGTGACCAGAAAGGCAAAATGGCAGGCTTTCCGTTTTGTGATTAACAAAGCCATCACTTAAGGTTTACAGTGGGACACAAAAATGCCATTTACACTTTGAAACAGAAGATCCATTAGCCTTCTGTCCCCTTTATTGCATTATTGATCTACAATCCTTTACTCTCACTTAATTTCCAGCCAGAAGCCTGTATGTCTAACTGTTTTTTTTTTCTTTATCCCTAAAATGGTCTTCACTGATTATATTTCCTAACAGCAGCCTGCAATGCCTCTTTCTCTACATCACCTTCTCACTTTGTTTTGCTAATCACTACTTTCGTTCCCCTTAATTAAGGTTTTGGCATATATGCTTTCAGAGAGTTTTTCTCACATCCTGCTAACATTTCATCAGGTCCTGCTTGAAGATCAAATCTCTGGGCACAGCTTATCCTATGCCAGTATGTCCGGATTAACTTCTGTTTCATGCTCTATTACAACTGCCTTCACTGTCAGGAAGGTAGCTAAATGAGAAAGAGTAAAACAATTCCTCTTGTTCTTTTTCTGGCCCACAACACATAGTGTTTAAGTATATATGCATGTGTATGTACAAACATAAAGTAATTTTAATATTTTTTTATAAAAGTACTTGTATATGGCTGAAATACTCAATCATAACTTTCCAAATTCAGTACTTAAATTCAGTCAAAATAACTGATGGTATCTATAACTGTAGCCCATAGGAAAACCATAAACCTAGTTAAAATATTATGGTACATTTTGCTTTTTTCCTTTTTTGGTAACATAAACATATGGTTTTCCATCATGTACTTTGTGGATGACAAGTTGAAGCTGCACTGTCAATTTGATAGGGTGTCTTATGTCAATTGGCAATTGATACATGTATTAAGAAATCTGAGTTTGACATTTACATTGAAGTGCTCTCTTAGGCAGAACCTTTGTAAATTGTGTTTCCTATGACAAATATTAATCGAATACACACATAAAATGGGGGATTATATATCTATTCCTTGGGTATTGCTCAAAAATACAATTTCAGTATAGATCATGATTTGAATACAGTCTGTATTATTTTACTTCCTGCTTTGCTAAAAAAGGAAATATTTTCAGTTACAAACATACCAAATTTCTCAGAACACAGTCTGTTATCTTAATGTGTGTCTCTGTTGCTGTCAGAAAACACAGATGCAAAGAGCTAAAGGAAGGGAAGGGTTTATATGGTGTACAGGTTACAGAAGAGAATCCCAGACAGCAGCTCTCTACTTGAACCTGAAAGCAAGAATTGCATCAGAGGTTATGGAGAAATGCTGCTTATGAGCTTGCTCCAGATGGTTTGCTCAGCCTGCTTTTTTATTCAAAACAGGACCGCCTGAGGTCCAAAGACAGTGCCACCCACAGTAGGCTAGGCCTTACCATGTCAATCTATAAACAACAACAATAACAAAACTCCCACAGACATAACCCTAGACAGTCTGATGGAGAAATTCTTGAACTGGGGTTCAAGAATGACCACATAGTGGCGACCGCATAGTAGTGTCAAATTAATAAACTTAGTCTAACAGACACAATTGACCATTTTGTCAACTTCACAAACAAAAATTTCACCATTCAATAATTCTTTGATGTTTATATCCAAAATACCAGGTTTATATCACAATATAAAACATAATATTAGTTTAAATATGTCACTGGCTTCAAAAATTTAATGTTTAAAATCCAATTACTAAAAGCAGAAAGAAACATATGGTATATACTCACTTATATAAACCTATGGGATAGGAAGGTCATGCTGAAATCTACATACCTAGGGAAGATATACAAGAAGGAGGACCCAGGTTGGTATGATCAATGCTCATTTAGATGAACTAATAGGAGGGACATTGAATGGAGGAGAAAACAAGCAACAGGACAGGAGCATACCAAAGAGGACCTATGAAAGAATCAGTATAGCAATGTATCAAAGCAGATATTAAGACTCACAATTAAGCATTTGGCAGAGGGCGGGAAGTAATAATAAAAATAGGGGAAGTTAGTAAGACTTGGGGAGAACAAGAGCTCCACAAAGATCAAACTGAGCAGGGCACAGGGGTCTTATATGAGACAGTTTCTCCAACCAAGCACCATATATGGATATGGCCTAGAACCCCTGCTCAGATGTGG
>CM053748.1:34514472-34533159 GCA_028658305.1 Pachyuromys duprasi
ACCCAGATGTCCCTCAGTTGAGGAATGGATACAGAAATTGTGGTACTTTTACACAATGGAATACTACTCAGCAATTTAAAATGAGGAAATCATGAAATTCGCAGGCAAATGGTTGGACCTGGAAATGATCATCCTGAGTGAGGTATCCCAAAAGCAGAAAGAAACACACGGTATATACTCAATATAGATCTATAGGATAGGATGGACATGCTGAAATCTATACACCTAGAAAAGATAAGCAAGAAGGAGGACCCAGGTTGGTATGATCAATGCTCTGTTAGATGAACAAATGGGATGGACATTGAGTGTAGGAGAAAACATGCAACAGGACAGGAGCCTGCCACAGCGGGCTTCTGAAAGACTCTATCTAACAATGAATCAAAGCTGATATTAAGACTCACAACCAAGCCATTGCCAGAGTGCAGGGAATAATATGAAAAAAAGGGTATGTTAGTAAGATTTGGAGAGAACAAGGGCTCCACAAAGACCAAATAGATCAGGGCACAGGGGTCTTCTATGAGACTGTTTCTCCAAGCAAGGACCATGTATGGATACAAAGTATAACCCCTGCTAGAATGTGGCCCATGGCAGCTCAGTACCCAACTGGGCAACCTAGTAAGGGGAACAGGGACTACTTCGGTCATGAACTCAATGGCTGGCTTGTCGACTGCCCTTCCTCCCCCCAGGGAGGAGCAGCCTAACTCGATCCCAGAAGAGGACATTGCAGCCAGCCCTGAAGAGACCCGATAAGCTAGGGTCGGATGGAAGGGGATGAAGTCCTCCCCTATCAGTGGACTTGGAGGGTGCAGGGAGAAGATGAGGGAGGGATGCGGAGAGTGGGAGGGACTGAGGGAGGGGCCTATGGCTGGGATACAAAATATATAACCTGTGATTAATATAAAAATAAATAAATTACTTAATAAAAAATCCAGAAAAAAAAGAAGGGGTAGAGTACCTCTCCTATCAGAGTACTAGGAAAAGGGCATAGGGGAAGAAGAGGGAGGATTGATGGGACTAGGAAGAGATGAAAGAGGGGATACAGGGAGGAGATGAGGAAGGGATGGGGAGGGTGGGAGGGAACACCTGGAATGCAAAGTACCTAACCTTTGATTGATATAAAAATAAATAAATTGAAAAAGAGAAAGAGGGGATACAAAGTGAATAAATTATAATAAAAAACAAATTAAGTAAATTAAATAAAAAATAAACCTGAATTTCAGGAAGAAAAAGCTCAAATAGTACATAAACTTATTAAATAATTATTTAATTGCATGACTATTCTAGTGTGATATGAAGAATCACTAATGTACACTTTAAATTACATGTAATGTTACAAATTAGGCAGCAGGACTAAGATCATATAGGAGTAAAGATTTTTAATATACTATTTCTGCATTAGAGTTAATATGACAAGGATTGTGGTAAGTTAGGCTATTAAACAACAGAGCAAACTCTGAGAAAGTTTAAATGTCAAATGAATTAAAATTCGTGACATTAATATGAAAAAGCAAAAGACAAGGTACATGTAAAGGAACAACAAACATAACAAGTAATGTAATTATTAAAGATTATATTAAATATGAATGATATAAATGTCCTTTTCAAAATTCCTGAATTGCTTGAGCAGACTTAAAATTATATCCAGGTAAGTGTATGAAACATTTGTAATCTTAGCAGTCAAGAAGCAATAGCAAGACACAAAAAATCAAAGCCAGTCTAGCATACATATTGAGAACTGCAACAGGAAAAAAAGTATTCAAATATATGCCTTTCTACAGATACATATTTTTTTAAAAAGACACACATAGGTTGAAAGATAAAAGGGAAAGAAGTTGCATGATACAAATAAGTTAATCTCAGACAGAACTGGAAAACAAGAAACATTTTAAAGACCAAGAAAAAACACGCAACAATGCTTCAATGAGATGTGCCAATTAAATGTGAACAAACCTGTCAGTACCTCAGAAAGATGTACCAATTAAAATGTACTTGTATGATCTGGAGAAATAGCTCAGCTATAAGGATCACTTACTGTTTTTACAGAGAATCAAAGTTTCACACACACACACACACAGCTCAAACATATACACATAAATAAAAATAAAATAAAAGTATAACATGTACATACCAGTTTATAGTTCACGAAGACATGCCAATAAAAATGGACAAGTAAATAATAACACAACCCATCAGTTAAACCTGGGTACAGCAATTATAGAAATGAAAGTGTAAACAAATAATTCGTTCAAGTTTGATCTTTTAACTTTTCATTTAAAAAATAGAATATATGTAAAGAGAATTATTAAAAATGGGAATTCTTGAACAGCACTGTCAGCAAAATAACTAAGTTCAGAAACATATTAACATAATTATGTGCAAGACAAAGTAAGATTTGGCCTAGAAAGGGTAATTTAGTTTAGGTATTGAAAATCAATTGAGTATGAATACCATATTATTAAAGAAAAAAATTATATTGGTAGGTACAGCAGAAGCACTTAAGAAAATGAAGCTCCAATTTACCATATAGCATTTCAACAAACAATGGATAGTTATAAACTGCCTCATATTGAAGGTAAGTAATTATAATGAGCATACAGAAAACCTAAATCTTAATTTGAAGAGATTAATATTTCATCACCAAACCAGGGAGATGATGAAGCTGTTAGTTCTTGTCCATTCTAGTAAAAACAATACTGAAGTTTTTGATCACCACAGACAATCTAAGACAGATGGCAAGAAATATACTCCAGAAAATGTGGTCTATACATAATCAATCCTTAAAAATTCACACAAAATATCTACTGGTAAAAATTAAAAAAATAATTTTACGTCATGTAATATTGATCAAAGAAACACTTTATTTCTGTACACCAGAAACAACATTTTTAGACTGAAAATAAAATTATATGGTGCTGAAAGAAATTAGAAATACAAAACAGAAATATTCCGTGCTCAGAGATTAAAATACTCAGTAACCAAGAACTGCCAATTCTCTCCAGTGGGCTGGAGGTTAGACGTAGCCTGATTCTAATCTCAACAGAAGTTTTGGCAGATTTTGAAAAAAAAATGCTTTTGCAACTTATACAGAGAAGATAACAGTCAAGCCTTATCAAAGAAAGTTTGATAAATAACTACGTTGAATGACATATAAAGGAGATTTCATATTTTTGTATCAAATAGCAATGATGAAAACATAATGCAATTGATTCCAATATAGTCATAACAAAATTACTACATGGTTGGACTTTTAGAACTATGCCCTTATATTTATAATCAATTAGATACTTTGCTAAAGTTCCAACATATTTATTTGATGATGTTAATCACACATACTATCAGATATTGTTAGGTAACTGTGTATCCACATGAAAACATAAAGATCAGCCTACATACGAAATCATTACATACCAAAATTATAAAAGAATAAATATGCATATATATCAGTTAAAATTATTGAAAACTCTAGAAGTAAACTTAGAAGGAATTCTGTGATTTGGGTTATACAAGTGTGCAGACATAAACCAAAAGCTTAAGGCTTGCTTAAAAAGAGAAAAGTCTTCTGAAATTTATAATTAAATTGATATATTTTAAGAATATGCATAAAAGGTCAATAGGCTCATAAAATGTTCACATTTGTAACCAGGTAAGAGTGAAACAAAGCCACAAAGAAGTGTCCCAACACACTTCTTGGGGAGGGGAATGGGAGGAGATGAGGGAGAGAGAGTGGATTGGGAGAGGATGAAGGAGGGGGCTACAGCTAGGATTCAATGTGAATAAACTGTAATTAAAAATACATTAAAATAACACTTTCTAACAAAAAATTAAATATTGGCAAGAATATAGAAGAAATGGATTGCCGATATCTTATCAAAGGCCAAATAAAAAAGTACAGCTAGTATAGAAAAGCATTGGTAGTGATAAGGTCAAACTTAAACCAAGCTCATGAGCTACTAATTGAAGCCTTAGGTTTATCCAAAGGAAATGTTATCCGTGTATGCAAAGACATGCACACAGTGATTATAGCAGCAATATTTAGAGTAGTAAAATGAAAGTAATCTGAAGGAAATCACCTTAGATAAAATACAGTACAGCCTTGACTTGAAATATTCAGCAAGAAAAAGACATGAGCTATCAATGCATTCTATGATGGATGGCTCTCAAAACCATTATACTACCTCATAGAAAGGAGTTAAGTGTTTCCTAGGTGCTATATGATGAATCAGTTTATCTTAAATGCCCAGAACACTCAAACTTATCCGTACAGAACACCGTGTAACTGAAAGCAAGCATAAAGGATGATAAAAACACAAGGAGTGTTAGCCTTTTAAGATAGAATAGTGGTAATGTCTGTGGTACTCTACTATTCATTAAAGTAAATTTCTAATAGCTATATGATATTTTATTATATCTCACTAAAACTGCTAATATATAGAACATTTAAACATGAGCTGAGGTTAAAAATAATTTACATCGTGAAATTTGCAGGCTTGAACTGGAAAATATTGTCCTGAGTAAAGTAAATGAAACCCAGAAAGACACACATGTCATACATTTATTTATAAATAGATATTAGCCATAAAATACAGGATAACCATGGTAAAATACACAGGCCAAAAGAAGCTAATTTACAAGACCCATGGAAGGATGCTTGAGTCTCACTCAGAAGGTAAAATAAGATAACGTTGGAGGTAGATGGAGGGAGGGGAATGGGGAGTATCCAGTGTGGGAAGGACTGATCAAGGGAGAACTGAAATTAGTAGGGGAGGAGTCAGCTATGGGACAAGTCTGAAATTTAGGACAAGGGAAACTCCCAGGAATCTATGAGGGTGATCCTACCTTACATCCCTAGAAACAGGGAATATGGAACCTGAAATCACCACCTCCTGTAACCACACAAGACTTCAAATGAAAGGTTGGAGAAACCAACCCATCAATACAACCTTCAACCCAAACTTTGTATTGCCTACAAGATGTACAGGAATAAAGATGGAGAAGATATTGAGGCAATGTCAAACAATGACTGGCCCAACTTGAAGTCCATCCTATCAGAGAGAGAGAGACCACCCTGACACTATTAATAATATTCTGCTAAACTTGCAGACAGGAAGCTGGGCATAACAGTCATCTGAGTGGCTTCACTCAGCAACTGATGGAAACAGATATAAGGATCCACATACAGACATTAGGCTGAGCTCTGGGAATCTTGTGGAAGAGGAAGACAAGGGATTGAAAGAGCCAAAGAGGTCAAGAACACAAGAAAAACAACAGAATCAATGAACCTGGGTCAATAGGGGCTCGCAAATACTGACCCACCGACCAAAGAGCATTCATGGGACAGAAAGAGTCCCCCTACCCAAATGTTACAGATATACAGCTTACTCTTTAAGTGAGTCCCCTAATAACTGGATCAGGGGCTGTCTCTAACTCTGTTACCTGTTCTTGAATCCCTTTCCCTTAACTGGGGTGCCATGTCTAGCCTCAATATGAGAAGATGCACCTAACCCTGTTGCAACTTGATATGCCAAGATGGGTTGATATGCATGCCTGGTCTCTCTGCCTCTAAGGAAAAAGGGATGGGGATGGGGAAGGGGTGATGGGAGGGAGGGAAAACTGAGAAGAGCATGTAAAGAAGTAAATTAATTACTGAATGAATAATTTACTAGAAGGTTCAATGGGAAAAATTATAGACAAGCCTTTACACATTTTCCTTAAGTGCTATCCAAATGTAAAATAGATAGCAGTGTGTGTCATCTAAGGTGACCACTTGCAATCAGACAACAGGCTAACCATTCAACTGGATAATGCTATAATCCTGGAACTCAGTGTTGGTCCAATCTGTTAAAGAGTGGGCACTCAACACCCATGGAAGTCAAGCCAACTTTCATGAGTAAAAGGTCATGTTACTAAGTCAAGCAAAACTTCTTATGGTTCGAGCTTCACTTTTCTGACTCTAATGTATGTCTAAATGTGGTTGTCACTACAACAGCATTGGAATGTGGGAATCAGGAGAATGAACTTTATTCTGAGGCTGGATTAGCTCTCATGTGTATAAATTATTACAATGCATTAGGGTTCCATTATCCTCTCTTTGCAGATCCCAATTGCACTTTTGTTTTTCCATCATGTACAGAGAAGTATCCAGTCGTCATTTTACATCAAAGCAGATACAACCCTACCTAATCTTGAGGAAAATAAGAAACAAAATAAAGTAGCAAATATATCATTTTTTTCAAATGCCTCATTCCAAATCTCTTGATTCATCTTACTAACAAAATTGTTCTTCAAGTTTAAATATTCACTCCAACCAAGCCCTGTTTTTCCAATCACTCTATTAATGCTAATCTAAATTCATAATGTTAGAGGCATGATTCATCATGCTAATAATCTTCATAATCAAATAACTCAATGCATATTCCCAAGGAGTCCTGAAATTCAAAGTGCTACATAATTAGAAGTGTCAACATGTCTCCATGGGTGGAGAAGCACAGTAAAATAGTCTCAGATCAGAACTGAAATTACAGTCATCATTCTTTGTTGGAGTTCTCTATGTACTTGAATGAAGAGACCTATGCAGTATGGCCATCATTAGCCTCTCGCCACGGGGAAGACAAGTTAAACTACTTTTTCCAACATAGGTGATGGTGTGAATGCTTCTATCATGTCTGCTACTGATTCAGCAGGCCACTGCTCCTTCACAGCAAGTTGGTATTTGCTTTTAAATGGCCATTATGGGTACTATAATGACATTTAATGCTGCAAAAGAAGGAAACTGATATTCATCACGGACCAGATAACCACATTAGGGAGGTGATTCCACATGCATTAGCTCACCTAATCTTAAGAACAAACCTGAACTAGATATTAATGTTCCCTTTTTCTGTGGAGAGAAAATGAGACTCGGACGTTAACTAAATTCAGCTTCTCCCAGCCATTTTTTTTTTTATAGCTCAAATAGAAGCCTCAGGGTGTGGAGCAGAAATTCTATCTAAAAACTCTATAGAAAACAATCAAATTGACTGTGCCTGTTTGCCTAGATAGGGATGTCAAATACGTAATTAGTGAATCTGCACATATCCCGTTGCCTCATCTAGGACAGCCCACCTCTACTCTTTGTTAGAGTGGCCCACTCATTCTGTTATTGGCCTTACTACACCGAAGAGCTGCCTAGTGCCTTTCTCCTAGTCAAATTACAATCTGCCACCTCAAATTGATGCCCAAACTACCTTCTTTCTCTCTGAGACAGAGGAACTTGGCATCCCAGCAAGGACTCAATCATGCACTGGCTGTAACAATAAGGGAAAGTTCCTTTAAATAATTAAGTGCTATCCAGGGCAATGTGCAATCATCCTAAAGTGCAGCAGAGCTGAGGCATGTGGTACAATACGGAGATGGCTTTGACCTGCCCTTCATTTTCCTCACATCCATTTCCTTTAGAGAACAGGAGAGTAATACAGGGGAGGGTTTTCTTTTTTCTCCTGACAAAAGACAGGCCATATCCCTATGAAAGAATCTGCCAGAGTCCACTTAAGCATTGACACATGTTGAATGGATGCTGTGAAACCAGAAAGGGCTAAAGGATTCCTGGAATGAAATAAGCCAATATTATATGCTCTTTGTGAGTAGAAAGAAGAAAGAAAATTAAAGCAGCACCTCTCCCCTCTACATCCTTTCTATTTCCTTTACATCCTCATATTATTTTATATTCATGGTACCTCACACATATGCAATGCTAGAGCAGAGTAAAACAAGAGCATGACAGAATTTGTAAGGCTGCCTTTCTCTGTGACATACTAATATGAATTCTAGAGAGCACAAAATAAGGATCAGATTTATAAAAGGTAGATACAGAGTTCTTTTCCAATCCACATAGAATTGTCTGCTTGTTAAAGAGAAAAACCAGATTGCTGTCTCTCTATTGCTTACTGAATCATGGAAATTGAACTTTCTTCCTGCAGATACAATTCTTCTTTACAGTCAATATGTAGTCAATGAATGTTAATACAGTCAAGCTCCAACTTCCTCCTTCTTCTCTGCCCAAAGTCCCATTAATAATGCCAATAGCAGGGGCATTTGACATTTATAGAGCCTGAAGGATTCCAAGAAGCTTTCTCCAATCACTTTGAATAGGGTTCTGATGAACAGCAGTTACTTATGAAGCAGGAAGAGAATAAGCATGAGCCCAAGGTTAAAGGGAAAAAGATTCTACCTAAGGCCAGGTAACACTGGCCCATCTCAAAAGGAAAAAAAAAAATCAAAATATTAACCACATTCATGTATAAACAAAGGGATTTTACCTTTATAAATCCAAAGGATGACAACATAAGTCATTTATATGGAACTGGCCAACTGAAATATGACATTTGAAAGAAAAAAAAAACACTAATCAGGATTTTATTTTATTTTAGTTTTTATCATTACTTACAATTAGCCTGGCTTTGCTAATGACTGTAGAAACAAAGAAACAGAAATCAAGTTGTGATGCTATTTGGAATGAAGTTCCCTCTGTACTAGGAGACATTGGTAAATCACAACAATCTGTAATGCAAATTCCAGGGATTCTGATGCCCTCTTCTGGCCTCCATGAGTGATGCGTGCATGGGCACACACAGACCCACACACATACTCGTAATTAAGAATAATTCAGTGTCCAAGAATAGTTCAGTGTCCAAGTGGGTTCCATAGTAATGGGAACAGGGACTGCCTCTGACATGAACTGATTGGCCTGCTCTTTGATCACTTCACCCTGATGGGGGAGCAGCCTTACCAAGTCACAGAGGAATGCAATGTAGCCACTCCTGATGAGATCTGATAGATTAGTATCAGAAGGAAGGAGAGGAAGACCTTCCCTAGCAGCAGACTTGGTGATGAGCATGTATGGAGAAGGGGAGTGAAGGTGAGATTGGGAGGGGAGGAGAGAGAGGTTTATTGGGGGATACAAAATGAATAAAGTGTAATTAATAAAAAAGAATAAAATTAATTTAAAAATCTTGATTTTACTAAAATGAATGCATAACTTGATAACTTTATGAGATATCCCAGTAATATTACATATTATGCAACATATACCCATCAGAGTTAATAGCTCTTGACTTCCAAAACCTAAAGCAAAGATTTCTTTATATACCATGATAGCTTTCACATATAATACAAGTAGTTCACAGCCAGTGAAATATGAATATTTATTGGGATACATTTAGAACTCTGACTGTTACAACTATTTGCTATTCTGGACTGATAAATGAATTTTATTTTTTAAGTTTATTTTTTTTTATTTTATGAGAATGAGTGTTTGTCACTACGTGTACCACATATGTGCCTGTTGCCCAGGGATCCAGAAAAAAGCACTGGATCTCCTAGAACTGGAGTTACAGATGCTTGTGGGCCACCATGTAGCGGCTGGAAATGGAAACGTGGCTGTTACATGAGAGCAACAAGTGCTCTTCACTGCTGAGCTACACCTCCAGGCTGTTTTTCATCTTAGATTGCAAAAAGTGGGCTGTACTAATTTATATTCTCTCAATAAGCCAAAGACTTGCTGTGCCAAGGGAGTATTGTGTGCAGTTCTGAGATAAATACCATCATCCATTATTTGATACATCTGTGAAGTTCAAAGATGGTCCCCTGGAAGCGCATAGTCTAGGCAGAATATCTGAAAGGAAAGATAAATTTTCTCATGGGCCCAGAATGTTGCACAATGTCTCTGAGGTTACCTAAGAGCTGGTATCATTCTAACATGGAAATATAGTTATACATATGTAGCTAGCTATGAATTGTACCTTATAGCTAAGCAAAGAGAAGCCAGAATAATGTCAAGTACAAAATTTGTTTAAACTAGAAAAATAAACTACTTCAGTATTTTTTTTATTTCTTTGCTGCTGCTATTAGGAGAGCTGTACCAAAACATACTGAAATTTCAAAATACTAATTGTTGTAGCTTTAAATTTTGTACTGTATAAGTTTCCACACAACACATCTGCTACTGAGTAAAACGCTTTCCATATACAGAGGACTGAGGAAGGTGAGACACATCAGCTTAGTGATGAAGAGGCATGACCTTTGCTAGAAAGATGTATTAGTGCTCATCTTAAAAAGAAGAAACCTCTGCCCTTTGCAGAAAAATTATTAGAGTCTTCTCTGACGATGTAAATCTATATCAATATAACTGATTTGTACAATGTCGTTATTTAATCAATGATTCCAAACAATGCCTTAAACTAAAATTAAGTAGAGATAATACTAAGCTTAAACAAAGTAGTATGTATGTTTTCTTATTCTGTATGTACACAAATACATCTCCACTAAGAAATGCTTATAAAATATAGCATATATATAATTTCTGCATATGTATAAATAAAAATATATACGTAACTAATGTTTTTCTTGACTATTTGAATTATAATATTAAAGTTACTTTCATGTCACAGTGACAATAACTGAATTAACATGAGACTTATATATCTAGAATGCAAAGGAATATTTAAATATTTCTTGGTTTCTTCAAAGTAATTTTTTCTAGTTTATTAACATCAAAGGTATTGTGAAGTCTTGAGGCTAAGGAGACCGCATGTTTGCTATATTTTGGGGATGACACACAAACCTAAAATAAACTTTGGCTTGTATTTTAATATTATATTTACATTTTTATCTTAATTCTAAAATGGGAACACTTGGGATTTGATCATTAAAACATTTTGGAATAATTATGCAAATGTGGATTGCTACATTTTATACTAAAAAATAATAGAAAGAAAAACATAATGCTGGGCTTGATGACACATGCCTTTAATCTCTGCACTGAGGAGGCAGATACAGTCAGATCTCTGAGTTCAAAGACATGCAGGTCTATCGAGCAAATTCGAAGACAGCCAGAGATAAACTGAGAATCAGTAACTCAAAAGCAACAACAGAAGCCTGATAAAACTTCCTCCTCCTTTTTGATTATGCCATTATGGCAGTGTTTAGTACAGTTTAAGCTGCCTGTGCTTGACATGGTTTCATTGTTCCATTTATAAATGAATATCTTGGACTAGACTAATGACCTACAATTGTATTTTGAAGTAGTAATAAATGGTTTTAGAAGATGAAACTCTGAGTTTGCAGATGATGCAGGTGGAAATCACCAGAATCAGCATGACCACAAGATGTATGAAAAGGTCTGGGTATTAGGAAAGTTGTATGCAGGGTAGATTCAGGCAAATTTTCCAACTGGGCTAGAGCACTGGATATCCAGACTGGGCTGAAACTGCAGGTTGGGTATGATTCCCTCAGGATAACAGGGTCAGGAGGATACAGGGACCTGGGCTGGTGAACAGAATTTATATCCTTAGCCACTGTCACTTGTAATTTGATGGTAACCAACAACTGTATAATTGGATGGAAGGCCCACTTAGTAGGGTGTAAACCATGCTGGGCATTCTAAACCCGACCAAATACTCCTGAGTAATAAGATTATGGATCTTATAGAAGAATCTACTACTGCCACTTTTCTTAACCAGTACAATTCCTAACAGCATTCTAAATACAAACAGCAGACTGTAGGCTGTTTAGCATCAATTGATACTTATAACACATAACTCATATGCCTAAATTTCAAGGAACAGCACAGAAGTGGAAGAAGATAGTAAGAGACAGAGACTTAAGTTTTTATTTTTTTCATGTATGTCGGAGAGGTTGCATAATTAAAATCTGAACTATATGGCTGCCTAAAGAAGAACTGAACAATGACAGCACCAGTTGACATGCCAGGATACATAGGGAAAACCTTACAGTACCCACCCATAGGGGAAGAGCTACAAGCACAAAATACATGCATTATTCATGAACATGCATTCAAAAAGGACGAGGATAAAAAGCTCTGTTCTCTCTCTCTCTCTCTCTCTCTCTCTCTCTCTCTCTCTCTCTCTCTCTCTCTCTCTCTCTCTCTCTTTCTCTCTCTCTGTTTTAAGTAACCATTGTAACTACCTAAAACATCAGTCTAAATGTTTACTGATCTATATACTAAAATAACTATAGAACTATTTTGTGTGGATTACAGCAATGTCTCAGTGTTTATGAGCACCTACTACTTTTGCAGAAAACCAATCTTTCCTCTTACTACCCACATCACAGGACACAGCTGCATGTAACTTCAGTTCTAGGTGATATGACACCTTCTCATGGCCATGACAGACATCAGCCATGCTTGCTGTTCTGTTTTGTTTCATATATGCTCAAGAACAGCAAGCATGTACAACCATTTTGGAAATCAATCTGGCGCTTTCTCAGACAATTAGAAATAGTGCTCCCTCAAGATCCAGCTATACCACTCCTACGCATATATCCAAAAGATGCTCAAATACACAAAAAGGCATTTGCTCAATCGTCTTTGTAGCAGCTTTATTCATAATAGCCAGAAACTGGAAAAAAAAAAAAACAGATGTCCACCAATAGAGGAATGGATACAGAAATTGTGGTACTTTTACACAATGGAATACTACTCAATTAAAAACAAGGAAATCATGAAATTTGCAGGCAAATGGTGGGACCTAGAAAAGATCATCCGGAGTGAGGTACCCCAAAAGCAGAAAGATATACATGGTACATACTCACTTACATAGACCCTATAAGATAAGATAAACGTACGAAAATATGTCTACCTAAAGAAGATAAACAAGAAAGAAGATTCAGAGTAAGATGATCAATCCTCATTTAGAAAGACAAATGGGGTAGACATGGGAAGTAGGAGAAAACAAGTAACAGAACAGGAGTCTACTATAGAGGGCCGCTGAAAGACTCTACCTAGCAGTGTATTAAAGCAGATGCAGAGACTCATAACCTTCGGCAGATTACAGGGAATCATACAATAAAAGGGGGAGTTAATATGATCTGGAGAGGACAGGAGCTCCACAAGGATAAAATATATCAGGGCACTGGGGTCTTCTATGAAACTGTTTCTCCAAACAAGGACCATGTATGGATATAACCTAGAACCCCTCCTCGGATGTAGCCCATGGTAACTCAGTATCCAAGTGGTTTTCTCTAGTAAGGGAAACAGGAACTATTTTTGACATGAACTCAATGACTGGCTCTATACCTGCCCCCATCCATGAGGGAGGAACAGCCTTGCTAAGCCACAGAGGAGTACATGGCAGCCAGTCCTGAAGAGACCTGATGAGCTAGGGTCAGATGAAAGGGGAGGAGGGGACTTGGAAAGGGGTAGGGAGAGGATGAGGGAGGGAGGGTGGGATGGGGACGGAATAAGGGAAGGGGGTATAGCTGGGATACAAAGTAAATAACCTGTGATTAATATAAAAATAAAAATTAATAAAAAACAAACAAATTTTAAAAGAGTATATTACCTTTCTACCTTAAAAAAAGCACCTTGTACCATGAACTTGCTCTTTTTAGTATCATTCTTTATTTCTAACTACATTAAGGCACAAACAAAAATTCTGACTGGAATTCAGCATTGCTCTTAATTTTGCATCATAATTAATTTCTGAAGTAATTATTATATGAGAATAAACAATGTATTTGAATTCTGCTTTGTTGCCAATATCTTTTCAATAAGAAATGGAATGGAAGTAAGTATATTCAAAGGAGCAAATTTAGACCTTATTGCCTATTAATGGGAAAAGAGATATAAATTCACATATTGGTTCTACCTATATTTAAGAACAAGGACATAGCCAGAAAGCATAGTGCAATTTAAGCAGATTTGTTAATCTTGCCTCTTTGTGGGTAAGAAGGTTTGCAGTTCTTTGAGGGGTGGAGGAGAATATTCTGGAATTCTTACACTGAGAAACAGATGGTGATGGCACTGCTTGGAAAGATTAGCGCTTTCTTGGGCAATGCACTGACTGAGACTTTTGCCACATATCCCTCTTAAATATAGTAAAGAATAATTCCAAACTTGTTTCATTACTTGGCATTTAACTCTATTTTAGAATATTTAAAACTTATGTAACAAATGTAAAGGTAACACACCTTGCCAATTGTGCTGTGCCTGAGGGCATTTGAAAAACGGTTAAGGTCTGCGTGGTAGAAAGAGTTTTAGTAAGTGATAGTATGGCGACTGGCGTTGTTCACTCATAAAACCATTTTATATAAATTTTTAAAAGATGCATAATGATTTTAAAGACTGTCAACCACCATGCTGAGTCCTCTGACCATAAAACGTAAGTTTTCATAGTGAACTTTATATTTAAGTGATTATTTTTTAAAATAAACTATTAACATGTATACAATGAGATGTTTTTCAAGTCATCCACTATTTGGCAAGCAAACATATTTTTCTTTATTATTATTATTATTATTATTATTTATTACAATTTATTCCAGGCTGTAGCTCCGTCTCTCATCTCCTCCCAGCCCAACCCTTTCTCCTTCACCCCCTCCTATGTCTATTCCCTAGTCCAATGACTTCATATTGCTACTTGGTGTTGGCCTTTGGGCTGGACTGCTGGTTTCCTGATGACTGAGTTTGGTAATCCCCTAAAGAACAATGGACTCTAATCAGCAGGGAGTAGATAAAAAAGGCCTATGGCCCTTTTCCCTCCTGATCGCCCACCTGAGGTCATGAGGTTGGAAGGGAGGTAAAGGTGTTTAAGAACATTAAATAAAGTAGGTTTGGTGAAAAATTTAAGCCTTCATTACCTATGCCCTTCCTCAGTTACCTGACTGACCTCCTGCATACCTATAATAGAATAAATAATTCTCTCAGCATGCCTTGAACTTAGACCTATGTAAAAAATTGAATGAATATAATGATCAAAGATGTTGGTAATTCATCAGCAAAATAAGTGGCTGTTGATGAATATGTAAGTTACAACATCCTTCTCAAAACACCAATAGTTTTTTGTTGGGCTCTCATTCTTCACACCAGTATTTTTCTTAGTGGCTCAAAAGCTGAACTTTAGCACATATTACTAATGAGACCTAATCAATAATATCTATGTATAAAATAAATATCTAGAATTGTTTGCTTGTTGATAAATGTATAGCATATTAAAAAGCCAAACAAACATGCCAATGCTCTGATAGGTAGAAAGATTCATGTATTTGTTTAGAGTTAATCCCTTAGAAACCAACTAAAAATTAGAAAAGATTTGAAAGCAGAAGCATTCAACCCTCTCCAATCAGAATTTTTTTTGTTTCATATGTGTCTTGCTGTCAATATATATTTTGATAAATATAGATAGAGAGATGATGGAGAGATAGATGATATTGAGATCTATAGAAATGATGATGACAGACATAGAAAGAGATAGTATATATGTAGATAGATAGATTATAGATAGTTCCAAGCCATGCTAACACATTGCAATATTTTTTAAATAATCATATTTTGAATTCATGAAATTAAGATATACATTTAAAATTAAAATATAAAGCATTTGCATTTAATTTAGATTTATGTTTCGAATATATTTTTATATTAAAAATATCAGGAAACAAAGCAAGAATTGACTTGGAATGGTACTTTCACCTTATAACTAAACAGATATAAAAACATTTTTATAATTTTAGATACTGTCTTACAGAGTGGAGAAACAATTGCTTCTGTGATAATTACAAAGAACACTTAATCAATAAATTTCACAAAATTAGGTGGATTTAGGAGAGCTTCCTATAGTGTTGATAATAATAAAGGAAGGTCACAGCACATAATAGCTTCTTCAAGCTGGGGTTGGAGTCATGCTTCTTTTTGCGTCTTTGAAAAATTTTAATTCCAGGCCAAACACATAGAAACAAAATGTGTGTGTGTGTGTGTGTGTGTGTGTGTGTGTGCGTGTTATGCAATATCAATATATGTGTGCCTGGTGCATGGGTTTGTATATATCTCTGTGCATGCATAGTGAAAACATCAGATGTCAGTGTTGGATTTTCCCTCTGTCTTCTTCTGCCTTGTTTCTTGAGACTGACTGTCCCTTGGAAAATAAAGCTGACATATTGGCTAGACTGGTTGGCAATGGTACTTGCAGTTCTTACTTGCCCCTGCAAAGGGTTATACAGAAGTGTCACTAGAGTTGACATGTATGTGAGTAGTGGTAAGCTGAAATCGGGTCTTCATGTTTGTGTTGCAAGCACTTCCCCAACATGCCATCTTCTGAGAACTCAATTCAGTTTTTTTGAATTTTTATTATTTAAATGGATTGAGAAAGTTCACTTAAGGTATTAAAAATACTGAATCAAATAAATATGACTTAATCGTAGCTAACCAAGGCATCTAGAATGAGGTCATAAAATAAACAAAACAATTTGGTGTGCTCTCTTCTGTTGCTACCTGTCTCTGTCTCTGTCTTCTCTCTCTCTCTTTCCCTCTCTGCCTCTTCCTTCCCTTGCATGGCAGCTAAGAGCTGCTTCCAATGAACCTGAAGCATCAACCAAGGATAATGCATGGACTAGACCTAAATGCCCCTATAAAGATGTAGCCAATGGACAGCTTAGGCTTCATGTGGGTCCTCAAGTAAGGGAAGCAGGAACCACACTGACTCTCTTGACAGCTTTTTTTTGTTTTTTCACTCTTTCCTGGTGGGATTGCCTTGCCAGGCCACAGGGGAAGCAGACAAGCTGAAACCTGATGTGACTTTGATGAGTTGGGGTGGATGGAAAGGGGGACTCCCCTTTTCTGAGTAATAGGGGAGGGGGAGGGGGAGAGAGAGGATAGGGAGGGTGGAAGTGGGAGTCTAGGAAGGATGAGGTTAAACCAGGTTTTAAAATGAAGAAACAACAACAACAAAAAACCACAAATCAATTTGGTGCGTTGGTGTATTTTTTTAAGCATATATAGGCCAACAAGGAATAAAAAAGAAAAAAAGTGATATCAACTCCATTGATACATTTTTATTGATAAAGTGTCCAAAATGTTATCATTTTAATCAATATTAAAAGTAACATTGAAGTAACTCATACTTTTTCACATTATAATTTTGTATTATTCTGTAAAGCCCAAATATAGAAGCCTCAGCTCAAACACTACAAAGTTGATTTGAGGAGCGGACTTCAGAGTAACCAGCAGATTTACAGTCTGTACATATTCCTTATAAGGTTTTGTTTGTTGTTGTTTAGGCTTTTTCTGAGACAAGGTTTTTCTCTGTGTAACCTCAGCTAACCTGGACTAGCTTTGTAGCCCAGGCTGCCCTCAAACTCACAGCGATCTGCCTGCCTCTGCATTCTTGAGTTCTGGGATTAAAGGCATGTGACACCACATTTGTCTCCTTATATTTTTTTGACATCAAAAAACTTCAAATTATTTATTTTTGCCACAGAACTCAAATTAAGGACTTTTATATAAAAACTCCACTTAATCATGGATATTATGTACTTAAAACCTACAAATAATGATTCATATAGGGATTATTATTGAATATTGATATGCATGTTGTTACTAATAAACAGGAAAGCCGAATGACTTCAGATGTTCCACTGAGTCACCTACATGAATATATTTGTGTACATGATTCAGCTTCTGTCAGTCTGTTGTGTCTGCATTTTTCACATAAAGGATCTCATTTAGCTAGACTCTAAGAGTTCTCTGTTGTTGTTCATTCAAATTCTATTTCTAAAACATGTAGACATCAAAGCTTCATATCTGTGTGGCCAAGTGTAGACTCATTCCACTTAGTCTGAGCTGGGGAGAGAGTCAGTTGCTCTGTGTAGTCATTTCTAGGATGAAAACAAGAATTCATGTAAGAAAGCTACAAATATATAAAGCTAAGGCATTTTTAAGTAATCTCATCCAAAGAATAATGAAATTTACATTTTCTTTTAAACCTAAATACTTTGTTAGTGCTACTAGGTAGAAAAATAGTAATTAAAGTTATGTACACTGTAATTTGAATTAGAGGCACTATAAGGCTTATTCATAGGCGTTCACTGGCAAATACCTCTTATGTTAATTTGTCACCATTATACTATGCATCCAAAAGACACAGATAAATGATTACATAAATATTCTATATTGACATGCCATAGTAATAAATTTGAGACAACTAAACAGATTCGTGTCTCCTTTCTGTCCTCTGCAAGCCCTAACAGTCATGCAAATAAATCAAGATCCTAGAAATAAGAATCAAAAGTGGTTGGCTCCTTTCGTAAACTACAGCACCAAAAGGTTGCCCTCGATATGTCAAAAGGTCCATGATCGCACTGTTGTGAATTTGAAAGTTGGCAACACACCACACACAATATATATATAAAGGGGGTGGGAGCTAAAGCAACAAAGACTGTACGCAGGCATTTTTAAACCGTGTACACCATCCCCAACATTCTGTTGATTGTAAACATTTTGAAAAATCTGTAATAATGATAGTAGAGAGTTGGATGACTTAACAGATTCACATGGACTATATATCATACCCTAAGCCTAAATTATCATTGGACTATCTTTATAAATGGATGTTTTAAGAGCTCCACAAAAACCAAACTGAGCAGGGCACAGGGGTCTTGTAAGAGACGGTTTCTACAATCAAGGACCATGTGTGGATGTGGCCTGGAACCCCCGCACAGATGGGGCCCATGATAACTCGGTGTAGGGCTGAAGACCCTATTCAGGGAAACAGGGACTGTTTCAGTCATGATCTTGATGGCTGACTCTTTGACCCTCCCCCATACAAGCTGGGGAGTGACAGACTGGCTAGATCCCAGGGGAGGACTTTGCAGCCAGCCCTGAGGAGACAGGATAAGCTGGGGTTGGATGGAAGGGAA
>CM053748.1:34533259-34547682 GCA_028658305.1 Pachyuromys duprasi
AAACTATTTTGCTTTTACAATAATAAAAAATTAAGCTTAATTCATATTTATGCAGCCTTTAACATGCTAGATATAATTCTTGATAAACAGATAATGTTCCGAATTTGAAATTCAATGGGTGAGACAGTAAACTGATTTTTAAATTGTTGACTTGTTTTAATGTTATACATGTCCCAATTGAAGACAGTAATTTACTAAGAACAACATGAACTAGATTTAGAAACTCACCTATAATAAACCAAGCCAGACTCGCTGTATGCTGTCTCTGTATTTTATTCTTTACCTTGAAATTGCAAAGGAAGACACAAAAAGGATGATTTGTATATTGTATGAGTATATATTTCAGGAAAAGCTAATGATTCACTGGGAATTAGAGTTAGGGATATATTATATCCATCAGTTTTAATCAACAGAGAATCAATAATGAGTATCATTAAAAATGCTATCTCAGGGATCAGAGCCAAAGGGGGAGGGGAGGGTGCAAAAAGACTCTAAGAGCCATGGAGCGGGAAGTCTGCTGTGGCAGTCCATCTAGAAATGTGAAGGTAGCTGGATGTATGAAGTCTCAACCTGCCTGCCTGAAGAAGATCTGCACACGGAAGCCAGAGGAAACATGTAACACGAAATGGGGGAATCTCATGAATCCTCAGCCTCTGGCAAAGAACTACAGACAATTAAGCTATTCTAAAAGCATGAGAAATTTTGTTCCGTAGACTATACCCAATATCAAGTAGTAAGTCTTAAAATCACATGCATACAAGGAGTATAATACAGACATGTATTTAGGAATGTGTGTGAGTGCATGGGTGGTTGTATTTGTAATCACAGTTAAAGAAGAAAAGACATACATGTGGGGAGTTGGGAGTACACAGAGGCATTGGGAGGAAAGAATATTATGCATGTGCACAACTAAAGTTTCCAGTGAATATTCATTAGCACTGAAATTCATGTTGTGAAAGTTGTTGCACAATGTTCTTTACATCCACATCATTACATTGGCACTTAATCTCAGTTGTTGCATGTTCAGAATGTAAAATGTAACGTCTAAAGAGGAAATATTAGATATTAGATAAATTCAGGAAGAGTCTGATAAAATGAATTTTACGACCAGATCTTTAATAGCTACAAAGGTTTTTTTTTTTTTCCCCTCAGAACTTACATTTACACATAAAGCTCCATAACAGAGATTATAATATATGCTATTATGGCTACACTACTGAGGACAAAGATTCACTTTCGTTTCTAGTGTTAGACAAAACTTTTTATTGGGGTTGGTCTGATGCTTGTATATTGATGCTAGTTACTGGCTCTCAAGATCTGATTACTGCTTGGATACACTTATACTTGTTTTGTAAACCTACCGGATCAGCTGATTAAATGCCCTATACCTGGTCAGGGAATAATGGGTAGGCATGGCTAAGGTTCCCAGTATTAGAGGTCAGGAGAATCATGGGAAAGAGGTGAACAGAAAGAAAGGAAGAAGGAGGGCACCACGGAGGGTTAGCGTGGAAAGGGAACCACATGGGTCAGGAGGAAGGACTCTGAGGATGGTGTGGATGGAGAAAACACCAAGATGATAATATAAGCATGTATTTATAAGATTATGGATGGAAGATAGCCCAGATAAGGATGGTTAAGGGAGATGGTACTAGATGGGGGCTGGAAGGTGAATGGGGGGGGGCGGTTACTGACACAGGGTAGGTAGAACTATCTGCCAATCACAAGGTAATAGGAAATTATAAAACCTAGCAGGTGTCTGTGTTTTATTGTTTGTGATATCAGGTTAAATAATAATGATGTAATAATATAGGGCTAATGATAATAAACATTAAATAGTTTGACACTTTTTATTTTCAACAAAGGTTTTCAGTTGAGAGACAGGAGTTGCTTTATAGGATGGTTTATACTTTCTCCAGATCTTAACCAGATTTGGGAGCAAGATGGACATGCATAGTGAGAGTTAATTACATTACATACACTGGTGTTATTTTATAAGCTAATAATAAAGAATTTATGAAAGAGAGTTTCATGGTTGGTTGTATATACCCTGGTGGACATCAAAAAAAAACTTTTGAAAATGTTTTCTAGTTCTGCTATGTAAGTCACTTTCTCTCAGTAAGAGATAAATGCATTCCATATTTCTTCAACATACAATTTTATTTAAAAAAATCTTTGACAATATATGGCTGTTCTTTTTAGTTAAAGAAAAAAGTTGACTTATACTTGGGACCATGATTTTGCTCTAAGCTTTCTATGTCTCATTTTGTCAGCTACATAACACAAGGAAGTCATTTTTTATAAACATTTCTGCTTTCTTTTCTAAACAAGCAGAACAGTTACTGCGTAGGGCATGTTTGTGAGGATTAAGTGAGAAAAATAGAAGAATGTTATCAGAACATTAAAAAAAGGATGGAGAATGTCCATTACTGTTTTTGATCCTTTCTCCACCAATATAACTTTATCTGGTGACATCTCCAAATAGTTCAGAGTGTATCCATTTCCCCATCACCATGAGACAATCAAGGCTTCAGAGTTTAAAACCAAATAAATGCATTACAAGCAATAAATCCTTACTATTGTCAATTTCTGTTTCCTCAAACTCCAGGCTAGCCTGGAAATTATTTTGTGGCTCAGGTTACCCTGGAAGTTGTGATCCTCCTTCCTCAGTTGTCTGAATGTGAAGCATTGGCATAAAACATTATGCCAAATAGATTTTGATTTTGAAGTCTTATTTCAGTCTGCAAGGTTTTATTTTTTTGAATATTTAAAATAAACTTTTACTGTGTTAAAAATATCCTTCATGTTGTTCAGGAAATCGAATAATAATACATTTAGGATGATTTCTGATGGTGCTTTGCAATTTGGAAGTCATGCTAAAAATATGGTAGGAATAAGCTATTATTTTGTTGTGTTTTTTAAAAACAGGATATTTTTGTTACGTGTACCATACATACAAGAAGCACTCAAAAATGAGTGAACTCAAGGGACTGCCAAGAATTTGGCCCCGTGTGACATTTAAATTTTTTCATATTAAAATATATTTTCATAATCTTCCTGTTTCTTTCTTCTCTACAAACATTCTAACATATTTTATTATTCTCACTTGAATACATTTCCACTCTTTCTTTAATTATTTTATATTGGCATATATCACAATAATTAAAGAAAAACATATGCAACTGCAACCTGCTTAGTCCTCATAATGTTATTTGTGTATATGATTTCAGGGTGGCTACTTAGTATGCTATGTTCTAAATGTTCATGCTTATACCCACAGGTAATATAGGTTTAACCTCTTATCAATGAATCATCTCTTTTCAACAGAGACCTTATAGGAAATTGATCAAGAAGCAGAGAATAAGTGACTGTGTGTTGTCCAGGCCCAACTGATACATCTGCAACACCTCCTTCCCGGATAGTCAGTAATCACAGCAGCAGATAGAGAAGAAAAATTGTTAGAGGTAGGGGAATAGGAAGTTTGTTGTGAGATTGTGTCTCCTAGAAATGTCAAAGAAGATAAACCACAAAATTTCATCAATTTGACTGCCTAAACCAGGGCTGAACCAGCAACATGTTAAATTTTTCAGAGCGCCAAATAAACCATCACACTATAAATGTGGTATGGAACACTGAAGTGCCTTCTATTTAAGAGAGAAGAAATGAGCAATGATTGTAAAACATACCAGACACTCCTACATAAATATAACTATTCAGCTGCAGTTTTAAGAGTATGAATTTTAGGTTTGTAAACAAAGACCTATTTCAGACAACACATTTAATTAGATATGTCCACGAATGTCATTATAGCCCCAACATTAGCTGCTATTATTGGTTTTCTGTCAAAAAGATACTAAGTAGACCCTATTCCTGGATCTGTCCTATTGAGTGTTTTCAGGTCTCCAGATTACTTGAAACTCTACTTTCATTTGCCACTTGAGTCTTTCTCACTGATTAGTAGTTGTACAGTTGCAAAACAAGATAAAGAAAGAGCAGCATTTCCATATTTTTGTTTTGTTTGCAAAGAACTTCTCAGATGGTGTTGGTTAATTGAAACAACTGTTGAAAATGTACTTGGCACTTTTAATTTTTTCTCAATACTTTCAACCCTCTTAAAAAATGAATTTTGTCTCTTAGAATATCTCCTCCTGGGATCTGGCCAACTCAGCTCATGAAAAATGTTTATTCAAAAATTTATCCAGTCTACTTATTCATCTAAGTAGTTACCACCTGTAAGCTGCTTTTGTAAACAGTCTCAGGGTCATTCACCTCACCTTGCTAGGTAAGACACATAAATTGTTTTCTGTAGGATGGTTGTTTACTTGGAAGCCATTCCATTAGTTCAAAAGTGTTTGTTTCTTTATGTCTTAAAGGTCACAGTTAGAAATCTATGGCTGAGAGTACAGGGCACATACACACACACACACAGATATTGTGCAGTGCTTATGTATCTAAGTCTCATATTTAGAACTTTTTATTTGAAAATAAATTATGACACTTGAGGATCGATGCCTCTCATAAACATTAGAGAAGCTTCTTGTACTTGATGTGAATTAACACAGAGAACAACAACTGTGTTCAATGTGCAGAATTAGAGACTTTGGAGCACTCAGTCCTAAATCGGATGTCTTCCTCAACTCCTTTTTAGGGTCCAGGGATCTATGTGGAAAAGGAGGCAAAATAATCATAAAAGCTATACATGATGGATGACTGCAAGGAAACAGTGTCTTCCAGCACAACAGAAATAATCCACTTATGAACTCAGAGATTGGCAACACACAGGAAGACACATGCATATTCAAGCCAGATGGAGTCTGGTACTGAAAGGGGGGGGTGTGTGTGGATATGGTTCCCATCCTAACAGAGAAGCTACCTGCAAAAAAATACCTTCTGGTAAAGGAAAAATCTGTTTTCTTTAATAGACTGTCACTGGGTATATTAAAGACTCCTGGAAAGACCTGATGCCTTATAGTAGTTTTTTTGTTTTTTGTTTTTGTTTTTGTTTTTGGTTTTTTTTTTTAAGCCAAAAGGAACTCAATGGTATTTTTGTATACTTTTTGTTTCATTCTGTTTGTTGTTATTGTTTTCTTATTGGTTCTGTAGTGTTCTGTTTTTGTTTTATTTTATTTTATTTGTTGGGGGTGATTTGTGTGTGTTTCTTGTTTTGTTTGTTTTCTAGAAATAGAAAGGGAAAAACAATAAATCATGGAAGAAAGTGAGGTGGGTGAGATGGGGAGGAGTGGGAAAGGGAAAACATGATGAAAATACAGTATATAAAATATTTTCAATAAAAATATTATCTTCAATCCACTTTCCAATGTGCTTCAGTGAAACTCTGAAAAAATAACAAATATCTGTTTTATATATATGTGTGTGTGTGTTATATAAAGATAGATCACACACATGTGTGATTGATTAAACATTCCACAAAATATGGTCTAGGTAGATTGATGATGGCTGTCTCATGAGAGAAAGGCCAAATATGGCAGTTGTTCAGCCCTTGTAGCTGCATATCTGAGTCTTGGAGGATTCCTGGAGAGCTACTGGCCTTCGGTCTACATTGCAATCAAGAAGCTGGCTCTGACACAGGCTGCAGCAACAGGGTAGGTGATCATTCTGGCAAGTGTGAGGGCAAACAGGCAAAAAGCAATGCTTCCTTCTTCCATTTCCTTTTATCTGTTCTGTCGCCAGGAACTGTGGCTTGGAATTAGGGTGAATCCTCCTACTTTAAACAATCTGACTGAGGAAATCCCTGACAAGTGTGCCCAGCATCTGTGCATCCAGTAGGTTTCAGATTTGGTCAAGCTGACAAACAGGAGCAGCCATCAGTCGGCATTTTGAATATGTTAACTAATATTTAATCCTTATTTGTTTTATCCCTTTGCCTTTATGGGTTGTTTTCCTTTTTTGTTTTGTTTTTGTTTCAGTTTCAAACCCATCTTGATGATGTAGCTTTTGCATTCTCATGTTTTTTCTAGTTCTTGTTGTAATTTCTGTGATCTTACCTTAGATGGAAGATATCATCTTCCATGAATTCTCTTCACCTTTTTCAAACCACTTCACATGAGAGTTAAGATATGCCTGCATGCTCAAGATGTAAGAAGCAACCAGGTTTCCCTAGAAGAGAACTCACTGCTTTGATTTTCTTATGATGAAGAGTGGGAGACAGGGAAGTCTCTTATTAATAGACCTTCAAATATGTCAAATGCCAAATCCATGATTTCTGTACTTAGCTAGCAGAAGAGTGAAAGGATGGGAACATACCAACTAATAAAGACCTCTATTTCTATAACCAAGATCACAGAAACTGAAGCATTTAGAAAACTCAGAATAAGTGCTGAAGTGATTGCTGAATTAGATATATAAGTATTCTGTCATGTGCTAAAAAATGTATAATGGGATGCAATTTTCATTCCCAAACTGATAGCCCATGTTTCTATAAAATGAAATTTTATCTTTTGAAAAGTAGCTTAGATGAGTACTACCAGAATGTCAGTTTCTCCTTATCATGCAATCCAAATAAAATCATTCAACAAGTACTTTAGTCTTCAGTATAAACAGAATATCCTGAGACAAAATACATGATCCTAGAATTCTAAAAAAAAAAAAAAATCTAAAAAGTAGCTGCTATATAAGCTACAAGTAACTAATAATGACAAACAGGTATTAATAAGTAACCATGGTATTCATAAAATAATATGCACACTTCATTTTCTTGACCAATATAATTCCTTATTTCATTGTAAAACTTATTTTATGTCCACATAGAAATCCAGCTGCCAGTGCCCATTGAAGAAGCCTCTCTTTCCAGTAAATGGAAACCATCAGAACTGGACACAATGAGGTGATCAAAAGATATTGGGAAATTCGGTCTCAATAGACATATCTATATTTCAGCTATTGTATGTGCATGTCAGGAAAAATCAAAGAAGGGGCAGAAAGAATGTAAGATCCCGAATACCAGGAAGTGTGCTGTGTAATTGTCTCTTGTAAAAATAGCAGCATAAAATAAAAGATCAGAAGAATAACAATGTCAATGGATAGGTTCTTGAGAGTTAAGATATGCCTAGATGCCCAAGATGAAAAAAGCTACCAGGTTTCCCTAGAAGAGAATTCACTGCTTTGATTTTCTTATGATGAATAGTGAGAGACAGGGAAGTGTCTTATTGTTAATAGGTAAATATCATTAATATTGTAAAAGGTAAAGAGTTGCAGGGCTCCACTACTGGGAAATGAACTGTAAAAAATCTAACCACTACTGGGACAAGGATAACTAGCTCTACCAGGGATAAGCTCCCTTATCCCGTGTTGTTTATTCAATGCAGAGTGGCCATCCCTGACACCATATACACACAAGCAAAAACAAAACAACATCAACCAAAAGGAACAAAAACACCACAAAGCAACAACAAACCTCACAGATAACCCCCCCCCAAAATTATACAGGGCAATATATGTGTGTGTTTACATATGTATATGAATCAAGAAGAAGAAGTTATCAACTTGAGAGTGGGAGGACACATGGAATCTTCAAGAGAGTATGCTGAAGAGAAGAAAAGTACTGGGAAATTAATATAATTTTCTTTCAATTAAAATAAATCAAGAATTAAAAGCAAACAATTAACTACTAAAAATAATCTATGAGAAAAACATTCACTATATATATGTACACATATATACATATATGTACATATATGTATATATATATATATATTTTTTAATGGTATCACTTGTATTCCAGAGAAAAATACTAGGCATATGACAGCAGTATTAACTAATGAAACAGTATTCAGACATTAAAATCTTCTATACAAAGCAAACGTTGAATGAACAGCACAGAGTGGTTTCGCAGTGACATTGTCTTTTTAGTTGTTATTCAGAGCTTCTCACAAACACCACCCTTCAACCAATCAAAATTATTTTCATTTCTCCATTTACTACTTTGAACTTATTTGTAGAATTTACTCCAATATAACCTCCTTTAATTATAATACTGATTTTCACCCATGTTGAAGATATGTATCGAAAAAATGAATACAAAAAGCAGACTTTAGAGTTGTATCTAATATTTTCTTGTAATAAATGAAGTAGCTTGGAAGCCAAATAACATAAATTCACCAAGAACATTGAGTTGAAAAATAATAAACCTCATTAGAGGTAACACTAATCGATTTACCATCTGGTAATAGATCACAGTTCTCTTTCCCTGAGCTGGTAAATAAATTTTGATTGGTTGTTATTTCTCTTCCTAGTCAAATCAAATTTCTATTCTCTTGAGCTGTAAAAGTTTGACATTAAAAAAAAAGAAAAAGGTTAGGGAGTTTTATTAAAGAACTATTTTTCAAGTTCCAAGGGCATACAAATAAAGAGCAGCAAAAGTAAAGGAGAAAAATCAGAAATTCTATCTTACTGAGATTTCTTAACATCTCTGAGGTTTCTTTGATTAACTTTCCTTTCTTTGCAAATCAAATGGACTATTTAATCTCTCCTTTTTATTTGCCATATGCCATTCAAGTTTTCTTCTTAATTGTTAGACATGGTTAGTAAAGAAAGGTCTTCAAGTGTCATTCAAGCTTTCACAGGAACACTCTGTGCAAATTCACTGACTAAAAAATTATATTACTTGACTTTGCTAAAGCAGATATAGAAATAAACTTAGTTGGCTCACTTATCATTAGTGAATGGAATATATTAATTCATCACTAACTCAACATCTGGATAATCCATTGCAAAGTTACATTGTTTACAAATGTTATTAAATAATTTCTTAGCCTCCATCTTACATTAAGTTTCACAGACTTCTCTTGTGTCTTCATGAAGTCTTTATTACAATAAATTGTGAGTAAAAACAATCTAACCACATTGTACCCATGTCTCTTGAACTTGAGTGAGGCTAAATTCAAATGTAATGAAATAATTTTGGGGGGAAAATGTCCAATCAGACAGCATTTAGGGTATTTTTGTGACTGCTGCTCACTGCTCTGATCCAGGTCTAAAGCAAGAAAAACAGCAAGTAGAACAGAGAGATATGAAAAAAAATGAGCTAATTAGCAAGAAAGAAGTGAGTAACTTTACAGTTCAGGACAAAGAGGTGCAAATGCATCTGTAATTGTTAGGGCAGCACTGTTAGAAAGAAACAACACTTTCTCCTGGACTATTATATTTTGGATGAATGTGACAATTTTATAATGTTAGAGGGACTCAGTTTGAGAGGCAGCCTTGAGTCATAGAAGTGATGTTGGGCCTTTCAATATTGTTGAGGTTCTTAAAGGTTTGACAAAATAGAAAAGGAATACAAAATGAAATTTGTATCATGCAAAAAAGCAAAAGAATTTGGGCCATACATAGAATGCTGAATTTAAAATGATGTGTTGGGCACTATAGGAAGATAGCTCAGCAGGTGAGGGTACTTCCCACCAGGTCTGACAGCATGAGGTTAATCCCTGTAGTTGTTTGAATAGGGATGGCCCCTATAGGCTCATGTGTTTGAATGTGTGGCGCATGCAGAAAGAAAGATTAGGAGGTGTGGCCTTGTGGAAGTGGGTGTGGCCTAGTTGGAGGAATTGTGTCACTGTGGGGGCGGGCTCTGAGGTCTCAGGCTCCATCAAGCCCATTGCGAGGTGATGGTCTCCATCTGCTGCCTGCGGATCAAAATGTAGAACTCTCAGCTCCTTCTCCAGCACGCTGCCATGCTTCTCACCATGACAATAATGGAAGAAGCCTTTGAAACTGTAAAGCAGCCCCAATTAAATGTCTTTCTTGATAAGAGTTTCCAGGTTGTTGTCTCTTCACAGCAAAAGAAATCCCAACTAAAACAATCCTCTAAACCTATTTTATGCTATGAATGGAGGGTTGGTTCCTACATACACTTCTTTGACTTACACACGCACACACACACACACACACACACACGCACAGTGGCACACTTCAATCCCCAGACTTAGGCTAAGTAGGTAAGTAGCATAACTGCAGATTTACATCTCTCCCCCCTCTCCTATATATTCCCCAAGTCTCACTCAGGCTTAGTAGAAAAGTTTTTGCTTCAGCATTCCCTTCCTTTCTACCTTCATCTCCAGTGAATCACAGAGATCTCCCCCTAAAACTTCCTTCTCTCCATTCCATCATCAGAGCCTCCAACTTAAACACCCTGGGGATCCTCAGGCTGCTCTTTCCAGAGTAGCAGGTAGCCTAATCTGCCTGGAAAACATGTTAGCAAAATAGTGACACAAAGCTTGTAGAGTAACCAACTAATATCTAATTTGACATAAGGCCCACTCAATGAAATAGAACCTCTCTGGGATAGTTTTAATGTTGATTTGCGTGAGAGTCATCAGAGAGGAAACAGCCTAAGCTGAGAAAATGCTTGCTGAAGATATGGATGTATTCAAGTCTGTGGGTCATTTTTTAAGTTAGTGATAGATGGAGGAGGGCTCACTCCATTGTGGGTGGGGCCATCCCTGGGCTTGTGGTCATGGGTTTATAAGCAAGCAGCCAGAGTAAGCTAAGAGGAGCAAGACAGTAACCAGCACCCCTTCATTGCCTCTGCATCAGCTCCTGCCTAAAAGTTCCTGCCTGCCTGAGTTCATGTCCTAACTTGCTTCACTGATGAACATTGATATGGAAGTTTAAACCAACTAAACCCTTTCTTCCTCAAGTTACTTTGGTTATGCTTCTTTTTTTTTTCCAGTAGAGCAATAGTAACCCTAAGACAGAAGACAGAATGCATACTTGTCCCTGCCTTGTATGTTTAAGAATCTGAGACTAGAGAGCCCATAGACCTAGTAGATAAACAAATACTACTGCTCTAAGATTTTTTTAATGGCAATAAAATGACTCTTAATGACATTTTGCTAGGTTCGTAGATCAGTGCCTTGCTCAGCCATCTTTAGAGAAACTTCCTCCCACAGCAAATGGGAACAAATGCAAAAGTCCACAGAGAGAAAATAAGAGACCTTGGAACCCTCAGCTTCAAGTAGGATGTCTCTATCAAATTCATCCCCTCAGGGGTCCGGGAACACTGCAGAAGAGGAGGCGGGAAGAATACAAGAGCCAGAAGGGATGGAGAATAGCAAAAACACAAGGCCCTCTAAATCAGCAGTGATGCACATGCGAACCTAGAGAGTCTCAGGCAGCATTCAAAGGGCTCTCAGGGGTCTTCTCTTAATGGGCTCCTAGAGCTGAAATGAGAAGTAGACACAAGAACCCATCCCTAGTTCATAAGCTATCTCCAGTTGATAACCACTTGCAAATGAGAAACTAGTTTTCTGCAAGGGAGTCTCACCAGCGGAACAAACTATTCTTACTTGTAGGCCACATGCCTAGCAGTAGATGGCCAACAAAAAATGAACTCAACAGTCTTTAGAGTTTTGTGTTTTATTTTGTTTGTATTTGTCTCATAATGTCATGTCAGTTTTTTTTCTTGTAAATTTTTATCTTACATTTGTTTTTATTCTAACATATGTGTGAGAATATATATACATATGCCTATGTACACATATGTGTATAGGCATATGTATATATATTATCACACATATATTAGAATAAAAGCAAATGTAAGATAAATTATATATATATATATATATATTACACATACTTTTTTTTTACCCTACATATCTTTTACATATATATATTATGGCTAATGTTTTACAGGATTCCTGAAAGTGTTAATAAGTGGGTAACTGAATATATGTGTTCTCTGTGCTTTTACTTTGAGATGGGGGTTCTTTCTTTCTAATTTGTTTTTGTCTTATTCTTATGTGTTGGTTATTCTTTTATTATAATTAATTTAATTTTTATCCCTTAGAAGGATGTTTGGTTTCTAGTCAGAAAAAAAAGGGAGTAAAGGGTGGGTACGGAGGAACTGGAAGGAGTAGAGGGAAAGGAAACCATAGAATATATTTTGTGAGAACAAATCTATTTTCAATAAAAGAAAAAAAGTAAATAAGTAAATGAATGAAAGAATAAATAAATGTGAAAAATATTTAAAGTAGTGTGTTTGTGAATCTTTTGACAAGGTATGACGTTGTGATGTTAACCTTCAATGTGAACTACATTGGAATTACATAAGAAATTTATAAAGTTTTGCAAGCTTCTGAAAATGTCTATGAGGACATTTTCAGAGAGGTTTAACTGAAGTATCTATCTTTAAAAAGCAACACCATCGTAATGCCTTGGATCCCAAACTGAACTGAAAGAAGAAAGCTGTTTTATCATCACAAGCATTTTATCATTCATCTTCCTTTTGGCTTTGACCTATACGTTCATGAGGTCCAGCCACTTCATGCTCCTGTACTGCCCTTGCCACCAGGATATTACTATGTTATTAAACCATAAGCCAGGATACACCTTTCTTTCATTAAATAGCTACTTTCAAGTATGATATTACAAAAATTAAGAAAGTAATTTAAACAGAGAAGAGTAGCCTTCTCCATGATGTTCTTCTCATTTTCCTGGATTTCTTGCCAAACATTTTACCCCAGCAAAGAGCAAGAATGAACCCATTATCCTAAAAAGCAGTCCCAGAGTGCTGGAGAGAAGGCTCAGAGGTTGATAGCACTGGTTACTCTTCTGGAGGGCCTGAGTTCAATTCCCAGAGACCAAATGATGGCTCACAACCATCAGTTCCTTCTTCTGTGATGAGGTATATTTGCAGGCAAAACCCTGTATACATAATAAAAAAATCTTTAAAAAAATGCAATTCCAGTGATCTTATCTTCCCACAGTCTTGGAATTATTCTATTAATTGCTATTTGACTTACCTCCTAATTCAATAACATTGGTTCTTTCAACCCATTTTTAGATATTAATAATGTATTTTATATCCTTTGAATGCTTAATATATTTATGTTTGACAGTTTGACCTGTTATGAGTCTTTGTTTTAAATGCTACTCATAGTAAAAAGAAGCTTCTCTGATTAAAACTGAGAATAATACCAATATATGAGCACAAACATAAGTATTTGAAAAGCAGTTTGACAATATTTCCACTTAGCAAAACAACAACCATGTTTCCCTTCTGAGGCCTTTTGTATCCTGTCATGACATTTTACCAGGTTTACACAGCCATCCTTGATATCCTTCCTGTGGAGCAGGACACATATCCAATCAACAAGAAGTTGATTACCTTGTAAAACCATCACAACTGCATCACAGGACCCTGTGCCATCAGGTCAATATTATAGCATGCAGGCCTTCACATATGCGCTCTGATTTGCGATAGCCAGCAGAAAGACTGTTTCTAGGGTAATTCAGGGTTCTATGTATTCTGCATCTAATGTGAGTCTTTAGAAATAGGGTCTTACTATCTAATTAAGGGAGGCAACCAAGAGCAATGGCTAGGACCTTTAATGTTTTGGCTGCCTCTGAAGCATCTCTGAACATTTTAGTCCTATTGTTTGTAGAACAACTACTTTACACATTTTAGCTACTCACCTATGCCCCAGGGAAGTTTTGGTAGCATAAGCATTTGCTTACATTATATTCAGTTGGATTAAGATGCCTTCATCTTTTGACTATTTTCATTTACTCTGGGTCTCCAGCTGAATAGATGGTGAAATTTGCATTTAGAATAGTTCTTCTCTTTTCAGTTAACCATTTCTAGAACTGTCATCAGAGACACATATGAGGTATGTCACCTAGAAAATACTAAGTCTAGTCACAAAGCCATAGCCAAAGTGACATTAAACTACCTGACATAAAGATGTACTTTGAATATTTGGTGATCAAAACAGAACAGTATCAGTATAAAAATGGGCATGAAAATGAATAGACTATTATCATCTTCCTTGTCAGCCTATCCACATACAGCCAACTGAATTTCAACAAAACTGAGTGACACACAAATGAGAAAAGACAACAATTCTCATAACTGTTCCTGGGCAAACTTGATGTTTAAGTGCAAAAGGAGGAATAAAGAGGCTGTTGGTTTTGTTGTTGTTGTCGTCGTTTGGTTGGTTGTTTTTGTTTTTTCTTTTTTGTTTTTTGTGGGGTGTTTTTGTTTTGTTTTTGGTGGGGAACTCTAAACAACTGATGAGGAAACACAGACACAGAGGATTAAATCAATGTACATATAGCTTTTGTAAAATGAAGAAAAACATTTCCAAGAGTGAAGACATAACTTACTATGGAAAAAAAGTGTTCACAAACTATATGTATAAAAGAAGTTCACACTAGTGGGTGAAAAGGTGTAAGGAATATAACACACACAGACACATGTACACACACAAAAAAATAAGAAAAATAACCCAATTAAACACATGTCGATAGATCCAAATCAACACTTTCTAAAAAGAACTATAAACCGTAGTATAAAAAATTCAGTATCAGGGAAACAGGGACTGTTTCAGTCATGATCTTGATGGCTGACTCTTTGACCCTCCCCCATAAAAGCCGGGGAGTGACAAACTGGCTAGATCCCAGGGGAGGAC
>CM053748.1:34548182-34564264 GCA_028658305.1 Pachyuromys duprasi
CCTGAGGAGACAGGATAAGCTGGGGTTGGATGGAAGGGAAGGAGGTCCTCCCCTGTTGGTGGACTTGGAGGGGGCGGGGAAGAAGGAGATGAGGGAGGGAGTGGGAGGGTAGGAGGGAATGGGGGAGGGGGCTACGCCTGAGATTCAAAGTACCTAACCTGTGATTGAGATAAAAATAAATAAATTAAAAAAAATTTCATAAAAAAAATTCAGTATCACCGTATCAGGAAAATGAAAATAAAGACCACATTAGGGTAGTATTTAACATCATCAAGAATATCTATTTTCAAGACACAAAAAGACCACAACAATCCAAAAGCTCTTCTGGTAACATGTAAAAAAAATACATCTTTATGTAATATTGACAAGGATATCAATTTTCATGTTTGTTTTTTAAAAAACAGTGTATAATTTCCTCAAAGTACAACAATAAAATTACTCAGTGATCCAGGAATCCTACTGAAAAGTATACAGCCAAAAAATGTTCTGTCAAAGATGTACATCTAGTGAGGTGTCCTCAAGATTCATAACACAAATGTTCATGAACTAACTGAAGACTAAGTAAGGAAAATGTGTTCCTTTTACACACAATTGAAAACTATTTAGCCTTAAAAGGGAAAGCATGGCTGTCCCTAGAGGCATTGCAATTGTGGCTGGTGTGTCACATGTGCATCAGTAGGTGGCAGAGAGGAGAGAAGCTATGTCTACATCTATGATCATTGTTCTGCTTTATAGAGATTCTCTGAAAAACAATCTATCCTGAGACAACTAGCGGTGCCAAATCAGGGTAACTGGGCAAGGAGTTGGCTTTTTATCATTCCAACCTAATATAGCTGCCAGTCTGGTACAGGCAGGCCCAGACAAATCTCAGGGGATGAGAAACAATCCAGAGATTAGCAGAACCCCACCTAAGATCTTGGCCCCAGGCAAGAATGAACCTGAGACAGATGACCCTCACAAGGGTCCACTCAGATGAGCCAGGGAAGGAGCGAGCTGAAGACAACCACCATACCAGAGTCATGGGACCTAGACAGGGATCTAAGCCTAAAATGACTAGTCAAGCACTGCACAGTGCTTAGGGGTGGAGTGAGAGAGACCATGCTGAAGAGTAACTCTTCCCAGTGCCATCGTACATGGGTGGATCATAGCAGTCCTGAGACCATTCCTGAGAAGACCACAGACACTCAGAGAACCTGGGAACTACTAAGAGGAGCAAGTAAGTTGTGGTGAAATAGAAGAGAAAGAGAAACAGAAGGTTGTGGGCAAAATGAAGAGATGCACAACTGGAGACTCAAGCATAGTGTAGAAGAGGCCACTGTGAATAGACAGTGATGTCACCTGGGATCATGGTGGAGGCATGGCCTGTGCTGTCCACCAGGGGTCACATCTCAATCTGTGGCCCTGCAACAGCTGGGGTCTGCTACTCCCAAAGGCCAGAAGGACCTCCCTGGTCTGGGCTGCTGCCCAGGGAAATGTTGATGTCTGAAAGATGTACAGAAGGAGTCCCTACCCTCTTCTGGGCATCTTGGGAGAGCTAGTCCTGAAGGCATGAAAGCAGGAAAGCTGACCCTACCTTTAGACAGCTGAGCTACTCAGAAAGGAGAGGCCTGCTTATTTGGAGAGTTAAGAGTTAGTTGACCCTGAGGATTTTAGTGTTGGAAAGCTGGCCCTAATACTTGCCTTTACTGTGGTTGTATGGACTAACGAGAGATATCTTCCTCCCCACCACTCCCCTCACCACCTGTGGCAGGCAGTAGACCTGGCTCTGGGGCAATGAGAGTAGAACTGGCAGTGCCCCACACCAGCTGCAGCACTCAGAAGAGTGGGCCCTGCACCTTATCTGGAAAGCACACTAGAGAAGATCCTGGTGGCTGGGCATGAGTTAACTGGCCCTGAACATGTGAGCATAGGAGAGCTAGCACCACCGCTTGTCTGTTTTATGGTGATATGGATGAAAGAGAGATGTGCCTCCCTCACTCCTTGCCACCTATTGTAGACAGGTTACAAGAGGTAGAGCTGGCTCTGAGATCTTTAGAGCTGGAGAGCTGTCCCTGCTCCCTCACCTGCTGCAATCCGCCAGAAAAGCAAGACCTACACTTCACCTGGGCACCACAGTAGAGCTGGCCCAGGATGTGGGATTGCAGGTGAGCCAACTGGGAGGATGTGAGAATGGAGATGATGTGACAAGGGAGAGATGCTTTCCTCCCCTCCATCACCCATTGCCAGCTATGACAGACAGGGTAGCTGGCTCTGGGATGGAGAATGTTGGAGAACATCTCTCACCAGCTGCAACACTCGGGTGAGCAAACCTTGCACCTCACTTAGGCAGCAGGGTAGAGCTGGCCCTGGTGGTGGGGGTTTCTGGTGAGCTGGCTGCTGGAGCATGAGAATAGGAGAGACGTGGAATGACAAGCTCAGATTCCTTTCAGGCCCATACCCAGGGTTTTGAATTGATTAAATACAATGTCAACCCTATCAATGAACTATTGGAGTGCATGAAGTGCCGGTCCTATAGATTCAAAACAACGGAATCTCTATGACACAGGGCAACAACAGGATATTCGAAAGGAGTACTACTGAGGGTCCAGTATTGAAAAGGTAAGCCAGAGGCCCGTTCGAGACAAACAAGTCATTGAAATGAACATTTGCAAGCAAAGTAGTGTGCACAAAGGGTATATTGGGGGACATACTATGACACTACAGCTTCCACAATATTTTTTTTTCCCTGTTTTGGGAGGAAGGTTACAAGGATGGAGGACATGTATGAGGTGAGGGGGGATAAGTGGGACTGGGCTACATGATTTGAAATTGAAAAGAACCAATAAAACATTTTTATATAAAACATGAATTGATTTGGAGATTGATATGTAAAATAAAATTAGCCAGGCTCTTGAGAGATATTTCTACTTGATATCACTCATATCGTAGTTACTTTTTTAAGTTAAGAATAAAGGTTACAGGAGATTTGAGGAGTAGAAAGGAGGGAGAGTTGGTGAGACTCTGATGAATGCAAACTGCATTATTGTGAGATAGTCTAAGAATTTGTGATTTGTAATTCAGTAAAAATACTATGAATAATGATACTATACCATAAATGATTTTTAATAATTTATTTATTTTTACTTTATGTCCGTTAGTGTTCTACCTGCATATATGTCTATGTGGGATCTCAGATCCCCTGAAACTGGAATTATAGGAAGCTGTGAGTTGTCATGTGGGTGCTGGGAGTAGAACCCTGGTCCTTTGGAAGAACAGCCAGTGCTCTTAACCACTGAGCCATTTCTCCAGCCCTGTAGCATAAATGTTAAAGAAAAAAAAATGATGGGAGAATTTGGAATGTTTTGCCGTGAAGAAATAATAAATGCTTGAGGATATTGAATGTATACCCACATTTAAACCTTAAAATGCACGTATGTATTTAAAAATCACATAGTAAAGCGTGGATACACATAAATTTTATGGTTTACATATTATAAAATTAATTTTAATTTTAAAAAAGCAAAAAAAAACCCCAAAATCAAATATTTCTCTGGTAAAGGGACAAATGCTTAAGGAAAAAGATACATTTAATCTGATTTAAACATCACACAGTGTACTGATGCATCCAAATACATGGCATTGGTATTACGTCAAAATTTAATTTCGTAAATAATATAAACAATAATTTTATTTAAAAAACCAAGCTTGGCAAAAGCTATACCAGATACAAGACGGTTGTGCTTTTAGGAATATGGTTGTTGATATTGTGATAGTTATTCTTGTGAACCCTCACAGTTTTCTCTAAACCTAACATATCTACCTTAACAGTCATTGTCAGTAATTGATGGAATGTTAACATGGCCTGACTGGCAAAGAAGAGATGAACTCAGCTGATGATCTTTCTGTATTTGAAGATCTGAAGAACAGATCTCTCCCCTCTGATATACTCTAAAATTCCAGAGCGTATTCCTACTTGATCTTTGAAGCAAAGCAGATGCCATTTCATGACTAGTCCTTTCATGTATCAGCTCTGTGGTCTTGGGTATAAACTTTGAAATTCCTCTGTGCCACCAGTTTATAAGTGAATTATAATAATCATGCGGTTCATAATAATTATTAAATAATTTTTTTCAGATTTCTGTTTGTTTGGTACTTTCTAATTTTTTATTTATTTTGTTTTGATTTTGGTTTTTTGTTTGTTTTTGTTTTATATTTCCTATTTTAAGATTTAGATTGGATCTGTGCAGAAGACTTAGAAAGGTGGGGGAAACCATCTCACTCAAAAAGCGAAACCTTTCATTTATCTTCATAGACAATGGTTAGACCAAAATGCTCACAGTCAGCCACAGACATCATTGATATGTCGGTAGGAACATGGACAAACATAAAAGGACTGTGTTATTATGACCTTTAGCATGGACTCTTCGGAAAATTAGTGAAGTCGCACTCTGGCAACAACTGGAAACTACTGAGGTATGTCAGTTTAGAAATGATAAATTAATATCTTTAATATATTTCTATTGTATACAGTTTAAAAACTCACCATAGGGGTCTTAAATGTGATGATGAAGTTTGAACAAGATCTGTCACAGCTATCGCTTAATTTTATGACATGATATATAGCTATCCTTCATAGTATATACCTTTGAGGACAGAGAAGGGAATAGTTCATTCAAGCATCTTTCCTTAAAGTTTGATGCTGCCTTAGTTATAAGTCAAGATGAATTCCATCCAAGGAAATAGTTTCCTGAGATTCAAATCATCATATTGGTCAACTAGCTTTATTTTTGAAGGTATTTCCATGGTAGAGACAGTAACACTGACATTGATGTTGATGTTTTTGTTTTGGTTTCTTTAGTTTCTTCCTAAAGGGAAAATGAACATGCATGCTTGGATGAATTTATGGACCCCCAACAAGTCAAATACGTAAACACAAACACACATAGAGACACAGAGACACAGACACACTGCTACTACTACAATTACAATAAATATCTGCAGCAACTTTCGCAGCTTACCTAAAGGGCTGAGGTGAGAAGAATTCTTAAGACTGCATTTGCATGCAGTGAATTACTGCTTTGATGAACTAGTAATGTCTGATCTCAGTGTGTAAAATGAAGAGCTGTTTGTGCATCAGGATTTTCTATCATTGCTTTTGACACAAATTGAGCAATTACCATATTCTCTGACTAAAGAAAAAGGAATAGAAAGAAAACATGATTTAACCAACCCCCCACTAGGGATTTACTATTATTCTGTTATAATCAGGGCATTCCAAAGATCAAAGGAAGAAAAGACAAATAAAAGGATCTTTTGGGTTGCCTCCTGAATTGTTTTAAATCATGAACAGCCTCAGGGCCATGAATGAATTAAACAGTGAATATCATTCAAAAGTAATGTAGACTTGCTTCATTATATCAGCTTGTCCTCTTAACAAAGATCAGAAGAGTAAATGATGAGTGGAAATATAGAGGAAAGAAAGGCAATGTTAGGACTTAGGTGTGAGTCAGCTGCCATTGTAAAAAAAAAAAAATTAAAGATATTACATTAACCCAGTTTAGAACACATGAGAGAGAGAGAGAATTAGAACTGAATGAAAGGCAAGTGGTAGGTAACTAAAATAGTCCACTTCATTTGAATCCACTTTCCTGTGAAAGTCTGCTTAGCTTATCGAATACCTAAGCAACCAGGGTAAGATTACATAGGGGTGACATGATTTAGAGTATCCCACCTCCTGATCACCTCCACCTGAAGGCGGTACAGCCTTACCAGGCCACAGAGGAAGACAATGCAGCCATTCCTGATGAGACCTGATAGGCTAAGGTCATATGGAAGGGGAGGAGGACCTCCCCTATCAGTGGACTAGGGGAGGACTATAGGAGGAGGAGAGGGAGGAAGGGTAGAATTGGGAGGAGAGGAGGGAGTGGGCCAAAGCTGTGATACAAAGTGAGCGCACTGTAATAAATAATAATAATTAGTAAAAAAAAAAAAAGAAAGAGAGAGAGAAAACATCCCAGCTCATGAATTGCTTAGAGTTTAGGAGGTCTCCCTGTTCTGGAAAGGATTGAACTCATAACCACTTACAACTTTCACTCCCAAAGATTGTCATCTTTTGGCTTCTGAGGACATCTACACTCACATGAGCATACACACACTCACACACTTACACACACATAAACAGCTAAAGGTAATTCTTAAAAATATTAAAGAATATCTTGATCTAATCAAAGTAGTGTGTCATTAATATATTTTAATTAAGATAATTATATTACTTCCTTTTCCCTTTCCTGTGTTCAATCTCTCACATGTCCTTTCTCCTTCCCTGACTACCAAATTAATGGTTTCTTTTTTGATTATTATTGTTACATATATATGTGTGTAATAATATATGTGTATATAATATATAAATGATATATAATATATAAGAATTGTTAGGTATACGTGAAATAATTAATAGGTAAATTATATATATAGTATATATATATTACATATACAATTAAAGAGAGAGAAAACAAACATATAAATACCAACTGCTCAGCTAACCTTTGCTGTTTATGTTTATGCTTTTAGGGATTACCACTTGGTACTGGATAAACAATTACCTAGCTCATCTTTGGGAGGGCTTAATTCTTCCTTTGTAATCAGTCATTAGTTGCCTCTCATATTTTTCTATAGGGATGTGGCCCTGTGAGAATTTTTTTTTCTGAGTTAGCAAAGGAAATATTGCAGAAGACAGACTGGAAAGATTATATGAACCAGAGGTTAGAAATTCTGCTCCAGGATCTGTCTCCTACATATGGCTGCCTGAATGAGACATGAGCAACATAAAAGAGACAACATTTTTGTGTGTTTAGAAAAGGTTATTTCTCTGTTTGTGAACATCACTGTGAAATTTCTCCTTATTTCTCAGGAAAAAAGATTTTGTGACTCAGTATCTAAACTCACTACCCTCCTCATCCTCAGTACCCTCTTCTCATAAGTCCTAGTCTCTCAGAACCACTTATTTAACAAGAAGGAAAGCTGCATTTCAGGAATCCAAGCAGAATTAACCTTTAATTTCCTAAAAATATGGGCTAAAATGTTAGACTTTTACAACTGTTACCTTAATTAATTAATTGATTTCGCCTGTGTTTGTGTTTCTGCAGGAGCAGAGATTATGAAAACTAGGGGCTGGTATTGGGATGTCTTCCTCAACCTTTGTCCACCATCTATTTTTATTGCTCTTTTTAATTGAAAATATTTTCTCATACAGTATATTCTGATCACAGTTTTCCTTCCCTTGTCTTCTTTCAGATCCTATCCACCTCACTGCATCCAACCCCATGCCCCCCTCTCTTTCTCTTTCTCTCTCTCTCTCTCTCTCTCTCTCTCTCTCTCTCTCTCTCTCTCTCTCTCTCTCTCTCCTGAAAATAAACAGCCAAATGAAAGCAAACATACAAACCAGGATAAAACAAAACAGATGGGGGAAAATCATAAGAAATACACACACACATACAATAAGAATACAAAATGAGAAACCACAATAGAAAAGCAAATAACAAGTAAAGTTTAAAAAAATCAAAAAATACCATTAAGTTTATTTTAAGTTGATCATCAACTGCTGAGCAGGAGGTCTTCCTTAAATGAGGTTTATACAGCTGCAAGGGGTCAAAAACCAAGTCACTAAGGGCAAACTCATTAAAATAACACCTGTCTTCTCATTGAATATAATATGCTTAAAGGCAGAAGGGTCTGAGAGAATGTTCTAAAAACTCTAAGAGACCAAAGGTGCCAACCCAGATTACTATACCCAGAAAAATAATCAATCACAATGATGGAGAAAAAAAAAGCATTCAACAATAAAACCAAGTGTAAACAGTATCTGTACATAAATATAGCTCTACAGAAGGCACTAGGAAAAAATGTCAACCTTACGAGGTTCACCACACCTACAAAAACATAATTAATGAATAAATCCTGGGTAGTAAATAAAAAGGAAGGGAAATACATTCCAAAATAAAAAAAAACAAAAAATACTAAAATACTGCTCATTGATAACTTTATAACTTTAATCATTAGTGGTTTCAGTCCATTTCCCTGCCACCTATGGAAAAAAAAAAAGGACACAGAATAACAGAATCTAAGAAATACAATTTAACATTAAGGAAAGATACCACCACAGGGTAAAAGTTTAGAAAATTATAGTCCTATGAAGTCGAGACAAGAAATAAGGAGGTGTAGATATTTTAATATCTAAGAAGGTAGACAGGAAACCAATAATAATCAGAATAGGAAAGGAGACTACATAGTCATCAAAAGAAAACTTTGCCAAGAAGTCACTAAAATTTTAAAAATCTGTGCGCCAAAAAACAAAAAACAAAAAATCATCCAAGTTCATTTAGAGAGAGAGAGAGAGAGAGAGAGAGAGAGAGAGAGAGAGAGAGAGAGAGAGAGAGAGAGAAAGAAACCTAATATTCACCTTATATTTTGAAATGAAGTCTGGCACTGAACCTGAAGATCAACATTTCAATTAACCTGGTTGATGGGTCCTCTTAGGGCTTGGCTTATCACTTCTACCTCTCCAAGGAGTGGTGTTATAGACATACCTTGCCACATCCTCTATTACATGGTTCTGGAGAAAGGAAGTAAGGTCTTTGACTTTATAATGACTACACACCCTGAACTGTTTCCCCAAGCTAGACAACTGCTTTTCATTTGTTTTGTTCCTGGTTTATTATTATTATTCATATGGATTCAAGAAGCATTAGTGTTTTGAAATCATTCCAATAATTAGGTTCAGTTTCCCAAATCAAGCAATCCAATTAAAAAATGGGTATAGAGCTAAACATATAATTCTCAATACAGGAATGTAGAATGGCAGAGAAACACTTAAAGAAATGCTCAACATTCTTAGCCACCAGGGAAATGCAAAATAAAGCAACCCTGATATTTCACCTTATACACACGAGAATGGCTAAGATCAAAAACTCGAGTGACAATACATGTTGGAGAGGATGTGGAGAAAGGGGAACCCTCCTCCATTGCTGGTGGGAATGTAAACTTGTGTAACCACTTTGGAAATCAATCTGGCATATTCTCAGACGCTTAGGAATAGTGTCTCCTCAAGATACATCTATACTGCTCCTAGGCATTTATCCAAAATATGCTCAAGTATAGTATTCCTAATAGCCAGAAACTGGAAACAACCCAGATGTCCCTCAACAAAGAACGGAAACAGAATTTGTTATACATTTACACAATGGAATACTACTCAGCAATTAAAAACAAGGAAATCATGAAATTTGCACGCAAATGTTGGGAGGTATCCCTAAAGCAGGAAGACACATACGGTATGTACTCACTTATAAGTGGATATTAGAAATATAAGACAAAAATACTAAAATCTGTACACCTAAGGAAGCTAAGCAAGAAGGAGGACCCTGGGAAAATGATCAATCCACACTCAGATAGGCAAACAGGATGGACATTGGAAGAAGGAGAAAACAGGGAACAAGATGGGAGCCTACCACAGAGGACCCCTTAAAGACCCTACCCAGCCGGGTATCAAAGCAGATGTTGAGATTCATAGCCAAACTTTGGGCAGAGTGCAGGGATGCTTATGAAAGAAGGGGGAGATAGAAGGACCTGGATAGGACAGGAGCTCCACAAGGAGAGCAACAGAACCAAAATATCTGGCTACAGGGGACTTTTCTGAGACTGATACTCCAACCTAGGACCATGCATGGAGATAACCTAGAGCCCCTTCACAGATGTAGCCCATGGCAGCTCAGTGTCAAATTTGGTTCCCTGGTAAGGGACTGGATCACAAGGAATGGGAGGAGGACTCCCCTCATCAGCAGACTGGGGAAGGTATATGGAGGAGATGAGGAAGGGAGGGGACTACATCTGGGATACAAAGTGAATAAACTGTAATTAATTATTTTTTAATTAAAAAACAACAACAAAAAGAAAATACTAGTTTGAATGCAAAAGTAAATGCTGAGTCAGCAATAGTGCACTGTTGTTGCATTAAGGAGAGAAATCAAAGCACTTCTGTCTTGGTGTCAGTTAACCAAGAATGAGACCAAGTTTGAATTCTCTGCTTCTGTCTTCCTGTATCTTTGCTCCTTTCTCTAGCTGTTGTATGGGTGTGAATTTGTGTCTGCCTGGAGGCTGTCTTATTCATCTGTCCCTGTGTCAGTGTCTTGTCTGTGTCTAGATTTGTCTGTGTAACTATCTTTAGCAAAGGTTTTTCTGTCTGTCTGTCTGCCTGTTTATTGAACAGCATAGAATGGATCACATTAGGGAAGGAAGGAGAGATACTTTGCAGACATTTTTAACAATTTTTAAAGGGATTAAGTCACTAACTCTAACTGTCCCCAGCCAACTCTGATAACAAACAGTACTATAATCATCATTGTTTATCAATCAATATCCAAATGTTGTGCTCAGTTTTTAAGGTGGATATTATATTACTAGATTGTTTTCATTCGGTTTTGTTTCTAGCAAATGATTATTATAGCGTACATGCATTATCTGTATCAGGGGTATGGAAGAGTACATAATTTAAGATTGTAGAGATGCCAATATTGGTATCTGAGCCTCTGCAAAACCTGGAAGAAGTCTGTAACATCACTGAGAAAGTTTGTGGTTGCTTTATGTCTGATTCTATTTGTGCTAGTTTTTTACATTTTTCTCTTTTTAAATTAATTTATTTTTATAAATTACAGTTTTAATCCCACTGTAGCTCCCTCCCTCATCACCTCTCAATCCCACCTTGCCTCACTCATCTCCTCCCATTCCCCTTCCCAAGGTACTGATAAAATAGGTCCTCTTCCCCTTCCTTCTGATCCTAGTCTATCAGGTCTCATCAGGACTGGTTGCATTGTCTTCCTCTGTGGCCTGGTAAGGCTGCTCCCCCATCAGGGAGAGGTGATCCAAGAGCCAGCCACTGAGTTCCTGTCAAAGACAGTCCCTGTTCCCATTACTAGGTAACCCACTTGGAGACTGAGCTGCCATGGGCTACATCTGAGCAGGGGTTCTAGCTTACCTCCTTTCACGGTCCCAATAGTGGCAATAACATAATGAAAGCACATAATTTGTTTCACTAAATCTTCTAGAATTCTGTCTTTGTGCATGCCAGTTGAATTGGTTTCAGTTGGAATCAAATAGTATGTTCTAGAGTGTCACTCCAGACTTTCCTTCTGTGTACATGTATTTGAAAGCCCTCCCTACAGACTTTGTTATTTTCTACTTATATATATTTCCCACCCTCTCTCAGATTTTGTTTTTATACAACTTAAAGTTAATAGGAAAAGACAAATTTTATTGTTTGTAAATCTGAAATACATCTCTACCAGAGGAGAAAAATGAAAGCTTAAAAGTTTTAGAGTGCTTTATGTAAAAAATGAATATATTTCACCTGTTCAAAATAAGAAAATATATTTTATAATTCAAAGAGCTAATGAGATACAATTATGAGCATGTTTGACTTGAACTAAAATACATGACATTAAAATAAATAAAATATTCTCTCAATGTGTATTGGCATGTATCATATTTTCATATAATTGTATTAATTCTTTAAATACATTTAACATGAACCATACAAAAAGAATGTAGCAATGGATTAGATTAGGTTGCAAAAATTGAAAGGGAATTCCAAGACAAGTAGTTTCATAGTTACTTAGTTCTTGTAAAGGAAGGTTAAATAATACACCGAGGACACAGCAGGCTATTAGTCTTAAGTCTTAAGTGACCTTAAGATGTATGAACTTGGGCTGGAGAGATGGCTCAGAGGTTAAGAGCACTGGCTGCTCTTCCAGAGATCCTGAGTTCAATTCCTAGCAACCACACGGTGGCTCAGAACCATCTATAATGAGATCTGGTGCCCTCTTTTGGTGTGCAGGTCTATATGCAGAAAGAACATTGTATACATAATAAATAAATCTAATATATCATACATATAATAAATCTAATCTAATATATATGTATATATATATTAGACACCCGGAAGGGGGAGAGTGGAGAAAAGGGCTTTGGGGTATAGTCTAGTGCATATATAAGAGTTTCCTAGCAATTGAAATCCTTTTCATACTTTACCAAGAAAAGACAAAGGTATTCTTCTGTGTAAAAAGAGGACTGAGTATCTAAAGTTGAATTCTCTTTATTTTCAAGTGGAGACATAGTATGGATTTGTCCAGGCATGAAACTCATCTTGATGAGTAGCATTTTTGATAAAACATAGATCTCACTAATGAAAAGTCTGTCCAAAGAGAGATGAGCTTTATATGGTGTCTTTTTTTTTTATCTTAGCTGGAAAAACTCCTATGACTTTATTAGTTCTGATAATAGCAATTACAGATCAATTTCACAATTGAAGACAAGAGCTAGATTGGCTGAATATGAAGAGATGCATCCTTAGACAAATATTTAGAAAAGCATTTTCCCCTGTAGATATACTAACTAAAGTTAATGTTGTCATTGTAATTTGCGAGTTAATGTTTTTTAAATAGCTGACACTTCCATTCCTCTGTTCAAATTGACTGTCAGAGTGAATCTCATAATACAAAATGTCTAGAAATAAAGTTCATTTTCCATGTCCTCTAACTGTATTATGAAAGAAGTATTTCTTTTTTTTTCCTTGTGCTCAGATATCAAAAAAGAGATTAGTGCATAATGAATTATAAAGTACTCAGACTTCCGACAATCACATCTCCATTCTGGCAAATATATTAAATGTGCTTTTATCTCTCCACTGAGATGTTTTTACTACAATGAAAAATGCAAAGAAATGTTTCCTTATTAGGTCTATTATTCATCGGTTCTACTTTCCCTACCCAAAAGAGCACAGCAAAGATCCTAAGTCTATTTAGCATCACAACATGTCCTCAGTCATCTCACCGTCCATGAGTAGTGGCCTCAGTTACTCAGACTTGGCATATTCATGATAAAGTACTGAGTGAGGCCTTTCTCTGGTACGTGTTTTAGGATTCTTCTACATCACAACAAAATTGTACAGGTTCTCTATGCTGAAGATGTGAAATGTTGGACAGGTGTATGAGTTTCTTGGAATGTGCATTCTTTGGCATGAGGGGCAGCTGGGCATTCTTCCTTTGTCTACAAGAAAGTGTACAACACCCCTATGAGGGTCAGGGAACATTGCAGAGGAGAAGGCAGAAAGGATGTAAGTGGCCAGGGAGATGAGCACTCAAAAAACATCTTCTGGACCTGACATAGACATTGTTCTCATGAATTCTCTCTAGCTGAGATATTTGCACAAAACCCACAACATATTGGTAGTAGATATAAGTAAAGTTTTAAGTGTCTATGGAATATGGAATATTCATTATCTATTTATTACTTTAATATGTTTGGGTAAGCAGTGCCCATAGAGAAAAAATTGGCAGATCAAAATTTTCATAAAGTCTTATGTAATTAGTTGCTCATTTGTGAAACTGAGCCTATGAGTTGGCTGTGCCTTTATATTTTACTTAAAGACTTGAAAAAGTGCATGTGTGTGTGTGTGTGTGTGTTTTTATTCTGGCAGTTCTGGCTCTGTCTTCACAGCTGCAAATAGTGATGTTCAGAATCGTCTCAGTATTTGTGTGCTTTTTGGTATTAGTCAATGAAAATTTCATTTTCATATTGTTTATTCAGCTCTGGTATTGCTCTTTAGGATGACAAATATATGGAAACAAACAGTTTACTTCCATTGTTTTGCTCTTTCTTTGGTAAACACTAATGGTTTTCTTATCTTTCTGATAAGCTTAAATTTCAACTCTCAAATGGTATAGTATAACCGTGTCATATGCAATAAAACAGCAGTTAATGAGGAAGAGTAGCTTGTCATTTCCTCAAGTTCTTGGAAGAGCTAAAGAGTTCAGAGTGGATAAGTCTGAATCTGAAACAGATTGACTGTAGAGCCACATAAAAGAAAATGAATTGGTCAATGCGTTTCTCTTACATACAAAGCATTGATCTATCTGAAAGCTTTACCTACAGAAATATGCTAAAGATGTAAAATGTTGGGCAGATATATGAGTGTCTCACAATGTGCATTCTTTTGGACAGAAGGACAATTGAGGGTACTTAGTTTCTATAAGAGACTGTGTAACACCGCTGTCAGGCTCAGGAAACATTGTAGAGGATGGGGCAGAAAAAAACGTAAGAGACCAGACTGGGGAAATGAAAAGTCAAAGACATCTTCTGGAGCTAAGCTAGCCATTGTTCTCATGAATTCACTGTAGCCGTGGTGTCTGCACAAAACCTACACAAGATTTGACCCACCAACCTTTCATTGTGGATGGAGAAGTTAACAACGGGATCCCACCTCTCCCATAAGGAGTACTGGTAATTAATGGCTGAGGAAAGAGAGAGTGTTCTTTTTTCCCTAGTAGTATAGCAACAAATAAACTACTCTTATTTCAGTAAATACACTTTTTCCATATAAAGCAAAAGGCAAAACCCATTTACTAAATTCAGTACATCAGACACACAAAAATTTCATAAAAGTTCGTAGAAGACTGACCACAAAGAAAGTGAATAGAGATATCTGAGTGAAAAACTGAGGAGTTAAAAGCTATATAAACATATAATTATATATGTACATATATAATTTTCAAACCGTATTTTTTAAACTTTGATTAAAAATATGCTTTACTGCATCTTAGTCTATGGTTTTATAGTTGACATATAGTGCTTAATACATCTCTTTTTATATGTAGTTTTCTTTATGGACAATTTTCTACTTTATGCTTTGGTTCAACAGATATTTCATGAGGAAATTAAAATGCATAAAATGGAATCCTCTTGGCAATAACATTTGAGAAATTTTTTGCTTTTGCTTGTGAAAGTAAATGAAATAAAACATAAATAGTCCTTACTAAATTATTTAGATGTTTCTGTTAAAGTCACTTCATCTTGTAGTGGTTAGGAAAGTTGATGATCAGGAAAATTCTGCCTCCATTTTTCCAATACGGACTCATGGCACAGAGAACAGCTTCCAAATTGTTCATAGCTCAGACCAACCATTTAGTATTTATTTTGTTTCAGATCATTGGTAGATTTAGGGATTGACAATTTGCTAGGATGTATATTGAAGATGTAGGTCAAAGGATAATGTCTTACATTCCCTGTTGCTTTGATAAAATACACTGATAAAAGTAATTTAAGAGAGAAAGGATATGGTTTTGATCACAGTTCATGTGTATATTCTATTATGACAAGAATCTCCAAATGCAAACAAAGATTTTAATAGCATACATAGCAAGGCTTTTGGAATTTTCCTTCTGATATGCGAGCTGAGTAAGAAGGTCAGCTGGGTGCTTTCTATGCCTCTCTGAGCTAGCAGGTTTTCAACTCAACATCTGGCTCCTGAGTTTTGATTGATAAATTGAATGATTGGGATTTTCTTGTATTATAACAATGTCCCATTGTCTTGGCTATAGCCTGAGCTATTTCTGGCTTTTCATGGAAACCCTTGGCCAACAACTTAGTAGAATTCAGACCAGTCCTAATAATAAAACCTGCATTTGGTGACTAGAGATGGCCAGTTGGAATACTACTTTCCCATTACTGGGATACATTATTAGGATAACCTTCAGAAATTAAAAAAAAAATGTTTGCACTCAAACAGATTTCCATAAAACCGCTTCAATCCATTTTCTCCTTGCGTTTCTTTCCCTCAAGCCTGTATCCCTTATCCCCACACCTGATCCTCTTGCTCCTGTCTTCCTCACCCCAGCATCACTCATAAAATCTATTTTATTTCTGTCTTCCAGGGAGATCCATGTGTCCCCACTAGTCCCTCCTTCTATACCTAACTTCTGTAGGCATATGGATTGTGGGTTAGTTATCAAAAACAAAACAAAAAAGAATATACATAGCCAATTAATTTGTAACCACTTTAAGAAAAAAAGGATCATGTTGCTTGTTTTCTCCTCCACTCAATGTCCATCCCATTTGTTCATCCAAACGAGCATTGATCATATCCACCTGGGTCCTCCTTCCTGTATATCCTCCCTCGGAGTATAGATTTCAGCATGACCTTCCTATCCTATAGGTCTATATAAGTGAGTATATACCATATGTTTCTTTCTGCTTTTGAGAAACCTCACTTAGGA
>CM053748.1:34564764-34593273 GCA_028658305.1 Pachyuromys duprasi
TGGTAGGATTAACATAGTGAAAATGACCATATTGCCAAAAGCAATCTACAGATTCAATGCAATCCCCATCAAAATACCTTCACAATTCTTCACAGACCTTGAAAGAAAAATACTCAACTTCATATGGAGAAACAAAAAACCCAGAATCTCCAAAACAATCCTGTACAACAACAGATCATCTGGAGGTATCTCCATCCCTGACCTCAAGCTGTACTACAGAGCAATAGTCATAGAAACTGTATGGTATTGACATAGAAACAGAATAGTGGATCAATGGAACCAAATAGAAAACCCAGAAATGAACCCACACACCTATGGAAACTTGATTTTTGACAAAGAAGCCAAAACCATTCAATGGAAAAAAGACAGCATCTTCAACAAATGGTGCTGGCCCAACTGGATATCTGTATGCAGAAAAATGAAAATAGATCCATATTTATCACCTTGCACAAAGCTAAAGTCCAAGTGGATCAAAGACCTCAACATAAAACCAGACACACTAAAGCGGTTAGAAGAAAAAGTGGGGAAGACCCTAGAAGGTAGATATTTTTATAATAAAAAGATCAAGTATAAATAAAGATTAATTTGCAACGTAGTAAAAAGAAAAATTAAGAGACCTACAAACTTAATATAAAACACATTATTGAGGAAATAATCTCTTTTTTCTTTGCAGAAAAGCAAAGAGGTTAAAAACTAATTACAGTGTGCTAAATGCTGTTTTGAAAGAGGTTTTCTTCTTCAAATATTGGAAGCGATGGAGATATTCTGCTGTATCATGTTACCTGAGCTACAGCAGTAACCGGCCTTATCGTAAAAGGCAAACACCACAAAGGAATCCCTGCCCACCTGGATGGTTACATATGGTTTGAGGTTTTAATAAATTGAACCAATCAATAATAAAGCAGCCCAAAATCTCTAGAGCCAAGGATAAAATTCTGTTTCATGAAGAAGGAAGGAAGGGAGGAAAAAGGAAAGGAGGAAGGAAGAAAATAATAGAAAAAAATCATGATCTTTGTCTTTCTTGTCTTTATTTTTTTCTGTAAATAATAATTCAATTGGATTTCTTTTCTTCTAAGAGCCAAAAGGCAATACAGAATAGGAATATTTCCTGTTTCCAAGCGCAAAAGGTCAGGAAAGTATTAAATGTCAAATATAAAAAGCTGGAAAATGTGGATAAGGGAATAAATGTTAATGATGACTTTGGGTATAGACTTTCACAAGAAATCATATACAATTTCAATTGTGCTGTAACTAAGAGTCCATGATCTTACTCATCATCACAAAATGAATCTACTAGACCTGTTGCCATGATTGTCTTTAAAAGTTGCACCAAATCCAGACAAGAAGATAACTACTCACTGTCCTGGTCAATTGGTTTAGCAAAGTGAAAAGAGGACAATTAGGATCATCAGCTCTGGAATCAATTTACTTAGTTCCTGTTATCTCAGCTCTGAGAGTCTTCACTTCTCTGTGATGCATGACTTGATCAAGTCAGAATATTTAAGATTATTCGTTCCTGAAGGGCATGTTTTACAATGACAGTCACTTGAGGAGTTATGCAATGGCAGCCCCTGCCCTTCCAAATTTCATATTCCATCTACCTCTTCATCATGTAATCTTGTGAAGTGGAGGAATATGGATACGTTACACTGTAAAGAAATAAATGTTCTTTATTTATTGACTCAACTTCTCTTTTCTTTCTTTTTCTTTTTTCTTCATTTCACGTCCTTCACATCACCTCTCTCCATCTGCACGTGAAAAAATTCTACTACTAGAATTTCAGTGCTGGCTCTGGATATTGCCTTACAGAATAGACTAGATTCTTCATCTGTGTGATATTCTTTCCTTCCCTTTCCGCAGCTTCAGTTTCCATTTAATCATTTGTTTTGCATTTTTATCAGGTAGGCAGTAAGATACATGAGATCTAGGGCCTCAGAATTTGTTTGAGGACAAACCCAATCCTGGTTTGAGCTTGCTATGTTTCAAATGAAGAATGGTCATCTCAACCAAAAACATTCTACAGATATTTAATGTAGTAAACACCTGGATGGGGAACTAGAACTTAGAAACTAGAGAATCAAGTCCTTAATATCGTTTTCATTAGTTCTGAAACTTTGCACAATAAGTCATGCCCTTGTAGGAATTAATTTCCAAATCTATACTTTTTGTAATAATGCCTATGGTGGTTGGAATGGGAAAGGCCTACATAGACTCATAAATTGGAATTGTTGGTCATCAGCTGCCTGCTGATCTCAGCTACATCACTGTAGGGCCATGCATCCTGTGATGATGATAATGGACTAACCCTCTAAACTCTAAGCCAGCCCAACTAAATGTTTTTCTTTATAAGAGTTGCTGTGGTCATGGTGTCTTTTCACAGCAACAAAACACTGACTAAGACAGAAGATTGTGTCAGCAGTGGGGTATTGCTGTAATAAGCCTGACCATGCTTTTATTTGGAGGAATAAGGAACACCTTTGAAATTTGGACTAAGAACATGATTGGACACTTTAAGTGGAAATTAATGTTACATTCTGGTAAGAGCATGGAAGACAGTGATTCTGAGATCAATGTAAATTATGACAACTCAGCTCAACAGGTTTTAGAGGAGAATAGTAGTAATTGGCCTAAAGATTGTTCCTACAATAATTTGATGAAGAATTCGGCTGTTTTCTATACTTGTCTAAAAAATTCTTCCTGAGGCTAAGTTGAATTGTTTTTTTTTTATTAACAGCTTTGGCACAGGATATGTCCATACAACCTAGTAGTGACTGTGATGTATGGTGAAAAGGAGCAAGCTAAACAAGGAAAGATATAAAATATAAAGTTTGAGGAGAAGAACCAGGAGGTGTGATGGAGTTAAGTCTAGTAACCAAACAGGTTAAAAATTTAAAGAAAAGCCTAGTACTAAAAGCAATAAAGGGAGGGAGGACTTCAGGGCAAAACCTCATTCTGCTAAGCTTTCAACTTGTGAAAAAGAAATCAAAGAAAAGCTTAGGGCTGGTCATGGTGGTCCAGGCCTTTAATCCCAGCAATCAGCAGGCAGAGGCAGGGAGATGGATCTCTGAGGTCAAGGCCAGCTTGTTCTTCAGAACAAGTTCAAGAACAACCGAGGTTAGACAGTGAAAGAAACCATTAAAATCAGAAATCTGGTGAAATGTATTTGAATGAGAGGGAAATGTTCTAGCCCCAGCAAGGAGTAGAACTTGGCAGATTTGGCCACTTGCTTGTGGTTTTAGAGTCGAGAATACAAGAATTGGGTTATGGAATCTCTTTCTGTGACTAAAGAAAGCCACTGAGGCCAGGGTTATGTCAGTGGTATCTCTACATAAAGGAACTGAAAAGCTCTTGTGTGAACCTATGAATGTGAAACCCAGATTATGATGGAAACCCAATATGTTGTAGGTGGCAGAACCATGGGATACCAGCCAAGAAAATATATAGATGGGGTACAGTACCAGCTCAAGAGAGAAAAGTGTGTTGCAGTCAAGAAAGATAAAAGGAGTTGGAGATCTGAAGAGCTCTTTGATATCAGACATAGAGACATAGGGTTTAGAGTTTATTTAGCTGGTTTTTGGTCTTTCTTTGGTCCAGTATTTTTTTATTATTCTCCTTTTTCTCCCTTTTGTAATGGTAGTGTATATTTTGTAACACTATATGTTAGAATTAGGTAATCTGCTTTTTTATTTCGATTTTTAGGAGATTACATTTAGGTAATTGCCATGAGTATCCAACAGGATTTGAACTCTTTAAACTTTTAAGTATGTTGAGACTGATAGACCATGGACTTTTAAAGTTGGACTGAGCGTATTTATGCATTATAACATAGCTAAGATCCTATGGAGGTCAAGGAATAGAATTTGGAGACTTGAATAGAAATGACCCGGATAGGCTCCTAGATTTGAATGTTTAGTCATTAGGGAGTGGTGCTACTTAAGAGTTGCCATGATCATGGTGTCTCTTTACAGCTATAGAACATTGACTATGATAGCCTTCTGTCTGTGAGTGCTAAAATGAGAATTCAAGTCAAGTAAGTGTCTGATCTCTGTCTCCGTGTGTGAGTTGAATGAGTGCATGTGTGATGTAGATTTGTATGTATACATTTGAATATATGCGTGAGACTCTATCACTGTGTGTGTGTGTGTGTGTGTGTGTGTGTGTATGTAGATCAGAAGTTAGCTTTAGGTGCCTTTTACTACCTTATTTTTCTTTAGGCAAATTATCTTACTAAACTTTTAGCTCACTGTTTCTTCCATTAGCTGGCCACTGAGCCCCAGGAATGCCCCTGTCACCCGCCACCCCAGTGCTGCTCTTACAGGAGCATACTGCCATACCCAGCTTTTCACATGGGGTCTAGGTTACTGAATTCTGTTCCTAATGCTTGTAACATAAGCACTTTATCCATGAATCATCTCTCTAGAACACAGTTTTAACGTGTTAGAAGGATCAGCATCACTATTACTATCTTATAACTTAAAAGTCATTTGTAGTCAAGATGATAGATACTGACCTACAGTGGCAAAAGAGAGAGAGAGAGAGAGAGAGAGAGAGAGAGAGAGAACACTGTTACATAGCAGTAGGATGTATTTTGAGTATAGTCTACCCCACTCAAGATGCTCTTTAGCACTGTATTAAGACAGGGAATTTCTCGGGGAAACGGAGGATGGCTAAGGCTTATGCAAGGGCTTACCATCAGAATGCAAAATTGAAATGACAACAGCTAGATTTAAATTAGTGGCTAATCCACAGTGATGGGCATATCTGATTTGCGTATCTGAAGGTAAGATTGAAAGTCAGTCTTTCAGAGGTATGCACCTGTGAGCACACCTGCTTCTCTGCTCTGCTGTGTGTCACATCTATATGATCATAAGAAGATGCCACTCTAGCCACTCACAAGGGAAACAGTCCTGAGAAAGCCACATGGGCTTCTATAACTGCCGAGAAAGTTCTGCTTGCTCATGAAATGCACATTAGTTTTTCAACCTCTCAAGGACAATCTAGGGAAGATTTTGAAATTTTCGTACAGTGGTCCATAATGATAGCTTGTTAGGCTTGCCTCGTGCTGGGCTAACACTGATTTTTGATTAAAGCCCAAGTGTGTACAGAGATGCTCCTGAAGCTGTGATCAGTGGGAAGAGAGGGGATAAAGGGAAGGCAAGCTTATTCACAGCACATGAGAAGTCAAAATACAATTCCTGTTTGCCCAGGGAAATCTATGCACGTTTGGATTAAATATCTCATTCTGGCCTCATTACAGTTCTTATACTGATAGAATCACAACATTTTAAAACAGTATTTTTTTTTGCATATTGAAACAAAAATTGTGATTCCTAATGCTAAATCAATTTCATTGTTAACTGGCTATTGTATTTGTATATTAATTTGTAGAGCTGGTGTAGATGAGATGAAAAGTAACTTATTACAACTCTCAGGACAACATTGTATTAAGAAGCAAATGGTGATGTAGCAGCAGTCTTTAGCAATTCTTGTTTGTAGACTCAGGAACTCCCAGGTTTGATTCTACTACTCTTATTAGACTATCCCTAGGAAGTTGCTTCTTCCAGGTAAGCCTCAGTTTTGAAATCAACTACATGAAAAAAAACCAACAATAATAAAAATCACATAATTTTGAATATGCTGTGATGATTAATATGTTTCTACCATTCAGCAGTTCTGACTACAAAGGAGAAGGCTTCATATGAATTTTAACTCATAGGACATAATGGTGATATGGATAAAATTAACATATTAAAAATTCTTGTGGGAATATTAGCAATGTTTATTTCAAAGCCAAGAAATTAAGATTTGCAAATGAAGTGTAACGTATAATAATTTTTAAATGTTACTTTACTGGCAAACTGTTTGATTCTTTAATTTCAAATCTGAATTATTCATCAGGTATGATTATTATTGCTGTAGTAATGTTTGTGAGATGAATAATTGGTGGCCTTATTTGTTCTAGTACCTATAGGTCTGAATTATGAGTTACTAAGTTTGCTTCTCTATTGTTTTTTTTCAAATTGTGTTTAGAAATAATGTATTAAATATGTAGCAGAAATATAAAAATAAGAATCATATGAAAGAAAATATAAAATTCTTATCTGTGCCTCGTTTTTGCATTGTTTTGTCTTGTAATCTGTCGATACACTATTTCAGGAGATGCTGATATTTCGGTCTTCTGGAGACTTGAAATGGTAATTGTAGTATTTCAGAAAATGTCTTTCATATCAATCAATAAAAATTTGCCAAATTGCAAAAAAAAAAAAATTCTTGTGAGACCAAAAATTATCAATAACCTGGCAGTTGATACAAGGAATAGGCTTTTAGCAACATTAAGGAAACCAGACTCATAAGATAGAATTTTTTTCATCAAATATAATTGAACAAAATAAATAAAAATATAGTTAAATTTAATTTAATTTTTGAAATGAATATGGGGATTTTAAAAGGACACTGGATTTTACCTTCAAAACATGAGATAAATATATTTATTTGCAGACATTGGCACAACATCTTTCTGATATAAAACAGACTGGACAATTAATGTCATTGTGTTGGTGTACTATTCCAGCTAATTTCATTTTTTTCATTTGTTTCTGTCTTCTGTTCTTCCCTAGTGGTCACAGAAAGAATGAAATGCTCACTGTAAAGCTAGCATCCTTTGACACTTTTTCATTCATTAAAGCCTCATTTAGAACTACAGATTCTTAATAAACATATTCTATGCTGGATATTACTTGTAGTAAGATTCCAAGGTCACCTTCCTCCCATCTTGAATAGGGTAATTATGAAAACTGCGTATTAATTATTATTTAGAGTATAGACAAAGAAGATTGGAATGTGTTGCATTTTACTTGTGGTGTTTTGAGTGAGAATGGCTCTCATAGGCTAATATGTTTGAGTAATTTGTGTACAGTTGGAGAACTTGTTTTGGAAGGATTAGAAGGTGTACTTTGTAGGAAGATGTGTGTCACTAGAAAAGGGCTTTGATATTTCAAAGCTTTTGCTATTGTCAATTCTCTCTCTCTCCCTCCCCCTTTTCCCCCTCCCTCTTTTTCCCTCACTTCTTCATTATCTCCCTCCTGCCTTCTTCTGCTCCTGGTTTTTGTCTCAATAGATAAGCTTTTAGCTATTTCTCCTTCACCATGCCTGCCAGACCATTATCATGAGCTGTGGCATCATCACCACGGGCTCATCTTCTGAAACTATGAAGAAACTCCTAAATTAAATGTTTTATAAGTACTTTTAGTCATGCTATTTTGTCACAGCAATTGAACAGCACTCAGAAATTATCATTTTATTTAATCATCCAGGGGACAAATACAAGGTATTGCCCAAGCCAAATGTTTATTATTAGACAATAAATGGGCGGAGAAAATGCATACAATGTGAACACATGTTTTTCCAGAGGGATTATTTGATGCCTTTCATATGGTACAGTTTCATAAGGAAGTATTTCTTATACTTTCATTTTTCTTTTTCAGCTCCAGTTAACTCAGAATTGAGTTTCTTGTTTCTACTGTGTGACTACTGTATTGTTTTAAACAAGTACCCTATAAGTTTCTGATGCCATTTTCAATGTCACTCCTGATGACAACATTCATTGCAGCAGTCAACAAAAGGGTAGTCTCTGGTGAAAAGACCCAGGATTGTATCCCAGAACTTATCTGTTCAAATGAGAATTAAAAAGGAAAAGAAAAATAAACAAACAACAACAAACAAAAACACAAAAAATGAGATCACGTATTTTTAACTATAAAAAGAATAGAGCTGGGAGATTATTTTCTGAGCTTCAAGTCACACCATACCTTTCAGAGTTTGAAGACAACTGTAATCCATAATACTGTTACTATTTCTTTCTAGATTAGACCAGTATCCACTCATTCAAAATGAAAGAATTGTGGGAAAAGTGCTAAAATTGAGAAATAAGGAGTGCAATGGTTTTTCAGGGTGGTTTGACCTAGCTGCACAGTGCTTAGAAAGTCGTTGAAAGTACAAGTGTACTATGATATTTAGAAATAGTATATTCTAAATATGCTATTTCTAAAGATTTAAACTCTGGGCTTGCTTAGGATTTGTCATAAGGAAGGGTGTTTTGTAACTTCTTGCACCACATCAGGAAAACTGGTAACTTGATAGGGAATGAAAAATTAACAGAAGCTGGGAAGAGATAGGCCAGCTCCTTTCAGAGGAGGTGCTGAGATGATAAGTTATGGCATGTAAGACTGGGTCAGTTTCTTAGAGTTTCTTCATTCACTACATATTGAGTCATTTACATCAGTATATCTATAAAGATTACTAGCTTAAATATCCCCTGCTGACACAAGAAACTAATACAACATAGATTTCTTATGACAAATGAAGAGAATTTATGTAAATTTATATTTCATTTCACAAAAATGCAAGTCAATAATGAAATATACTTAAAAACCATTGGAGGTAGGAAAATATTTATTCAAAAGATGTGTACATTAGATCCAAACTTTTATTTAAACTGTTTTTAAACTTTCTAGTCTAATTAAAGATAATAGAAACAACATTGTTTATTTGATTAGGACTTGAATTAAAAATCATTCAGAGTCAAGATGCTGAAATAAAAAAATACTTACAAATAATAAAGTAAAATATGGGAGAGAGAGAATGAATACACAAGAGTACAGCATGCATGTGGAGAAACAAGAGCAACTTTCAAAGGGTCAGTTTTCTCCTCTTACCATTTAGATTCTGGGATCAGACTCAGGTCTCTGTCAGGCTTGGAAACAAGTGCCTTTACCTGCTGAGCCATCTTGTCAGCAACCCATTTCAGTTACTTTAAATAGCATGATCTGCTATTGGCAGATGCAATTGGCATTGTTTCTTGGGGAATAGTGAAGCATATGTACGTGTCATGGACAATCTGTTTGTAAAGCACTTATGGTGAGTTTGAGTCAAATATATCTTTCCAAACCACAATATCTGTTTAGTTTGTGAAAATGCCTCTCTCACTAGGAAGGAGCATGATGATTTCTCTATCACCACGGAGGCACGCTGCCAATCAAACTCTGAGCAGTAGAACTTGTTAAACATATAATGAATTGAATTAAAATAGCAAGCCTAGCCTTGACTGCATGGAACACTGTCAGAACTATAACAATACTGCAATATTTAAACAAAGCAGAAACAAATGACACTTACAAAATAGCTTAAAATTATAGGAATTTTCCTGTGACAAAAGTTCCCTTTTGGTTCTTGCTAAAAAGCCAAATAAGTACTGTTAGTTCATTAATTCTATGCAATTTTATCATTCTCAGTGAGCCAACTGACCTCGTTTTAAGAACATAAGTCACATATATAATTGATCAAATTGACAATTTCTAATTCTTGATTAGTCCCAAAAAATTTAGATCTGTTTCTGCTGGCATAAACAGATTTGATTCTTTTCACGGGTAATTCTCGAAGCTTCATGAAAATTTGAAATGCAAGTACTGTGAACTTTTTGATCTCTTTTATTGTGTCACTTGGCATAGTTTCACAAAACCATGCAACATGAGTTCTTGTATTTTAAAACAATCTCACACTTTTGATACTTTAACCCATAGATCAATCTTTTATTCACTTTGCCAAAGCACCTTGAGAATCCGTCGAAGTAGTGCTCTCAGCTGCTCTGAAGCACTGCATGTTTCGTCTGCCCCTGATTTTGAGGAAGGAATGATGTTATTCACATAAAGGCTTGTAAGAATCATTTGCATATGTTGAGCTAGAACTGTCTCCTTGAGCTCATGTTTCATTTATGGAAGGAAAGAAACAGTAAATGTAGTTGTTGCAGTGCCGTGCCCGCCGTGAGTCTCACACCATTCATCACAGGGAATATTGACTCTTCTGAAGGTTTTCTGAGGCCTTGACTGTGGATAACCCATAAGACACACCTTTAGAAGTGGAACATCAATGATGACACTGTAATTTTAGCTGCTCTCAATACTATTTTTGTATACTGCCTTGGAAAATCTTATCCTCTGTGCTTATGCTCTGCGAGTATACTGTCATGATCACTGGAAAATCATCTTCCAACTGAATAGGTATTTTGACAAATGCAAAAACATCAACCATTAGAAAATTTGAATTTGCAATTTGATAGAAGATAAGGATCTCATAAGTAGCTATAAAACTGTCTTACTTGCTGGGACCTCAATCTGCCAATGTAATTATGCAACCTTTTTCTTTATCTCTGTTATCTTCTTTTTTTGACAGGAGCCACTTGTGTATGACAGTGTCCACCTCTGCCAGTCCAATTATTTAGCTATATAGATAACCAGATCACTGTGTTTGGGATAGTTTTCAAAGTATGTCATAGTAGTTGTCCATAACACAGAACCATTTAATTTATGAAAATAAAGTGGCTGACTCAGACTCAAAGCAGAAAAAAAAATGAATTTGAAAGAATAACGGTTCATAAATATTAGTTGAGCATTAATGTGTGACTAGTCCTTTGAGGTAAACACAAGAAATTGTTAGCTATGTCCTTGGGGAGCTCACAGGCATATAAATAAAGGGGCTCATATATAAATAAATGCAAAGAAATAGTAAATGCATCCACAAGTAGGGTTGAAGCTAAATAGTAGCATGCACAAATTCTTTACAAAAACAAAACACATGTTTAACTTGTTCATCAGGGGTATATTCAGAGAATCCTGCCCAGAATTGCCCTGTAAGGGCCTGGGGACGAAACAGGTGGGGAACAAGAGAGTGTGATCTCATCGTAAAATAATATTCAGTCAAACGGTTTGTTTTAAAGGTGCTGCATATGATATGAAAGAAAATCATGAGTGTAATATTATACAAAGAAGAAAAGAAAATACAAGGCAGAAGATTAATTCCATAAAAATGCCTTAAACCATAGAAAATATTGGGACTTTATTGTATTTTTTTCCAAAGAGGGCTACGCATCCTGCTCTATATGTCCTTATAATTTGATACTGACTTTCGTCTTATGGAGTATTGAGATCATCTCCTCTTGAAATGGGGCATGCCTGCCACTGTGATGGAAATGATGTCATATTCCTTTTGAACTAGGTTCTAAAAGACAGTGTACTTTTGTACTGATTTCAGAATATTCACTCTTGGGAGTTGTTTATGCTATGAGAAAGATAAGGATAATGTGTAGGTGTAAAAGGAAGCACACACTGCTGGGTTCTAACCAGAGAATGGAGAAGGCTTTGAAACCACATGTCCTCTGCATTACATCTGGGATGAAGAAACACACAAAGTACCTCCTAGGAGAGCCTGATCAAACACTAGAACCATCATAAGAGGAGGAAATTAGCTGACATCATCTTCAGCCATTAAATTTCAAGGTGACTGATTACATAACAATGGCTAGCTAGACAGGTGTTTTTTATGTAGTGGATGATTATTTTATCCTTTTCTTTTTATCTTTGTGTATTTGTGTATTATGGGGAAGGCATTGGTGGTGATTGAATCCATAGTCTATGTATGTTAAGTACATTATCTGCTGCTGATGCATACGCTGTTGTTTTATATTATTACTTTCTTTAGAAACCATAGGGCCCTTGTTACCACAGCCTGAAAAAAAAATGCACACTAAAATAATATATGAACATATATAATACATGAATAATATTGCTAAAACTATGAAAATGTTATATTTTATAATATATTGTTACTAACATATCAAATTATGCCAAGTACTATTGGAGTAACAATTTCAGAGTTTTTATAAAATAAATCATAACTTTGCAATATTGATATAAATCTAATGCGACATGAAATCAGATTTCCTTGCTGTGAAAAAGTCACTGGCACTGTCTATAGCTCTCTGGCCTACATTTATAATTGGCAAAAAGATAAATTTCACTTAGACATTTGTAGAAGTTAAACATATATACAAATGTTTAATTATGTATGCAATTTATTTTGGGTTTCCAGGTCAATGAATTGAATTATGTCACATCTTATAAGGAAAAGATGTTGTGTTAACATAATCAGAAAACAAGCTACATCCTTTTTAGTAAAGCTTGTGCTCATGTGATTGCACCCATTTGGTGGCCTTTAAAAGTTTTGTCATCCTTCTGAGACTCTCTCTTCTGACTTACAATAATTATTATCACTTTTTAATCCAGAAGGTTTTACATACTAAGTACTGTATCTTGTGGTCTACTGGAAGAGTCAATGAATCTCCAACTCTGGCTTTATAATTGTCAAAATGTTTTTTGAAAATGTGTGAATGAGCTCTCCTGGCCCTGCTGTTATTTTCCTGATAAAACTAGTCAGTGAAGTATGTATTCTTACAGTACATGGGGTGTACAACAAAACTAAGGCTCATGACTGTGTTTTAATCATTCCTAAAGCCATCAACATATACAAAAACCTTTTATTTTGCAGGTTATTCTGAGCTTGCAAACTGTGCAGGATTATTGGACTAGGGACTTAGGGTCATAGCAATAATCAGATTGTTACATGCTCTTTCTACCCGCCTAGCAAAACTAAAATGTGAAGTTTTTGTATTATATTGCTGTGATTTAGGTTATTGAGAATAGTCTGTATTTTGTACTCATTTTGTATGACCTTATGTTTAATTACCTTCACACGTAAATTTTCTTTAATTTGAAAGTTTAATGGCAGTTACAGGCTTTTCTATCAGAAAAGAGTTTTTGGGACAAAAATCTTTCAAACTGTATATTATCCTTGTGTTGTAGATGTGGTATTTTAAACATCTTTGTGTGGTTGACTAATGTTATTAGCAAAATATCTTTTCAATAAATGACTTCCAAAATAAAATGTTGCTCTTTTGATGTCTACATTTCTAATTCATACAAAAAGTAACATATTCAACATTTGTAAAAATTATTAAATATATATTATGATTCAGTAATCCTCCACTTCTGTTTTATCTCCCATAATTTAATTGGGTCAAATTTTTTTTCTGTAAAAAGCCAGTTATCAAAGATATTCAACCTCGCAGACCAGTTATTCTCTATACCAAGCATAGAACACAAACAAGAACTACAAGTTAGGAATGGCTTTCTGGTTTTCTTCTTTTTCTTCTTCTTCTTCTTCTTCTTCTTCTTCTTCTTCTTCTTCTTCTTCTTCTCCTTCTCCTTCTCCTTCTCCTTCTTCTTCGTCCTCATCTTCTTCTTACTTTTATTATTATTAATTTATTTTAACAATTTATTTACTTTGTATCCAAGTTGTAGTCCCCTCCCTCAACTCCCCCAGTCTCACCTACACACCCTCTTCTTCCCCTATTCCTCTCCCCTAGCCCACTGATACGGGAACTCCTCCTTCCCTATTGTATGACACTAGCCTATCAAGTAACATCAGAACTGCCAGGATCTTCTTCTTCTGTGTGCTGGCAAGGTCAGTCCACCAGGGAGATGTGATCAAGGTGCAGGCAACCTAGTTTATGTCAGACTCTCTCTGGCAGAGTATAATACAAGCCTTTGCTACCAAGACTGACTATTTTTTCCCTTCTGTTTATTCTCTCCCTTCTCTGCTCTGATAATAAAAATTTGGGTTAAAATGGAATATATCATATTTTTCTCTGAATTTACAAAGAGACCACAAAAGCGGGAAAAGAAATTTCTGAGTTCAAAGCCTTTTTCTAACTGGTTCCTGTTTATCAGAGGCATGGTACACACCTATCAAAATTCTACACTAGAAAAAAATTTTTAATGTATTTTGTAGAAGTAAATTTAATTTGTGCTTAATCTATACTTTAAATTTTAATTCACATTTCTATCACATTTAGTAGACACAAAGAGTTCGTGCCAGAGACTGTCTCCTCTCCCCTAATTAGGAGACCCACATGAAGACTCAAGCATGAACTTGGTTGCCTTCTCCTTGTTCAAGTCTCCCTGGTAGAGGGACCTAGTCAGCCTATAGAGGAAGAGGATCTGCAAAGTTCTGATGGGACCTGATTGATTAGGGTAAAACAGTAGGAGAAGAAGACTTCCTTTATCAGTGGACTAGGGGAAAAGGATAAGGAGAGGAAGACAGACGGAGGGTAGGACTGGGAAGAGATGAGGGAGAGGGCTACAACTGGAATACAAAGTAAATAAATTGTAAAGTAGTAGTAGTAATAATAATAAATACAAGTACTAAGAAAACAATATTTATTGACATGTTATAAAAATCTACTAAGGCTTGCTTTTACACAAAGGTTTATATTATATTAGATAATTTTCCTGAAGCATTTTGTACTTGGTAGATTCTAGGCTAAAACTTCAAACTAATACAAACATTATAGGCTTCATAACAGCCTTATTCTAAAGATTAGAAAGTGGGGATTGTGTTAGCAATAGTAATTACCATGTGCTTGCTTGTACACCATTGAACATGCTAAGGCCTGAATTGCTATATTGTAGATTTTTTCATTATTAAAATTTGATACTGATAACATGTATGAAGAAAATGTATATGATAAAATAGTGTCATGAATATCCTCTAGATATTAACAAAGTTGCTTTTAAATTTCTTAGTTTAAAAATCTCACTAAAATATATCATCATACTGCACATAATAGTCTACTTTCTGGCAAGGCTGCAGTTCTCTTGTACCACACCCAGTAAATTGTTGTCTTAAAACAAATATATAGATAAATGAAGACAGAAATAAAATATAACCCTGAAATTTTATGTTCTGGCTTACATTTAGATATCAAATGAAATAATCTGTTGAGTCAACTGCAAAAGTACAAATGTACTGTCAAGTGGCAAACAACCAAATTGCCACATTTAAAAGTAGTGAACATCCCTTACTTAAGCTAGAATATAAACAGGGATGTTTGGGAATGTTAATGTCCTTTTTTTTTTAATGACCTGATCTTTTATTTATTTTATTTTTTGCAGTATTAGTTTTAATTTTTTAAAAATATTAGTTACATTTTATTAACTTTGTATCCCAGCTGTATCCCCCTCCTTGATTCCCTCCCAATCCCACTCTCCCTCCCTCACCTCCTCCCTGCCCCTTTCCAAGTCCACTGATGTGGGGGGGACCTTCTCCCCTTCCATCTAACCCTAGCTTATCAGGTGTCTTCAGGACTGGCTGCAAAGTCCTCCTTTGTGGTCTAGCAGGGCTGCTCCTCCCTTGGTGTGGGGGGAAGTCAAAGAGCCGGCCATTGAGTTCATGTCAGAAATAGTCCCTGTTCCCCTTAGTAGGGGAAACACTTGGATACTGAGCTACCATGGGCTACATCCGAGCAGAGGTTCTACATCATATCCATATATGGTCCTTGGTTGGAGAAACAGTCTCATAAAAAGACATCTGTGCCCTGATACATTTGGTCCTTGTGGAGGTCCTGTCATTTCCAGGTCATATTAACTCCCCCTTCTTTCATATGATTCCCTACACTCTGCCGAAGGTTTGATTATGAGTATCAGCATCTGTTTTGATACACTGTTAGGTAGAGTCTTTCAGAGGCCCTCTGTGGTAGGCTCCTATCCTGTTAATTGTTTTCTCCTACTTCCAATGTCCATTCCATTTGTCTTTCTAAGAGAGAATTGATCATCTGACCCTGGGTCCTCTTTCTTGTTTGTCTTCTTTAGGTGTATAAATTTCAGTATGTTTATCATATCTTATAGGTCTATATAATTTAGTACATACCATGTGTGTTTTTCTCCTTCTGGGACACCTCACTCAGAATGATCTTTTTTAGATCCCACCATTTGCCTGCAAATTTCATGATTTCCTTTTTTTTTTAAATTGCTTAGTAGTATTCCATAAATACTACTAAGAGAGATGCAAATCAAAACAACACTGAGATTTCACCTTACAGCCATCAAAAATGGAATGGAGGATAAAACAAGCAACAGGACAGGAGCATACCAAAGAGGGCCTCTGAAAGAATCAATATAGCAATGTATCAAAGCAGATATTAAGACTCACATCCAAGCTTTCAGCAGAGGGCAGGAAATAATAATAAAATAGGGGAAGTTAATAAGACAAGGGGAGAACAAGAGCTCCACAAAGACCAAACTGAGCAGGGCACAGGGGTCTTTTACAAGACAGTTTCTCCAACCAAGGACCATGTATGGATATGGCCTAGAACCCCCACTCAGATGTGGCCCATGGTAGCTCGGTGTCCAACTGAAGACCCTAGTAAGGGGAACAGGGACTGTTTCTGTCATGAACTGGATGGCTGGCTCTTTGACCCTCCCCCATACAAGCCAGGGAGTAACAGCCTAGCTAGATCCCAGGGGAGGACACTGCAGCCAGCCCTGAGGAGACAAGATGAATTGGGGTTGGATGAAAGGGAAGGAGATCCTCCCCTGTTGGTGGACTTGGAGGGGGTGAGGAAGAGATGAGGGAGAGATGGGGAGAGTGGGAGGGGATGAGGGAGGGGGCTACGCCTAACCTGTGATTGATATAAAAATAAATAAATTACATTTAAAAAACTCAAATAACAACACATGCTGGAGAGGTTGTGGAGAAAGAGGAACCCTTCTCCATTGCTGGTGGGAATGTAAACTGGTACAACCACTTTGGAAATCAATCTGGAGCTCTCTCAGACAATTAGGAATACTGCTTCCTCAAGATCCAGCTATGCCACTCCTAGTCATATATCCAAAATATGCTCAAGTACACAACAAAATCATTTGCTTAACCATGTTTGTAGCAGCTTTATTTGTAATAGCCAGAACCTGGAAATAACCCAGATGTCCATCAATGGAGGAATAGATACAGAAATTGTTTTGTTTTGTTTTACACAATAGAATACTCCTCAGCTAATATCCTTCTAAAGAAAGCAAATATGATTTGACAAGAAGCAAGATGCCAGACCTAACCCAAAAGATTCATTTGGCCAACAAAAGCATTTACAGCAGCACAGGCCACAGCAAGTGAGCCACTTCTAATTTTCAATGACTGAAAATCAAAGTCACAGATCTTGTGGCTTATATTGAAGACAAACCCAAAAGGACTTTCCTCTATTTGATTCTCCATCTTATGAGTTCTGTTGTGTTTTTAAAATCATGTTTAAACGCCAAACACAAATTCACATGGCCTCAGTGCACGACACAGAGCATCATTCACAATCTCCCCAGACTCTGTAAAATTAGCAGGGGAGACTAATTGACAAAAAGAATGGGAAATGATGGACCAATGATTCTTAAAATACCAGTAGTTCTCCAGAAGCACACAGTGTTAAAAGGCTGAGTCTACTTCGGCAGAGAAGGCGTCATTCACAACACATTCATTCAAAAAATATTTTTAGCCTCTATCTTTTACCAGGTACCTTGTTAAGTACTTATTCTCCAAAGCCCGTATTGATTTTTCCTTAAGCTGAAATTCTTCAAGAATATTCCTGTTCTCAGAATCACTGTGTCTTTGGGATAACTGCATGGTGTCGAGTAGCTTTGCCCTCTCCCATTCTCATTAGTGAGGAACTAATGATGTCTGGACAGTTTTGTTGTACAAGTGGGCAGAATATGGAAAAGTTGCATAGAACACCTTATATTTATTTACCTAAATTTAATCAATGATTTAGTTATTAATTTAGTAAAACGACTATTTTTCTTCACTTGAAATCCAATGTACCAAAAGTTTTAGTAGGAAGATTCCTGTGTTAATTCATTGTTGTCCTAGAATAACTCTGCTTGTGTAGCACTAACTGAAAGAATCTTTGTATCTAATTCTTGACCAGATGAAACTAAAGAAATCATTTTCCTTAAGTTAACAAAAGTTTGATTATAGTCCTAAGTCTTGTTTCAAATGTGACAAATTCATAGTCTCCTTCCTGTGTTCCTGTCATGTCTTTCATTTTTTTAATTCAAATTTTTATTTAGCACTAATGTGTTCCTTTATGTAATTTCTCCATAGATATCTTTTTGTCTAGTCATATGAACATCCATTGCCTTTCCCATCCTGCTGGCACCGTTCTCCCATGTAAGTGTTCCCAATTCTTCATACATCTGTAACATTCCTGCACATGAGAGAGAATACACAGTATTTGTTTTTTCCTCTTCTCCACTTATACTCTTTTACTCATCCCACTGTCTTAACCATCAGAAAATGCAAATTAAAAGATTATTGATATTACTGCTCACCCTAGTGTGAATGACTATTATTTTTTAATTAATTAATTTTTTTCTTTTTAAATTTAATTTTAATATATTTATTTATTACAAGTTATTCATCAGGGTATTGAAGGAGATACTGAGATACTGAGACTGGGATAAGTGCCAGAATCCTTATGGAAGAAGAGAGAAATAGAAAGACATGGAGGGGACATGAACTCCACAAGGAAAATAAGAGATACAGCGAGAATGGCTAGTATTAAGAAAACGAATATTGTTGAGTAATCGAGAAGGAAAAGAAAAGTTATTCATTTCCAAGATGAATGTATAGCACTCTAGTGAGAAGTGTCCTCCCAAACTCAGAATAGAATCATCACAGGAACATTGCTTATTATTCTTGGATGAATAGCTGAAGAGATACAAAACAGAGCACACATCATTTCTTTTTTTTTTCAAATTTTATTTATTCTTTGGTGATATCTTACATGACTAAAATGTATTGAGACAGTACCCTATGTCCCTTCCCATTTCCAAGACCTCTTTATTTTAAAACACACCGATTCTAATTACTGTTGCCTTTGTGTTAATGGGTGGAAGACATCACCCACTGCAGCATGGGCCGCAGCACTAAAGACACTGAATCTTCCTCCTCACAGGGTAGTCAGTGGCAAATACAACCTCAGCTATTGGTGGGACCCTATGAACTCCTTTCTTCTCCATGTTATGTTGACTGGATTAATTGTGTGGAGGTCTGTTGTTCCCAAATAAGTCTGCTATTAGTTCATAAGTTCATGGGCCTCTTGTTTCTAGAAGTCTGTTTCACAGACAACTTTCTTGATTTCTGGCTCTCAGAATCTTTTCATCAGAATATTCCCTGAGCTTTGGGGAGTGAGGGAGGTGGTAGTGATTTAAATGTTCCATTTATAGGACGAACACCACACTACTACTTATTCTCTGCATTTTGACAGGTTACAAGTCTGTGTACTAGACAGCATATAAGATCAAGGAGCTTTCCTGATTAGTGGTAGGAATTGTGCTAGTCTATGAGAACAAGAATAAATATTGATGCATTAAAAGAAGTATGATTTCAGGCTGTGATCATTGTTATAGGATTCACATCTGTGAAAGACATTTTCCATGACCTTTCTCCCAAAGAAGACTATAAAACTTATTCCAGCACTGTGAAAGGTATTAATCAGGTAGAAAAACTCTAGGTTACTACATGTCCCCTTGTCCTGTGATCAAAATCTCTAGTGTTTTGAGCAATATGCTTTACCATTAAGTTCTAATAAGCAACACAGAGCAATGGCTGTTCGATATGGTATCTTGAGGAGTCACCGAGAGCCCTGGCTGTCACTTATAAGACAGGATATTTCATATGTGGTTCTGAGCTTCTTGCTTGATAACCTATGCCATTTACGAGCATCTGCAATTCTCTACACCCTTATCATGTTTAAAATCCTTTCAGTCCCAGAAAAGCAGTATCTCAAAAGAGCAAACAGAGCAGGTTGCTGCTCTTCATTGTTTTCAGTGGTTGTTTTAATTTTCTGGCCATTTTAAAATAAGATAACTGAGCTACAATGACTGACATTTTTATGTGTCATGATTCAAATAACAAAGGTCAGCAGCATCTCATTATTCAAATTTTATTTTATTGTTTCAATTTGTGTCATTAGAGGTATTATACATACAGAAATTCCTTAAAAATGAGAGAGAAATTAATAATGTTGAACAGTCAAAATACTACAATAAATTTTAAAAATTGACAATAGTTTAAATACACATTGTTTTATTTAATGACTCTTTTTTTATCCCCTGACCTTCCCCTACAAAGTTAATGTACACAATCAATACATATATAAATAAACACATGTATGCAAACTGACTTTCACATGCATTTAAGGAAAGGCCAGGATATCCCTTCTCTGCTCTAAACACTGCATTGAAAATTTAAAAAAGGAAATTAAATATTCCTTATTCACTGTATTAGAATTAATTTCTGAAATTATTAAGACATGCAAGATGATAAAAAAATTTTCCTTAAAATAGTATCCAATCAATAAATATAAAACAATGAAATTTGAAAAAGCACCATCTTTCAAGCTGCAGTATAGTTACTGATTCAGGCAAAAATATCAGTGGGCAACAATATCAGACAACAATGTCAGTAAAACTACTTACAGCACTGAAAAAATAAGGATTTCTTCACCACTTCTACTATTCATGCCACTTCTACTATTTTCTGATATGTTAAAGATGTTTATTAAACATAAATTTCTATGGGCCATACACTATTCTAATTTCTAATTGACACAGTCATTATAAAAAAAACTAATTTATAGTACCTGAAGATTACTGAATGTGTAAATGAGATACACAACTTAAATTTATCTAGTGATCCATTTAAGTACATAGTAAGATGGAAGAATAAACTCAGTTTTATCATAAAACACAGATGTACTTAACTGTTCCACACTGCATAAATCAGCCTATGTTAATTAACTACATGGGAAACATTTTTAGGTTTTGTTTTTACTTGGAGAATACATTGAACTTGTATCACTAAGGTACGTTTTAACATAGCATCTATTTTCTAGTTACAAAACATTATAAAAGTACATGCAAAGAGTATCTTAAAAATGGCACCTTGATAAATTCTTTTGGAATAACAATGATATTATATTCATTTTATTAGCTTATTATTATTGTTCTTTATTGAAGTCCTACCTAACAAATTTATTTTTTAAAATATCATTTGTTGCCCTTGCCTTCCCATGACTCTATTTCATTATAAAATTTTATATCAAATATTTGAAAATATGGATTTTATTTGAAGAATGGTTATGTAATTTTAGAACAAATCTGATTGAGTACCATGTGGTTTTTAAAGCACCAAAGATAACCTTTAACTTTTAGTTTCTGTTAATGCAGTAACTTAAAGGGATGGTGGTCTACTTTAGTTTCTATTGCTATGATAAACTTCATTACCAAAGTTAACAGGAGACCAGGCTTATTTTATTTTACACTCTCAAGTAACAGTTCATCCCTGAAGGATATCAGGGCAGAAATTCAACCAAGACAGGAACCTTGATTCAGGAACTGAGGCAGAATCCAAGGAGGAATGCTACAACATGTGCTCCATGGTTTACTTAACCTGCTTTCATATACAACTCAGGACCAGAAGCCAGGGCTGACATCAACCCTGTGAGCTGGGACTTTCAACATAGAATCATTACTGAAAGAAATGCCTCCTAGTTTTGCCTACAGGCCAATCAGATGGAGGCATTTTTCTCAGCTGATGTTCCCTCTTCCAGATGATGCCAGCTTGTGTCAAATTAACAAAAACACTGATCAGCAGAGATGGGTATCTTGGGAAAACCTTTGGCTTTGCACCATAACAAATACCTGTATTCTCTTCTCTGAAAACATTTGGCATGATGAATTAAAAGGTTTGTGTTTTCTTTTTCTTAAGAAAGTTCATTTCTTAATTAGGCTTATAGATATAATCCGTGTTAAATATTATGTTTTTTAAAATTTCTAACAAAAGTTGTGTCCCTATGTAGTAAAAATTGTATTTTTATCTATATAAATTTTATACTGAAATGACAATATTTAATCTATGGTAGTTGTATATACAAAATATGCCTATGAAATATGTTCTCACATAGGACTGAGGAAGAAGGTTTAGTTAGTGTAAAAATAACTGTTTTGTGAATAGCCATCACACTTTTTTGATAATGATGCCCCCTCAAGAAAACTAAATAGCACATTCAACAGATGAGCTCTTTAATTAGGGTAGTTGGAAGGATATATTTAATTTTGTGATAAAAATCTTACACTAATTTTAACATAATATAAAAAAGTCTTGATTACCCAAACCTCAAACTTTAGGAGAATAATATGATGTCCTTTCAATAAAACCTTGTCTTTAAATATCTTTGTTCATTTGTGATTTTAAAGGGAAATTTTTACACAGTAACAATGACCCAACAGCACGATGAAATTTTCAACCCAAAAGTTCAAATCTTCCTTTGTTATGATGATAACGCCTTTAGGGAATCTTTGGTGATATTAACACACTAAAATTACTTCATTTAAGGCAATTAGCCAGTAGTAATAAAATTACAAAATTTCATGTTATCTAAAGAGTTTTAATTTCCAAGAGAGCAATTTGGTGGTATTTGTCAAACACCCTAAAAATTTAGTGTAACCCATCAATGTGCTATGTCACTGTGTGGACTATCAAAATAATTTAAAGTGTGTATGTAGCAGCATATTCATTGCACAATATATAAAAGCTCAAGTAAAAGGCAAGATATGTTCTAGAACATCTTTATACATCCCACACAGTCAGCTTTGTTAAAGTAAATTTCTCATCAAGAAAAAATGCTCTGATATACTGTTTACTGTAGGTGGGATGTTGCAAAGCTGCAAGATGCTAAGCTTCTGTCTTTATGAATGACGCATTTGCCTATCTATGAAAGTTGGCTATGTATAGGTATGTATGTATGTATGTATGTATGTATGTATGTATTATGTATGAGGAGAGAAAGAAAATACACACTGTGGAATAAGATTTGTGAACTTCCTTGCTTATTAAATCTATTCCTCATTCAATTTATTCAAGAATTAAAAAGCAAAGTGCTCTATAATTATGAAAATAAACATAAATGAAATAGGTTTTGAATCATATCTTTATTTAATAAAATGGTCCTGGGATGTACTTCAGTGGCAGCATACTTATTTACAGTGTATAAGGCCTGGGTTTCATCCTTAGCCCTATAAAAACAAACGCATGCAAAAAAATGCATATACCTTCACAAACCAGAAAGAATACACCATAATCTGTAAGATGCATACTAATTACTTATAATTATAGTAAGTCAATTAATCACTGATCACAACCATTTCCAAAGAAATTATGTAGAGGCAACACTGAATTGTTTTTCTTGTCTCATTTATGATTGTGATATCACCACATACTGTTTACATTGAGATGTTAGTCAGACTCTCTAGAGGTACAATGCTGTTTATTTGAAAAATAATAGTGATGATATCTGCTTTATAGAATAGTGTAAGGTAAATGAGAAAGTAAATCCAGCATTTACATTGATTCTGGCTAATAAGAGGGAATACATAAATCTCCACCAAAGCATATACTGTGTGTACACAATTCCTCAATTTAAAACAAAAAGAAAAATTCAAATATTTAGTCTCACTTCCTAAAGTTAAGATTATAAACATTCCCTATACTGTCATATAATTTTCATCACAGCTTTCCTAAGTATTCATATTATAGGTTATACTCTCTCAAAATTAGCAGAGTAGAAACTTTTTTATTACGAGATTTAAACATAAAACGTGTTCTTGACAACTATTTTTCTTATGACCCAAAGCAACATTGTACCATAATGTCACCTGTAAGAAAAGTAGGGAATCAGTGAGGGAGACTCTTACAACAATATATTATATATTTAGAATGTTTTCTTCCAACAAATCAACTTCTAACTGATGAAAACGTACACACACACATTTTCCATCTTAATCCTCAAAATTACATCAAAAGGCAAATATAACAGTTTCATTGTTTTTTGTTTTTTGTTTTGTTTCTGTTTTTTTTTTTTTTTTATGCTGAAGAAGGAAATTGTATCAGTGTTTAAGGAAAAACAGCAATACAGCTTAGGTGCAATTCCTGGCAGCCTTCACCAGCAGATAACAAAAGTCACATCTTTTAAATGAGACATGTAATGGAAATAACAGTTTATAAAGAAAGGAAACTAAGCTCTAATGATGGAAGTTGGGTAGTAAGCTGAAAAAGGAGTCCTCAAGTCCACTTCAGATCTTAAAGTCACACAAATTAGAAATAATCCAATGTCAAAATTAAATAACTAAATGGTTGAGAAGCAAGACTTAATCAAATTAATTCAGATTTAAGACTAGATTTATTTTCAGTGTCTCACTCCACTTCATCAATTCAAGCCAGAATGGGGGCAGATCTCAGAGAACTTAAGGAATACTTGAAGCCCATCTTAGAAGTTTTGTGTGTGTTATTTAAAGTGATATTTCTCACAAGTTAAGGAGGTCGATTAACTTCTCAGGCACCTATGAAAAACATGCAGTTGATTTTACACAATCATTTAGCTAAGTCTATAAAATTGTGAACAAATAAAGACTAAGAAATAATTTAGTGGTCGTTAATAATTATGATGAGTATGAATTTTGAAGGAATGATCAAAACACCTGTTTCTGTAATCTTTTGTAAGACACATTCGTCTTTACCTTGTTGGACTTCTGAGGCAAGAAGCCCTTCCGTCCCTCCCTCTCTCAGGATGGCCACAGAATCCCAAATGATCAGAAAACTCGGACTTGATGCACAAGCAAGAGGTTTATTCGGATACCAGAGCGCTCTGGGACCCTGCCACAGTTCCCATGCAAGGCACAGTGCAGAGTGCCCAGCAACGGAATCACAGAGTTTATAAAGGCAAAACCCACAAACCAGGAGGGGGTCTAGGGGTAAGGGACTTTCCTAAATGGGCAATCTATGATTGGTCATCCATCGTGAGGTGCAGCCAGGAGGGAACAGATAGAAATTGTTTAGATTTTCTCATCCATAACTACGGAAGGGCGTCTCTTAGAAACGTTTTGTATCAGATCCAGGTTCGGTAATGATTACAGCTCACAAGTTTCAGTTCCCATGGTTGGTTCCCATGGTCAGGGCTAAGTTAAAATTTTCCATCCTTACAACCTCATTTATCTGTGTATCTAAGTTTTAGAATTTAAATTGAATTAATGATCATTAATGACTTCAAATTATACACAATAAATATTCAATGTAATGTAATTTGGAGAAAAACCCAAATTATAAACATTTTGACATATTTATACCCATGAGGCCATTCAGCTTTAGTTAGTACATTCCATTCATTAACTTTATAAATGCATGAAAAAAAACAGTCCTTTTCTTGCCTACCTTCTCTAACACTAAATTTCTTTCTATTAAATATCAAATAATTTGATGTCAAATTTGTTTTATACTACTTGAGTACAACGGTTCAAACATTTTGAAAAAAAGATCCTGTAACATTTCCACAGTGAGAATTAATAATTCAAAATGTAACTGAATTTTCAAAACAGCACAGCAGATTTATAGATAAATCAACAATAACAGAGAGGGGAAAAAATCACATGGTTAACAAAATATTTTCATTCTCCTGTTTCTGAGGTATGCTTCTGTGTAAGTATGTTTATGAATCCCATTAGACTGTGGGCAGTCTGTGTGGTGGATAAATCCATTAGACTGTGGGCTGTCTATACAGTGGATAAATCCATTAGAAGTGCATTTTGACCATTTTACAAAGATAGTGATATTATCATTTTCTTCTCCTGAATGTAGAAATAAATTCACAAAGTATTAAAAAGTAACTCGATCATGAGATTTTTGTCAGAAACTGTAATGTCTGGCTTAGATCCAGTCATTTCCTGAATCTCAGCTTGCTAGGATTTCCCAACAACAGAATTATGCATAATCCCCCTGGGTTACTTACCTTGCTGAATATTCAAGAATTTCAGCTAACAGCAACAACAGCAAAATATACATGAATTAAAAAAAAAAAAACACTCAAACAAAACCAAACAGAACAAACAAAAAGAAAACTTTCCATGTTTTTACAATTGGTTCTTCTTTGAGACACCAACCCATCTCTAGTCATAGGTAACTACTGTTTCTACACAAGCTCTATGATCCTTTCTGTGTTCTTCTGTACAGAGAAAAACTAGTGTTCTTAGGTCTTTGCTCTTCTAGGCTGCATTATACATGGCAATGTGTCACAGTTATGTGTATTACTTGAACAATCTCTAAAAATAAAATCCAGGAAATTGGCTACTGTTTCCAAATTGTACACCACTGTCTCCCTAACTCTTACCAGGTTTTGTTTTCGTTTTATCAAAATAAAATGCCTGTGAACCACAAGAACAATCATCATGACCCTATAACTGTAAAGGTGCAGTAGTGCCATGCCTGCCTCAGTTGTAATCAGCATTTCTCTGACTGGATTTAAGACCTGCCTAACAAGAGGGAAACCATGCCTGGTACTGCAAACCTAGCTAACTACTCAGTAGAGGAGGATGTCCAACCACTAATTTACTAACCCAGAATAATCCCTAACACCAATATATAAAGACTTGTTTTTATACCCAAAGATAAGTATAGTATTTACTACTGTTCAAGGAAACATCTTTGCAACAGGTGAAGCCCATTGCAAAAGGCAAAAGGCCACAACCAGTCTAAATGAACAATTGTGGAGCCCAGTCCTAATGCATACGTCTATAAAACACTCCTGCATCTCAGGATTAGAAAACATTGCCAAGATCCAGAGGATCAGGAAAGGTGTTGTGAGGTCATGTCCCCAGTTATACCAGAAGATACACTCATAAAGTCTCAGTAACATGACAGCCTAAAAATGAGCTCAATGAAGACAACAAAGAGATGTATTAGGGGAGGTCCTCCTCTCTGACCATCTGACCCTAGTCTGTCAGGTTTCACCAGGACTGGCAGCATTGACTTCCTCTGTGTCCTGGTAAGGCTGCCCCCCCATCAGGGTGAGGAGATCAAAGAGCCTGCCCTGAGTTCAAGTCAGAGACAGTGCCTGTTCCCATTACTAGGGAATAGTCTTGGAGACTGAGTGGACATGGGCTACATCTGTGCAGGGGTTCAAGTTATCTCCATGCATGGTCTTTGGTTGGAATACCAGGCTCAGAAAAGACCTCTGTGCACAGAATTTTTGTTCTGTTTCTCTCCTTGTGGAGCTCCTGTACCCTCCAGGTCTTTCTATCTCCCCCTTATTTCATAAGATTCCCTGCATTCAAGAGAGGATCCAAGATGGCCGCCAGGAGAGGACACCGTGTCTGAGGAGTAGGACAGCAGAAACAACCCAGTGACCAGGAGACTGAACTCTGGGACCTAAAACACCAGCATTTGTGATTGCCAGGTGAGCAGAACTACTACAGCGAGGAAATCAAGTGGGAAAATCCTAGGGACACCAAGTTATTCCCCGGTGACTGGTGGCACACAGCTCTGATCTGAAGGAGCAGCCATGCTCAGCGCCCGCAGCCTCCATACAAGACTGGGTCTCATAGTCCCTGGGCCAGATGGAGGAGGACCCGGGTACTGTTTTGACTGACTTGCACACTACAGGTGCACACTGCTCGGGTCCGCCAGCAACCACCTCAGTCCTGTGTGTGTGTGTGTGTGTGTGTGTGTGTGTATGTGTGTGTATTCATGGGCCAGTCTGGGAAGGCCCCGGGTTATGCTTCAAACAGCAGGCATATGGCAGGCTCACTGCGATCGCCTCCCCTGGAACCCCCTCAGACTGAGAGCCTAGGAGACAGTTTTGACCAGCCTGCAAACTGCGGGCACACACTGCTCGGGTCCGCCAGCGAACACTTCAGTCCCTGTGTGTGTGTGTGCCAGACTGAGAAGGCCTTGGGCACCAGTTCAGACAGGCCTGCATACAGTGGATGCACACTGCTCTGCAACACCTGCAACCACTCCAGACCCACTGTATGTACCCCAAACATCATCTCAGACCGTGGTTCAGAGCCCCTGGCCCAGAAGGGGGCACCAAGCCTCCAGTCCAAAAGAGAGCCCTTAGCAGCAAGCCAGGGCAGAGGGCAGAACCCCCAGCTGACGTCTCAAACCAGGACACTCAGCATCTTGCACAGAGTGAGGAGCAAAGTCTGCAGACCAGAAGGGTGACCAGCCTGCGGTGCGCACAACTTCTAGCACAGAGCACAGAGTCAGGCACACAGAGCCCACAACAGAGTTCAACTGAGACAACAACACACACTAACAAACCACTGGAACTCCCTGATCTTCTTGAAGAATACTCCTGACACAAGAGATTGACAATTCCAGTCTGAAGTTCAGCCTTAAAGCACAAACAGCTCCTTGATTACATATAAACAAATGCCCAGAAATCGGCGAAAGAAATCACCCAACAACAATCAGGACACCATGGCCCCAATGGAAAAACCCAAAAGCAGTGGAGTTTTTAATTCAGCGAAGACACAGGAAAATTATGTTAAAGCTATGATTATGCAGATATTGGAGGAACAAAAACAGAGACAAAAGAGGAAATGAACAAGGCCTTCAAAGAAATGGAGAATTTAACTGCCCACATAGAGGAACAATCAAAGATAAACAGAGAGGAAACAACCAAAATAGGAGACACATTAAGTCAGTTGAAGGAAATGGTACAAAGCATGAAAACGGAATTAGAAACTATAAAGAAGACACAAAAGGAAAAGAACCTGGAACTGGAGAACTTAGAGAAAAGATCAGGAACCACAAAGGTAAGCATCACCAATAGAATACAAGAGACGGAAGAGAGACTCTCGGGAGCTGAGGATACGCTGGCTGAAATGGATTCCTAACTCAAGGAAAAAAAGAAAATCAGAAAAGTCCCAAGCACAAAACATCCAAGAAACTAAGGATGCCATCAAA
>CM053748.1:34593773-34626774 GCA_028658305.1 Pachyuromys duprasi
CATGCTGAAATCTACACACCTAGTGAATATATACAAGAAGGAGGACCCAGGTTGGTATGATCAATGCTCGTTTAGATGAACAAATGGGATGGATATTGAATGGAGGAGAAAACAAGCAACAGGACAGGAGCATACCAAGGAGGGCCTCTGAAAGAATCAATATAGCAATGTATCATAGCAGGTATTAAAACTCACAACCAAGCCTTTGGCAGAGGGCGGGAAGTAATAATAAAAATAGGGGAAGTTAGTAAGACTTGGGGAGAACAAGAGCTCCAGAAAGACCAAACAGAGCAGGGCACCGGGGTCTTATATGAGACAGGACCATGTATGGATATGGCCTAGAACCCCTGCTCAGATGTGGCCCATGATAGCTCAGTGTCGAAATGAAGACCCTAGTAAGGGAAACAGGGACTGTTTCAGTCTTGAACTTGATGATGGACTCTTTGACCCTCCCCCATACTTGCCCGGGAGTAACAGCCTGACTAGATCCCAGGGGAGGACATTGCAGCCAGCCCTGAGGAGACAAGATGAGCTGGGGTTGTATGGAAGGGGAGGAGGTCCTCCCCTGTTGGTGGACTTAGCGGGGGCGGGGAGGAAAGGAGGGAGTGTTGGGGAGGGTGGGAGGGAATGAAGGAGGGGGCTATGCATGGGATGCAAAAAACCTAACCTGTGATTGATATAAAAATAAATAAATTAAAAAAAAAGAAAAACGTTTCCCTGCATTCTGCCCAAAGTTTAGCTATGAGTCTCGACATCTGCTTTGATACCCTGAAGAGAGAGGGAGATGGGATTGGGAGGGAATGAGTGAGGGGTTACAGCTGGGATAAAAAGCGAATAAAGTATAGTTAATTAAAAAAAAACATAGATCTTAACCTTGTATCAGTATCCATGATTTGAAAAAAACAACAACGCAACAAAAAAGAGATGTTTGGATAAAGCCCACAAAACCTCAGTCCTGCACCAAAAGATTACAGGCAACTGAGGCAAAGCTGGGATCAGGAGAGGTGGTCTCACTCAGGAAAGAGCACACCACCTGCGTGCACAGTGCCTGTCAGTCAGTCCTGAAAACATGAAACCATACACACAAGCAACATATCTACAGAACCGGTGATATTTAGGAATTTAAAAATACACAAACATATACACATGTGTGTATGCATTAACAGTTAGTGAAAAAAAAAGAAGACAAGAGTTTGAAGAAGAGCAGGAAGTGAGGGTGAGGGTGCAAGTGAGGGTGCTTGGAGGAAGGATGGAAAAGGCAGAAGGTAATTATATTATCATCTAAAAACATGAAATAAAAACCACAGTCTTTTGTACATACACTAATAGCTAAACCCAGTTCCTTTTACAGAGCCTACAGTAAGATACATTAATAGTCTATTGCAAAGTATACTAATAAATATTTGCCAGTTGCTTCCATAACAAGTTTTTAATGTTCATGGTTAATGGCAAATGTTTTGTTCACCCTTTAAAGTTGCCTAAAACATAGAAGTAATTTTTTCAAAGAAATAGCCAAGAAGAAAATGTAAACTGAATGCTAGACAGTGAAAAATAATATAACTCAAGTTTATACACAATAAAAATAAGTAAAGGAATAAATAAAACTTAGAATTATATATGTAAAATATCCAATCTGACCAGATTTGATTTTTGAATGGCACATAATTTTAAATTGCTTTTTCATTAAAATGGTTTCAAAATAATTTAAAGTAAGACAATATATATGAGAAACGACCTTTCATATATTTTACGTAAAATGTTTGATGTACAGTAATCAAAGAAATATTATGTTAATTTATAATCACAATGATGTATGATCCAGTTACTGCTAAAGCTGTCAGTCTTGCAGATATGAGAATGTTCATTCACACGTTCTCAAAAATTAAAAGGTGCTTGTAATAGTATCAAGGTTTGCTGCTGACAATGAAAACAGTATGGGTCTACTGAATTAGAAGTCTCCCATTTAAAATAATAAACAAAAACACAAATACATAAAACTCAAAGATTAGTATATGAATTTTTAATCCTGGTCCATTAAAAAATTACTTTTAATCTTTAGTTTTGTTATGCATTATTTGTTTTGGTCATTGAGATGAAAGTAAAATTCTTATAGGCACTAGCTGCTTTTGGAGATTTGCCTGTTAAAATTACTTAAAACCAACTGTACTATTTGCAAAATTATTTATGTAAATGCTATTTGCTTATAAATTAGCTTTGAATAGTCTCACAGAATTTGAAGAGACCCTGTCTTCTAAGCCCTACTCACCATTTCTGGCGGATGTGTCTAAAATTCCCATCATATTTCTCTTGGTGCCTTTTGAAACAGGAAAACTATTCCTTTGGTGCATCTGAACTTACTAAAAAAGAGAAAAGGCCATAAAATATCCCAAGAAAGTATGTCCTAACAAGATTTCAGACCTAGGTCCAACCACCAGGGGGGTTGCGATAAGCCTCTGATACACAGTTCATTCCCATGCTGCTTTCATCCAACTCCAACCTGGAAACCCTTTGTGATTCTTACCCTTCTATTCACTTCACAGCATCAGACCCATCACTAATCATAATATAGGATTTTGCTTAGAAGTTTGATCAGCTTTAAAGTTTGCTCCAGCTCAGCACAGACCATACCTTTAGCTCTATAGGATGACAGGATAAAGGGATTCTTTGCCCTGCACACTCTAGGAATTAATTGATCCCACTATAAATAGCCAATCTAAGCAGAAAGTATACACTTTGACATTACCTTGAAGTATATCATTTCAAGATTTATTTGAGCTTTCTGTAGTAGGGAAAAGTCATTTCTTTTTAGTGATGAATTTTGCCTGTAATTTATATCAATGTACCTCAGATCTGCAGGATCATTACCACTTAATTTTTAATAATTATTTAATAAGAATATAACAAATTGTATGAAGTTGTGTCTCAACAGATAATTAGAAGTAATTGATATTTTAAATGCAATGTTTTTATTTTAAAACACACTGAATAGCTTTATTTAATATCTATCTTTTTAGCAGAAGGCTTGGAATTCTTATGGCATTTTTCTTATTACAAATTCAAGTAAATGGATATGTATACATTGATTATACATATACTAGATATAAATATAATTAGTCAATAAAGTATGAGATAAAATGTTTTAACTAATGAAGGGAATAAAAAATAGAATGTTTGAAGTGGTGTGTATTCATCCGTATGCTGTCTCTCAGGTGTGGTGTTTCCTTAAATGAGGGTGATGTGTGCTTGACATGACATCAGAATTTACTATAATCATAGAAGTGAGAGAGAGACAACTAAATAAAAAGTGAAATTCTCCAGAGGAAAATGAATGATCAAAAATCCTACAAACACTAAAGGAAGTTTATTTAGAAGAGAAACCCTCATTAACAATCTAGAAGTTGAGAGGATTTTTTTTGTATGGAGAATTTTTAATTAATTTATTTGATTTACATATAGGTCATAGGCCCTCCTTCTTCTCCTCCCAATACCCCCCCCCGCATCCGCTCTTTCCTATTCCTCAGAATAGGGACACCCCCCTCCCCAGATACCCAAGCTCATCTATTCGCATGAGGACTGAATTTCCCTACCTCCCCTGTGGCCTTGTAGGGAAGTCCCATCAGGGAGAAGTGATCAAAAAACAAGCCAGTTAATCTGTGCCCAAGAGAGCCCCCACTCTTCTAACTTTTAGGATGATATGAAGCCTAAGATGTCTATTAGACTTACTTTCTTTGGGTCTGTGCATTGTAGTATGTCTATCCTGTACTTATATGACTGAAATCCACTTATATGTGAGTATATACCATGTGTATCTTTCTGGGTCTGTGTTACTTTGAAAATCAATCTGCCGCTTTTGCAGACAACAGAATAGATGCAGCTATATCACTCCTGGGCATACACCCAGAAAATGCTCCACCATACAATAAGGACATTTGCTCAACCATGTTCATAACAGCTTTATTTGTAATAGCAAGAAACTATAAACAACCTAGATTCCCTCAACCAAAGAATAGATAAAGAAACGGTGGTACATTTACACAATGGAATACTACTCAGCTGTTTAAAACAAAATCATGGAACTACAAAAGATCATCCTGTGTGAGGTATTATGGAGAATTTATAGCACTGATGTTCACATGTTATTATGACAACAGAATTTGTTGAGAGTATGTGAGGTCCAGATGAGCAAATATACAAGCAATTCTACTTTAAGATTTTTTCTTTATCTATTTCCCAAAAGAGTACTTAAATATATTTAGACTTAAAATTCACATTAGAAATATAAGATAGAGTGTGCTGCATTCTGAGATAAGTATGTGTTGTTCTGAGGAAAGAGATGATGCAAACAATGAATGGATTTTTATTCCTCCACATGTTTAAATATGGAAACAGCAAGAATGTAAGAACAAGGGGTGGTGTGTTTTTTCTAGAATTTAAGAATCCAGAAAAAAAATAATCTATGTTACTAGAACCAGGGCTTAAAGATGTCATAAAAACTATAGTAGGTAAGTAACCTAAGGAAATAATCATAAATGAGAGAAAATTAAAACAAAATAACAGTGGTGATTCAGTAATTAAGCAATAAATATCCAAATCTCTCATTGGAGAGAAATAAATTATATGTACTACCTAAAAGCTCTCTAAAGATACTACTTCCATACTTATAAAAGGAATATTTTTCTTATCCAAAATAAGAAATATTTTACTTTTTTTCAGTTTATATTATTACAATGACATTAAGAAAACCACAAGTATGCATAAAATAGTTCTAATATTATATATATATATATATATATATATATATATATATGAGTGAACAGACAAAAAGTAAAGCTCTGAACTGCAATCTAAGATCTCTTAATTGACCTATTTTTAAAAATAAAATATTTATTCATTTTAAATCTAAGTCATAGCTTCCTCCCACCTCTCCTCCTGGTCCTGGTTCCATCCTCCATGCCCCCTCCCACACCAGCATATCTAGTTGCATCAGGACTGGGTGCATCCTCTTTGCCTGTGGTCTGGGGAGGTTCCTTGCTAGGGAAAAGTGATAAAAAGGAAGCAACAGAGTCCATGCCAGAGATAGACTCCATTCCCTTTAATAGGACACCCATATGAGGACAAAGCTGCCCATTGCCTACATCTGCATAGGTGGCCTAGGTCCAGTTTGTGCACGGTCCTTGGTTGGTACTTCAGTCTCCACAGGCCTTCCTAGGCCCAAGTTAGTTGGCTATGTTCATATTCTTGTGAAGCTTCTTTTCCCTCTGGGTCCTTTTTTTCTCTCCCTGACTCCTCTGAGTGGGAGAACCCAAACCCAGAAAGACACACATGGTATGTACTCACTTATCAGTTGACTTTAACCACATAGTACAGGATAACCATACTACAACCCACAGACCCAAAGAATATAAGTAACAATGATGACTCAAGGGATGCTTAATTCCCACTCAGAAGTAGAAATAGAATAGACAGCAGAAGTGGTTGAAGAAAGGGAACAGGGAGCACAGAGAAATGAGGGTTGATACCAGACCTAGGGAGAGCACACAGAGAGTTTGCATTGAGTAGAGCAACCTTGGACAGGACTTCTCTGTGACAAGCTGGAGATTACAACAGGGTAGGCTCCTGGAAGGAGATGAGGGTGATTCTAACTGAAACTACTAGTAACAGGAATCACAGAGACTGAGGAGGGCACCCTCTAACTAGACACAACTCCTGATAGAGGGAGGCGAACACCAACCCACTCACAAAAACTTCAACTGAAAATTCACCCTGCCAATAAGATGTGCAGGGACAAAAACAAAGCAGAGATTAAGGAAATGTCCACCCAATGACTGGCCCAACCTGAGACTCACCCCATGGAAGAGAGCAAATCCCTTACAGGATTAAGGGAACCCTTACAGGATACTCCTATGCTCACAGACAGGAGCCTAGCATAGCTGTCCTCTGAAGTGACTCTGCATAGCACCTGGTGGACACACATGCAGAGGTTTACAACCAGACATTAGGTGAAGCACAGGGAGTCTAATTGCTACCTTTAGTGACAGTGTTAAGTCTTTCTAAAGACATGTTTTAATGGTATACATCTTTTTTTATCAACCTTGGCTGACAGACTACTCTACAGGATGAGGTGGCATATTTTGCTGTTGATTTGTATGTATGCTCAGCAAGAATCTCACAAATTTTTAGAAAATTTTCCTGTATTATTTAATACAAATGTTTTATTAACAAATTCATAACTTTATGAAATTCAGCTATGCACCTACGTGTTTCTATAAAATATTTCATTGCCTTGAAAACATTCCAGGAGTGAAATTTTTGTTGAACATTTTCAAGTAAGGCTGGTAAAGTGCTAAAATTTTATTAATATCAATGGGCTCTTATCTGATACTAAATCATAAATGGCTCTGAATTAAGTCTTTACTCAAAGTTAAAGAGAGAATGGGGTGGGGAGAAAGGAGGAGAGAGGGAGAGAGAAAGAAGGATGAAGAAAGAAGAAACAGGGAACAAAATAAGGTTAGAAACTAGTTAGCAACTGTAATCTGGTAATGGTTAATGAATGACAGACACCTCAAGTTATATTATGTAGACTTTGCCTTGTACTGAAAAAAGGCAAGATATCATTTATTAGTGGGTTTCAAGTAGGCATAAATATTTAAATTATGAATTTGATATTTTAGCAGTTCCCTGTATTATTTGATTAAAAATGTGCAACTGACTTATGTGTTTTCAACTTCAATGGAATATTTTTTTAGTAGAAATAAATGCCTCCAAGTAAATGATAAACATCTGAACCACAAGCGTGCCATTGCTACAAACAGGCACATGGCACCTTCGGAAAATTCAGAATATCCAGTACATTTGACTCTTTTAGCGATACATATGGAAATTGAAGATAACTTTGTAAGAATTTTCTGAGAAGGTATTTCATGGAGTTCTCATTAATAATGTAGAGGTGATCATTTTTAAAAACCTTCGTGAAGAAGTCATTGTGATTACTGTTTCTTTTGGAGTTTGAGAGAACATATCTGGACTGCAAGATGCAAATCAATTCTTCTTTTCATTGGCTTCATGTTGGCATCACATTTGCCACACTTTCTTGCTCTGAGTGCAGCCTGCAATGGAGTGAAGGTTGCAATTCTTCCTGAGCCATGAAACCTTGATATGCCTCTTCATGGCCACATCTAAAAGCAAAGGAGATAGCATCCCTAAAGGTTATAGCATGGAGATGTAGGGCAAACTATTTCTTGAGAAAGAAACTTTGGTCTTGTTTAGTCATGAAATTTTGATCTGTTTCTTAAAACAGCTACCATGACTCTAATTCAGGCCCCTTATGATTATCACAGACAAAACTGTTCTCTTCCTAACATAGACTTGTGCTCTTTATAAAACTGACTTAATGAAGCACATTTCTGAGTAGGAGAGCTATATGTGATAAAGGCAAAAGATGCCTGTGTGGTGATTGCACACATAGCAGATTTCTAGAGAGGCTCAAGTGATTAATTAGTGAAGTCCTATTCTTAGTCACATGCTACTCTAGGGGGAAAAACTGGAAACATCATTTAGGAATGGAGCCATTAGTGGATCAAAGAATGACATTTGCTTGTCACAGTACTAACATTTGGTCTAAAATGGTTTCTTGACTTTTCCATATCAAAGAGATATCCTTTGTCTGGTTATTCAGAATTAAAGTGTATATGAGAGAATACTTAAGAATGTGTGAATATCCAATATGTATATAATATATTTCCATACATAATATCTATTAATACTTTATAGCATATTCATTTATCAGGATTATGAGGCTGGGAGTTTAGCTTGGTAGTATAAGTGCTTGTTCACTAAGTCTAATCCCCAGTGAGAGAGATGATGGGGTGAAGAGGAGTGAAGAAGAGAGGAGAGAGAGATAATGTAAATCAAGAAGGTTTTTGTAACTTTTTTAGCTTGTAAAAATATGTATAACTGTGGGTGGCATGACATTTGAAGGCTTTATAGAATTCTTTTAAACTATGTGGGCCTGATGCTTTGTGCAGGGTAGATTTTGATAGTATTTCTCTTTCTCTCTCTTCCTTCCTTTCTTCCTTTCTCTTAAAAAAAATGCTGTCTCTAAACAAAACATATTCTCAAAACTTTGAAATACAGTTGAAATTTCCAAAACTGTTTAACTTTACCCTTCACAGACAAAAAGTCTCATAATACATGAAGGTTTGGAAAACACTATAAAAATGCTCTACTAACAAGATGACACACAGCCATGATCTTGAATATGTTTAATTTAGATGTGAACTAGACACTAGTGTACATCCTATGATGTACTGATATTTCTGAGTAAAGAATAACCATGAGGCCAGCAGGAAAATGTAAGGCCATGCATACTGTACGTTGACAAGGATAAACATGCATTTTTGCTTCTCATCCTCTGTAGGGAGCAGCCATTCAAATGTATTATTTCTAATCATCCTAATGATCTTTAAAGGCCAAACAAGAATGTTTCAAAACAATGAATGTAAAATTACTGTATTATTTTATGTAACTTGTTCAAGATATTTTGTTAGAAGCAAACTTATCTCCATGAATATTTCCCAACTTGAAGTTTTACATGATTTTTACAAAGTAAACCCTCTATGTTACTCCTCAGTATGTCAAGGTATAAGGAAAAGAGTTGTATGCATTGTGATAATAGGTTGCGGTTGTATAGGGAGAAGAGTCATAGGGACCAAAACAAGTCTGAGTTCAAAACTTCACTGAAAGTGAACCTTCACAGTAGTGAGGGCAGCTCAAACAGCCCATCAATGGTTGACTAAGTTCTCCTTTTCTAGAGTAGAGAATGGGTTTAATTTCTCATTACAGAACATGCTGGTAGTCATTTGCTTAAAAAGCATAGTTGTCCTTTGAAAGACTCTACCAAGCAGGGGATCAAAGTAGGTGAAGAGACACATAGTAAAACTTTGGGCAGAGCACGGTGAACCTTATGGAAGAGTAGGGGATAGAAGGTCCCAGAGTAAATAGGAACTCCACCTGGAGATCAACAAAGCCAACAAATCTCAGCCCAGGGGGTCCTGCAGAGACTGATTCACCAACCAAGGACCATGCATGGAGAGGACATAGACCCACTGCTCAGATGTAGCTCATAGGCAGCCCAGACACCATGTGGGTTCCTTAGCAAGGGATTAAGGGTTATCCCTGACATGGACTAGGTTGCCAGGTATTTGGTCACTTCCCCTAGGCAGGATAGCTTTCCAAGCCACAGAGGAAGAAGATGGAGGCAATTCTATTAAGATTTGACAGTCTAGAGTCAGATGGTAGGGGAGGAGGCCTCCCACTTTCTGTGGACTAGAGAAGGGGGAAGAGGAGGAAGAGGGAAGAAGGGTGGGACCATGAGGAGATAAGGGAGGAGGTACAATTGAGATATAAATTGAATTAGTTATAAAACAAATAAATAAATATTATATATATATATATTAATTTTGAGTGGGACCTATCGTGAAGATTGTTAGTTTTAAGTCTGTAGATGAGGACAAGGGAAAATAATTTTGACTGTACGCTGTGCAACCAATTCTCCTTCCTTTGCGTTCACACTCACATCTGCTATGTCAAATTCATTTGCACTAATCCTGGCCATATAACTAAGTTTTCTATAATGGAGTAAGAGTTGGAGAGCTGGCTGGCTCATGGAGAACTTGTTTTGCTTTGTGGCAGCATCAGAAAAACCACCGAAACAGTGTCCCAGTGGTTAAAGTGCAAGCACATTGCTTAGACTGTTTATCTAAAGAGAATTTTTGATTTAATGTATAATATATTTATAAAATATAATTTATAATATATTATAACTTTCCAATGAATAGAATAATATATAATAAAATCATGTTCTATCTACATGCATATCAAAATTAATACACATATAATATATTACCAGACACATATATATTTATAGTCTACATGCATTGTTGCAAATGCATTATATGTATGTGTTTGTGCTCTCTATGTATATATTATTTACGCAAAAAAAGAAAGCTATGGTATAAAAATCAGTAGTGTTTGTTTTTAAGCTAGCTTAAAATCTACCACACATATTTAAATTTTATGTAAAGCTGAAAATAGAGACTAAATAGAGTTGAAATACATACCCTAAAAACAGCAGCTAAGGGAGTATGTAATTGAAAACGTGGAATTGGTACAGGAACCTTATCTATTTTGCCTGCTTTGGGGACTCTTGTCTCTTAAAGTGTCAATATAAGAGGAGAGGTGCCTAGCCTCACTGCAGCTTGACATTCCACAGTTGGTTGGCATCCACGAAAAGTCTGCCCTTTTCAGAAGAGAAACAGGGGAGTTGATTGCGGTGGGCAGAGGGCAGCTTGGAAGTGGGGAAACTGATCAGGATGTTAAAAAAAAAGAAGAAAGAAAATGTATTTATATATTAAAAAATAAAGGGGATTAATTGAAGGAAAAACAACAAAAGAAAACAGCCCCTAAAACAACTGAATCTATCTTGAAATAACTAAGAATTAATACATAAATGTTTAGGATTAAAAGATTGATGGTAGTGGTAGTGGGCTATTGTGTGTGTGTGTAAGACAAAATTTGTTTTCATTATAAGATTGTGGGACCTGGAAACGATCATCCTAAGTGAGGTATCCCAAAAGCAGAAAGAAACATATGGTTTATACTCACTTATATAGACCTATAGGATAGGAAGGTCATGCTGAAATCTACACACCTAGAGAAGGTATACAAGAAGGAGAACCCAGGTAAGTATGATCAATGCTCGTTTAGATGAACAAATGAGATGGATATTGAATGGAGGATAAAACAAGCAACAGGACAGGAGCATACCAAAGAGGGCCTCTGAAAGAATCAATATAGCAATGTATCAAAGCAGGTATTAAAACTCACAACCAAGCCTTTGGCAGAGGGCGGGAAGTAATAATAAAAATAGGGGAAGTTAGTAAGACTTGGGGAGAACAAGAGCTCCAGAAAGACCAAACAGAGCAGGGCACAGGGGTCTTATACCAGACAGTTTCTCCAACCAAGAACCATGTATGGATATGGCCTAGAACCCCTGCTCAGATGTGACCCACGGTAGCTTGGTGTCCAACTGAAGACCCTAGTAAGGAGAACAGGGACTGTTTCAGTCATGAACTCGATGGCTGGCTCTTCGACCCTCCCCCATACATGCCAGGGAGTAACAGCCTGGCTAGATCTCAGGGGAGGTCATTGCAGCCAGAGCTGAGGAGACAAGATGATCTGGGGTTGTATGGAAGGGGAGGAGGTCCTCCCCTCTAGGTGGACTTGGAGGGGGCGGGGAGGAGATGAGGGAGGAATGGGGAGAGTGGGAGGGAATGAGGGAAGGGGCTATTCCTGGGATGCAAAGTACCTAACCTGTGATTGATATAAAAATAAATAAATTACATTAAAAAAGAATGGCAATCTAACCTATTCAACTTGTTATCATTCCTAATTTAATTGAAACCAGCAGAGATGACCATCTCTGCCTAAAACTGCAGTTCTCAACAATTGTGATTCGATATTGTTTCTTTCTTTCTTTTTTCTTTTTCTTTCTTTTCTGCTCTTTCTTTCTCTCCCTCTCCTCCTTCTCCTCCCCTTCTTCTTCAATTTAAAGTAAGGCAGGCCTGTGGGACAGAGCTACAGAGCCACTCTTCCAACAAATCAGTTGGACAGGGAGTAGTATATGGAACCTTCTGCTATCTAGTCTGCCATAGCTAGGGTCAGATGGAAGGGGAGGAGGACCTCCCTATCCTTGGACTTAGAAAGGGGCATGGGCGGAGAAGAAGGAGGAGGGTGGGATTGGGAGAGGCTGAGGGAGGGGGCTGCAGCTTGGATACAAAGTGAAAAAACTGTAATTAATACAAAAATAAAAATTTAATTAAAAAATAAAATGGCACTTAGAAGACACTGTCAGGATGTTTCTTTAAAAAAACTAAAAAAAAAAAAAAACCCACAACGTTTTTAAATTCAAGGAGGGAAAATGCAGCAACCACTTTTCAAGAGACTGTCAAATCATTTAACAATCAAAGGAGGCTACTGGAGTTTCTTTTAATATGTGCAGCTACTCTCTTCCTCTTAGCTTAATGAGGGGTTGTGTATCCTTACAATTAAAAATAATTACCTACAGTAAAAACTGCATTGTGATTATAGAAACGCAGGGAAGAATTTATTAACGACAAGACAAAAACATCACCAACTGAACACTCTGGAACGCTGCAGCCTGTAAAACATAATTGTACCTTTCTACAGCTTTTGCTTTCTCCGAGTCTCCTTTCATAGTCCCAGTAAATATACACTTAGGTTTTGATGGATTGGGAAAGGGGCCACGATTTTCGGTTAAATGTGCATAAATTCACGAATATTGATGCTGTTATTTCTGAGTCACTTAAAAGATGAAAGTGTTTTCACTGCCTTTTTGAAAACCCCAACTTAAAAAAATCCTTCAAAACCTTGCTAATTATCTTCTTGCTAAACAATATTCATTCAGCAAGTGAATTTACTTGTGAATACAGCTACAACTTGGATATATAGGCTACATGATATCAAATATACTTTATACTCTTTACTTCATCAAATATACATCTTCAATTAAAAGGTACAGCACCAGAGTAAGCAAGGTATTATTTTGAGCTACAGTTATTAAAGTTTTTAATAATATATTGGATGTTCTTTCTGGGGCTTTAGATGAATTTTCATAAATTTTACTTTTTGAATAAAAATATAAGAACGAATATAAGAGAAATGATGGGTAAGCCAGGCTTTGTTCTTAATTTTAAAAATAAAGCAGGGAACACAAATGTTCACAAGTTCCTAAAAGAAAAGCTACTCAGAGGTGCAATACCATGAGCCAAAACTTACATGGCTGAAAATGACCATTCAGGAAACAACAGCTTTGCACTGGGGGAGAGCATGAATGGTTTTCAGTAGCTTGCTGTTCACTACAACACCTGATCAACTTTATTTGTTGGAGAAGCACCCAAGATGTTTGCAAAACTCAATTACTTTTTCAAACACTGAACTAAAAGATAGTGAGTGAGTAAAAGATATTTTCTGGAAATTTTTCATTTGGAAAAATAAATGGCAGGTAATAAATTTTGTGGGCATTCTACTAAAGCAAACAATTAATTCCCATATGAGCATTGCTTGGGGACCTATCACACTTGCTGGACCCTAGTAGCACTTTAAACCGTTCAACTGAGTTTGTGGATGTGCATATAAATGAGACATGGATTTGGGTTTAATTTATTCATTTTCTAAATAATATGCAAATTTGTGTAAACCTAGATTTTAAAATAAGATTTACAAGCTGTAAACTCTGCAATCTGACAATTTACATGTTAATGTGGCAATTCAATTCAGCAAACATTTACTGAACTTCTAGCAAAATACTCTGCAGGGTATTTTGGAAGCATTATCCATGCCATTTAGGGAGCATGCTACTAGGAAGTGAGATAGGCAAAATAAAGAACACTTTAGTCCCTAATGTTATCCATCTTAACAGTTTATGTATAATGATATAGCATACAAGGCCATAAACATTTCAAAATTGTCTTTTCTTTGTATAGAACAACATTTAGGGTGACATTCTTTTTTTTTAATTTATTTATTTTTATCTCAATCACAGGTTAGGTACTTTGAATCCTAGGGTGACATTCTTATAACATCTAATAAATATTGCTAAAGCTTTAGGGGAGAGAGCTGGAAACTAGCATCTTGCTTTCTGGACTTCTTAAATGAGTATATGTAATCTACTCTGGATTCAGAGTATTTTGAATATTTTATATAATATTAAATTTATTTCATGTTTGGGATGTGGTTTTAAGTATAAAGGTTGTAAATAGTAGCTTTATTCCACTAACTTTAGGTTAACAGACTTCAGCAGATAATATTTGAAGTCAACAAATGAAGATCTTCATTGGTAGAAAGAACATACAGTACATGCAAGGAAAGGAAGTCATGTTCATTAGGGTTACTATTACTGAGCTCAAACAGCATGACCAAAAGTAATAGTCTTGCCAACAGCCTAATCTTTTTGTGGTATTTTCTCAATGTACCTCACCCATCTCTGATGACTTGAGTTTGTGTCAACTTGACATCAAACCAGCCACCACAGAAACAGTGAAAAGGGGAAGATTATCTTAAAAGCAAAACAAATAAACAAACAAACACCAAACAAAACAAAGCAACTAAACAGTGACACAATGAGTATCTTATAGCAATGCTGTTCACCCATTTGAGAAATGTATCTATGAAAAATAGTAAATATTGTGCAGAACTTTTAAAATTAATGTCATGTACAGCACTGTGAATCCTTTTTTTTTTTAAATTACCTTTATTAGTTTATTCACTTTATATTCCAGTGACAGCATCCACTTTCCTCTCCTCCTGGTCCCATTCTCCCATCTTCTCCCTTCTTCCTTCCTCCCTTCTTCTTAGAAAGTGGAAGTTCCCTCACTCACATATCAATCCACCACAGCACATCAAGTCTCATCATGATTTAGTGCATCATCTTCCACTTAGGCCAGGCAAGGGAGCCCCAGTAAAGGAAAGTGATTGAAAAACAGGCAACAGAGTCCATATCAGAAACAGCCCATGCTCCACTTGCTAGGGAACCTCCATGAAGACCAAGCTGCCCATCTTACCTATGTGTAGGGTGTATAGATCCAGACCATGTGTGCGTTATGATTGGTGTTTCAGTCTCTGTGAGCCTCTGTGGGCCTAGGTTAGTTGACTTTATTGGTTTCTTGTGGAGTTCTTGTCCCCTCCGGGGACATCTATATTTACCCCACCACATATGCACACTTCCACAAGTCTCCCTGAGCTCCACCCCATATTTGGCTCAATCTCTTTTGATCCATTCCTACTTAGAGCCACTCAAGGACATCAATGATAGGCTCTGTCTGCAAACATAGTCAAGTGTCTTTAATAGTGTCAAGGGTTGGCTCTCTCCCATAGCATGGGTCACAGGTTGGGACAGTCATTGGTTGGACAGGCCCTCAGTCTCTGCTCCCACTATATCCCTGAAATTCTTGTAGGCAGGGTAAATTTTGAAAGTTTTTGGGATTGGGTTGGTGTTCTGGTCCCTCCACTAGGAGTCCTGCTTAGCCAGAATGTGGCCACTTCAGTCTGCATATAGTCTACTGCTAGGACTCTCAGCTAGAGACACCCCCATTTCCTCCCAGAAGCCTACCCACTTGCAGGTCTCCAGCTAATGTTATGAGTCAAATGGACTTAACACATGTCTACAGGACATTTCATGCAAACACAAAGAATGTATCTTCTCAGCACCTCATGGAAACCTTCTCCAAAATTTATCAAACACTCTATCACAAAGCAAGCCTCAACAGATAAAAGGAAACTAAATAATACCTTTTATTCTATCAGACCACCATGGATTAAAGCTGGACTTCAACAACAACAGAAACAACAGAAATCCCACAAAATCAGGGAAACTGAACAATTCTGGACTTAATGACCACTGGGTCAGGGAAAAAATATAAATAAAGGAATGAAAGACTTTCTAGAGTTCAAGGAGTATGAAGGCACAACATACCTAAACTTATGGGACACAATGAAAGCAGTGCTAAGAAGAAAGTTCATAACACTAAGTGCCTTCAGAAAGAAATTGGAGACCTCTCATAATATACTAGCAGTTTAAAAGCATACGTGAAAGCTTTAGGACAAAAAGTAGCAAACACACCTAAAGGCATTACGCAGCAAACAGTAATCAAACTCAGGGTGAAATCAACAAAACAGAAGCAAAGAATGCAATTGAAAGAACCAATGAATCCTGGAGCTGGTTCTTTGAGAAAATCAACAATATACACAAATCCTTAGCCAAACTAATCAAAAGAAAGAAGGAGAGTATCCAAATTAACAAAACCAGTAATGGAAAGGGGGACTTAACAACAGGCACTGAGGAAAACCAAAGAATCATTAGGTCTTATTTAAAAACCTGTAAGCCACAAAATTGGAAAATATAAATTAACTGGACAATATTTTTGATAGATACCATTATCTATGTGAAATCAAGATCAGGCCCTGATGAAATAGAAGTAGTTATTAAAAGTCTCCCGTGCAGAATTCTATCAGACCTTCAAAGAAGTGCTAACTCCAATTCTCTCTAAACAATTCCACAAAAAAAAAAAAAAAAACAGTAGGAACATTGCCAAACTCATTCTATGAAGCCACAGCCATGTTAATACTTAAATCACACAAAGACCCAACAAAAAAAGAGAACTTCAGACCTATCTCTCTCATGAACATTGAAACAAAAATGCTCAATAAAATACTTACAAACTGAATCTAAGAACACATAAAAGATACCATCAACCATAACCAAGTAGGCTTCATTTCAGGCATGCAAGGGTGGTTCAATATACAGAAATCCATCAATGTGATCCACCATAAAAACAAACTGAAGGAGAAAAACCACATGATCATCTCCTTAGATGCCGAAAAAGCTTTGAACAAAGTCCAACATCCATTCATGTTTAAAGTCTTGGAGAGATCAGGGACACAAGGCACATACCTAAACATAGTAAAGAAAATATACACCAAGACTATAGCCAACATCAAACTCAATTGAGAGAAATTTAAATCAATCCCACTGAAATCAGGGACAAGGCAAGGCTGCCCACTGTCTCCATATCTCCTCACACACTGGAAGTCCTACCTAGAGCAATAAGACAACTAAAGGAGATCAAGGGGATACAAATGGGAAAGGAAGAGGTCAAAGTATCCTGATTTATAGATGATATGATAATATACATGAGCGACCCCAAAAATTCAGCCAGAGAACTCCTTCAACTGATAAACACCTTCAGAAAAGTGGCTGGATACAAAATCAACTCAAAAAAATCAAAAGCCCTCCTGTACACTAAAGACCAAAGGACCGAGAAAGAAATTAGGGAAACAACGCCCTTCACAATAGCCACTAATAAAATAAAGTACCTTGGGGTAACTCCAACCAAGCAAGTGAAAGATCTATTTGAGAAAAACTTCAAGTCTCTGAAAAAAGAAATTGGAGGAGATATCAGAAAATGAAAAGATCTCCTATGCTCATGGATTGGTAGGATTAACATAGTGAAAATGGCTATTCTGCCAAAAGCAATCTACAGATTTAATGCAATTCCCATCAAAATACCTACACAACTCTTTACAGACATTGAAAGAAAAATTCTCAACTTCATATGGAGAAACAAAAAACTCAGAATTTCCAAAACGATCCTGTACAACAGCAGATCATCTGGAGGTATCTCCATCCATGATCTCAAGCTGTACTACAGAGCAATAGTAATAAAAACTGCATGGTATTGGCATAGAAACAGAATAGTGGATCAATGGAACTGAATAGAAGACCCAGAAATAAAGCCACACACCTATGGAAACTTGATTTTTGATAAAAAAGCAAATCCATCCAGTGGAAAAAAGACAGCATCTTCAACAAATGCTGCTGGACCAACTGGATGTCTATATGCAGAAAAATGAAAATAGATCCATATTTATCACCCTGCACAAAACTAAAGTCCAAGTGGATCAAAGACCTCGACATAACACCAGACACATTAAATCGGTTAGAAAAAAAAGTGGGGAAGACCATAGAACTCATTGGCACAGGAGACTACTTCCTGAACAAAACACCAACAGTACAGGCACTAAGAGCAACAATCAATAAATGGGACCTCATGAAACTGAAAAGCTTCTGTACAGCAAAAGACACTGTCATCAAAACAAAATGACAGCCTACAGATTGGGAAAGGATCTTCATCAACCCTCTATCTGACAGAGGGCTAATATCCAGTATATATAAAGAACTCAAGAAGTTGAAAAGCAACAAATAAAGTAATCCAATGAAAAAATGGGGTATGGAGCTAAACAAAAAACTCTCTGTAGAGGACTGTAGAATGGCAGAAAAATACTTAAAGAAATGCTCAATGTCCTTAGCCATCAGGGAGATGCAAATCAAAACGACCCTGAGATTTCACCTTACACCTGTCAGAATGGCTAAGAACAAGAACTCAAGTGACAACACATGCTGGAGAGGATGTGGAGAAAGAGGAACCCTCCTCCATTGCTGGTGGGAATGTAAACTTGTAAAACCACTCTGGAAATCAATTTGGTGCTTTCTTAGACAATTAGGAATAGTGATTACTCAAGATCCAGCTATACCACTCCTAGGCATATATCTAAAAGATGCTCAAGTATACAACAATGACATTTGCTTGTAGCTTCTTTATTTGTAATAGCCAGAACCTGGAAACAACCCAGATGTCCCTCAGTTAAGTAATGGATACAGAAATTGTGGTACGTTTACACAATGGAATACTACTCAGCAATTAAAAATGAGGAAATTATGAAATTTGCAGGCAAATGGTGGGACCTAGGAACAATCATCCTGAGTGAAGTATCCCAAAAGCAGAAAGACACACATGGTATACACTCGCATATATGGACCTATAAAATAAAATAAACATACTGAAATCTATACACCTAAAGAAGACAAACAAGAAAGAGGACCTGGGGTAAGAGAATTAATCCTCACTTAGAAAGTGGGATGGACATTGGATGTAAGAGAAAACAAGCAGCAGGACAAGAGCCTACGACAGAGGGCCTCAGAAAGACTCTAACTAGCAGTGTATCAAAGCAAATATTAAGACACATAATCACCCCTTTGGAAGAGTGCAGGGAATCATATGAAAGAAGGGGTAGTTAGTATTACCTGAAGAGGACAGGAGCTCTGCAAAGACCAAATATATCAGGGCACAGGCGCCTTTTATGAGACTGTTTCTCCAACCAAGGACCATTTATAGATATAACCTAGAACCTCTGCTTGAATGTAGCAAATGGTAGCTCAATATCCAAGTGGGTACCCTAGTAAGGGGAACAGGGACTATTTCAGACATGAACTCAATGGCTGGCTCTTCGACACCCCCACTCCCGAGGGAGGAGCAGCCTTGCAAGGTCACAGAAGACATTGCAGCCAGTCCTGAAGAGACCTGATAAGCTAGAGTTACATGGAAGGGGAGGAGGTCCTCCCCTATCAGTGGACTTCGAAAAGAGCAGGGAGGAGATGAGGGAGGGATGGGAGGGTGTAGGGAGGGAATGCAGGAGGGGGCTATGCCTGGAATACAAAGTACATAACCTGTGATTAATATAAAATAAAAATATTAAATAAAAAAGCAATGAATGCTGAAATAAAAGGGCTTATATACAAAAAGTCTCCCCCCCACACACAAAAAAATTAAAAACCCAGGGCCAGACAGTTTCAGTGCAGAATTCTACCAGACTTTCAAAGAAGAATTAATACCAATATTACAGAAACTATTCCACAAAATAGAAACAGAAGGAACATTGACAAACTCATTCTATGAAGCCACAGTCAGTCTGATAGATAAACCACACAAATACTAAACAAAGAAGAACTTCAGACCAATCCTTCTTACGAACAGTGATGCAAGAACATTCAATAAAATAATCATAAAACCTAAACCAGGAAGCCACTAAAAATATAGTACTTAATCATTAAGTAGGTTCATCCCAGGGATGCAGGGATGGTTCAACATATGAAAATCCATCAGTGTAATCCACCATATAAACAAAGTGAAAGTGAATCCTTTTTGTACTTGTACATATATTGCTTCTACTTGTAATGGTGGCACAGGATGAGAACACATAAAGTTCACATCTTCTGATTTGCTTCTGGTGGACATGATTTACTCAATTCGCATAATCATTTGTATAACAACTTTTTCTGTGTGTCAGAATCTAAATCTGGAATTGCCCCAGAATCTGTGGCAAAGGATATATACAAAACAACAACAACAACAAAACCCTGTTATAATCTGTACCCTATTGTGTCAGTTGGTGTTAAAGAATTATTGGCAGGCAGGATGATTGATCCAAACAATTTATTAGGGCATGTATTTATTGAGACATTCAGTATTAAAGAACAAAGTCATTACCATTTTGTTCTAAACAGTCCTATGAAATGATATTGAAATATCTATGCAATCCAGTAACCCATCTAGCAGAAATGAAGACTTTCTAAATCTTTTTTTGGTCTCTCAGACTATTGAAACAATGCAACCCAGAGAAATGGAATCCTGTTCTGGAACAAGGAAAAGGTATCATCCAGAGAAGGAATTTGATTCCAAGAAAGAGATGTCAAACATGTTGTTCTAACATGTCAGACTACCTTACAAGATAAGAAAGAACTGCAGATGATGGGACCATAAGATGACAATGAAGGCTGAGAGGCACATACACTTGGTCTTCTATTTAAAACCTGATTTGACTTCAAGACCCTGAAGACAGACTCAGGGATCTTGTTGTCCCTCTTCCCAATATGGTCACATTGAAAAAAAAATTCTTTTTATACTTTAAACCTTTAATGTGGCTTTTAAAATTTCTGGGCAGATCCAACTTTGAGCACAGGTTGAAGCACAAAATTTCAAAGCTACTCTACTTAGGAAAAAATATTATTCAAAGGTTTAGTACATATATATTGTTGACTGGTAAGGATTGTTATGCTCATTTTATGAAATTTAGATTGCCATAGGTATTCTAGGAGAGAGAAGACATGGTTTGATCTAGTAAATAAATATTAAATATCTATTTTATTTAATGTAATACAAAACATACATGGTAAAATTAAATATGAAAAAAGTCAACAGAGCAAAAATAGGAAGAAAAAATAAAGAAGTTTTATTTCCCAAATTATAATTTTACTATGGAAACATAATGCAGGAAATATTGCTTTGATGATATTTGGTATGTTAGTCTAACAAAACAAACTATCACTATGTTATCCAAAAATCAGAATACCTATATCTATCTATATCTATATCTATATACACATATATGTAGAGAGAGAGAAACAAGTCCCTGAGACTTCTAATTAGTCTTCTTTTTGCATTTTATTTTGTAAACACAAGATTATATTTTTATAAAAATCAGTATTTTTTTAATCTTATGGTTAATTATTTCTGTTCATTTGGTAATAAATTTTTGCCTGCTCTAACTTAGCAAAGAAATTGACTCATGTTTTAATCTTTCACATTCATCTTAAATTTAACTCTTTGGAGAACTAATAGAATGTTTCCCAAAAGTGGCCATACCATGTCATGTTGCATTCCCACCAGCAGACAATAAAAGCTCCACCTTCACTTTTTTCTTTGTCTTCCTCTTCAGCTTCTTTTTTTATTTTAATTTTTATTAATTATGCTTTATTCTCTTTGTATCCCCCATAAACCCCTCTCTCCTCCCCTCCCAATCTTACCTTCCCTCCCCCTTGTCCACACATGCCCCTCCCCAACTCCACTGATAGGGGAGGTCTTCCTCTCCTTCCTTCCCTGCACAAAACTAATGTCCAAGTGGATCAAAGACCTCAACATAAAACCAAACACATTAAATCGTTTACAAGAAAAAGTGAGGAAGTGCCTTGAACTCACTGGTACAGGAGACAACTTCCTGAAAAGAACACCAACAGCACAGGCTCTAAGAGCAACAATCAATAAATGAGACCTCATGAAACAGAGGTAAAGCAAAGGACACTGTCATCAAAACTAAACCACTACCTACAGATTGGGAAAGAATCTTCACCAACCCTTTATCTGACAGAGGGCTAATATTAAGTATATATAAAGAACTACAAAAGTTGAAAAGCAACAAATCAAGTAATCCAATTAAAAAATGGTGAACAGAGCTAATCAGAGAACTCTCGATAGAGGAATATCGAATAGCAGAGAAACACTTAAAGAAATGTTCAACATCATTAACCATCAGGGAAATGCAAATCAAAAGGACCCTGAGATTTCACCTTACACCCATCAGAATGGCCAAGATAAAAAACTCAAGTGATAACACATGCTGGAGAGCTTGTGGAGAAAGGGGAACCCTCCTCCACTGCTGGTAGGAATGTAAACTTGTACAACCACTCTAGTTAGTCTTAATGTAAATAAACTAACTGAAGGTTTTATTTCTGGAATTGTTTATGTGCTATTTGAATAGAGGCATAATATATATTTATAATATTATTAAGCAACCCTAAAAAAATTTATTAGTAAAGGTGCATTATGCCATTTTATGTAAGGAATACTAATAGAGCATCATATTTTCCAAAAAGAAACCACATAGCACAAGTATTAATTCATAGAGTTGAGAAAATAAAACCGTGTGCTCATTTAATCAGAACCACTAACTCAGCATGACTCGAGTTTTGAGAAGTTTCTGGGAAAAGGCAATGAACTTGTCCAACTCATTTGCTCAGAGCAGAGTATTTGTAAGGATCTAGGTTAATGAATAAATGTAGGCAAAGGGGCAAAAAGACAACTAAAGTATCTTTGACAAACAATCAAGTTATAAAGGGCCTCTGCAGATGGACAGATGACCTGGTGCTCTGCTCTGTACTGAAGGACTCACTGACTCCTAGTAGTATGTATTCCTTAATCTACATATTTTAAACAAAAGGGGTATTTTTAAAATTTTTTCAGCATCTTCATACAAACAGTATCTTTGTATTTTTGACATATCACAACTTCAATAAAATATAAAAAAATGTTGAAAAGAATTGGCAGTAATAAACTTAAATATTTTCAAAGGCATCAGTGGTGTGGGTGGGAACATCTAAGGGTATTAGTTAGCACAACTTATCCTTTAAATTCCAACTGCAATTATAGAAGATACAAATTAGGATTCATGACATCTAATATATTAGATTTTAGATTTTCCATGTGTCTTACCCATATTTAATTTTTATTTCCCCACTCTATTGATATATGTCATAATTAAATATATACTTGCATAAAACTTAACTGTGGCCACATTCAAAACACTTCAGATCTGAGTGAAGGGGAGGTTGAGTAGGAAAGCAATGAGTATGAAAAGTTGATGAATATAATGACAGATATTTTATTGATTCATTTATTTGCATTTTATACATCAACATTAAGATATGGGTGTCTTCATTTAAATAGTGAATTTTCACTTGTACATCAAAACATTTCAGATTGACACCTCTAATTCATTCATCTTTGTTTCCATAATGTAACCAGAAATGGAATAGAAATTTAAATTTTAACTGAAACTGGACGTTCCTGAGTGGCTTCTTAGATACTTCTCTCTCAAGGAAACTTTAAAAAAAATCATCTAGACTGTGTATTAGTGAACTTTTACGTTTAGCCAATGGCTATTCAGTTTGTACAAATAACTGAAGCCAAAAACATTTACAAAACATGATTTTTCTTTTTAGTTAAATCATGTTACTATCCTGTGGTACCTGAGAGCCAGTTATTAAAAACCAAAAGCAAAAACAAAACAAAACAAAAACTTGGGGCCATTATGTGGCTTCTTATCTTTTAGATCTGAATCCAAACCATGACCTTCTGTATTTCATAGCTAAGGGAATTTAATATTGTCAAGACTAATTTTTCTCACCTTAGAGAAAAGTATTTTAAAAACACATTACCTTATTTAATGTTTGGACAGATTAGCAAGACAAAGTAGAACCACAGTTTCCACACCTCAATTTTGCAAAATACAATAGGCTCTAATAAGATGAGCAAAGCCTTTGCATGGAAGTCATATCCTACACAGATGCTCATCTTTGAATTATTCAAAAGCATTGTAAAATAGCAAATTCAGAGTGGGATTGACTTCTTTTTGGGATTTATGTTTATTTAGCTGATCGATAAGGTCTCATGCTGGTTTTGAACTTACTTTCATAGAAAGAACTCAGTGTTTTGAAAACATAAAATAACCACATTAATCTTTATGATTGGTATATTAGGATTTCATTGAAAATTTTTGTGTTTTTTTGCTAAGAATTTTTCATGAGCCTATATATAAATGAGATATAGAACATATCACTTTATGTCCCCCATGCAAAGCAATCTATTATAGAATTTTATTATGAACATACACACAAAGAGTTACGCACTAGTGTTATGAGCTATAAAACAATGCTGATATACCTAGTGTTTATTTGGCTTTTAAAAAAGTGTAACACACACACAAAGTGCTCACATGAACACACAAACACAATGAAGCCCTCTGTGATAAACATCCATTATTAAGGATCTACTTATATTTTTTTCACCCACAAATTTGTTCTTTCATTAAATTTGTAAATTGGAAGATGTGCTCAGATTTAACAAATTTTCAGCTCACAACATCTTTGAGCATGCTTAGGAACCTGAATTTCACAGGAAGAATGAACTACCCCAAATCAACAAAATAGCTATCTGTGTCTACTGCAAATTTTCCTTTTTATCTATTTTTTCTCCTCTAATCACTCTAGTTTTACTGATAACTAAGTGTAAAATAAGGATCTTTAAAAATCTATTTTAAAGTATCAAAGTAGGTTTGAATATTGCAAGCTGTTTAACCATCTGTAGTAGTGAAGTAGAGAAATTATCCTTCATCATGAGAAAGCGTGTCCATGTGAAATTAATAAGTAGTTCCATATATTCATTTCAGGTTCATAGTATTTAATACCTTCCTTAATATTTGGTAGTCATGGAGTTAGCAATTAACTTATTAGTCCAAAAGAAGGGATTTTTCTTGCCTCAAATATTTGTTACCCTGATGCTGTATTTATCAAATAAAGCAAAATATCAGGAAAATTATTTAAAAAATACTAACAAAGGAATAGTTTGTATTAATCAGTGGGCAAATGAGCAATGATAACAAGAATTAGTATCTCTCTATATAAATATTTAGTAAGAATAGCAAAAATCTTAATGATCATTGGTTTGATTCAAATAACTTTGTATTTGTGTTTTGAATCTTTGCAAAACACAACAAAGCTAGAAAAGTTAGGCATGGTATCACTTGACATTGGACACAGGAGAATCAGCTATTCAAATGCAAGAGTTTTCAAGGCCACCTGTGCTACCTGAAACCCTGTTTCAAATAAATAAATACTGAAGGAGAAAAAGTTAGATAAATACTGTTATACAAAGAATTTGTTAAATTTTAATTAAGTTTCCTTAAAAAAAGGGCTAAACCACTAACATAATGTACTTAACACATAGCTCCCTGAAATCTTATCAACAATATCCCAAATCACAATCTATCTGCTGTTAGTGTATGCCTTCTAAGAACAAGATACTTCTGATCTCATATTACAGTCTTAATCATTGTTAGACTTCCTTGGCAGTTAGAAGAGGTGGGGGGGCACCTTACATATGACAGAAACCAGCATCAAAGAAGCAAGCATTCATAGAAATCATATGAACCACACAAAGCACAGAACAATTTTAATTGTCATTCATCCATTAGCCACTTATCAGAATGAAGACATGTTTCAAATACTCCATGATCTTCCACTCTTCTATTGACCTCACTTTCATCCAGTCTAGTTACACTAACTACATTCATCTTCACAGGAGGCATTCATCAGAAATAGCCATATACTTAGAATGACAAGACAGCGGAGGCATTAAAGAGGAACATTATTATAACTACTATGATGCCACAAGTACTCTCATATTCCTATTATAATGGGATAGTACCTTCTCAGCATACTCCTTCACACATTGGCTTAGGGGTTTCCAGAGTAAAAGTTGAGGGTCAGTGGAATGCACTCTCTGTATTTTTATAACCAATAGAACGTGAAATTTCCCTTAAACCGCATTTAGGTATATCTAAATCTATTAGTGACTATTGTGATGTTTATTTCAAACAGGTAACTATAATTTTTCCATTTGCTAATTTATATTGACCAATAGCAGTCTGTACCTTTTTAGTTACTTGGATTTTCCTGCCTGGCAGAATAATGTGTTCCTCAACTCAAGGTGTATACCCAAATTCCCAAAATATGTGAATAGCTTATAGCATGCAAGTGTCTTTAGACACTTATCTTAGGAAGCTAAGATATAATTTTAGATTTAAATTATGTCTTCATTTTGTGTGTGTTTGTGTTTGAATGTCTATGTGCGTTTACCTGTCTGTATTGTCTGTATGTGGAGTAGTGTGCCCTCAAGTGTGAGAGAGTGTGTCTTGTCTCCTAGGCCTAGAGTTACAGATGAGTGTGGGCTGTCCAATGTGGGTACTGCAAACTTAAGTCTGGTTGTCTGCAAAAGCAGCCAGAGTCAGCTCTATAGCCCCTGACAATCATCCTTTTTCACTCACTAAATTTTGAATTTTTTAAATTTACCTTAACTATTCTATTTGGAATGATATCTAAAAGAAGAATCCTGTCATAGCAAAACTAACACTAAGTGACTTTGGACACTTATTATAGTAACCTGTCTCATGTAATGGTATAATTGCCTCTTATGAGTTGATAAGACATTTCATAGAACTAAAGGACTTTCATCTTTGGTGGCAGATTATAGCATAGAATGTTCATTCTCTAGTTTGTTTCTATTAAGTAGTGCAATGAAGATAAAAAGTGATGAATTCAGAAGGTAATTGGCAAGTTTGTAATTTATTTCATTTAATTTTTAATTATTTTTATATTAATTACAGTTTATTTACTTTGTATCCCAGATGTAGCCCCCTCCCTCATTCCCTCCCAATCCCACCCTTCCTTCCTTATCTCTTTCCTGCCCCTCTCTAAGTCCAATGATGGGGGAGGTTCTCCTTCCCTTCCATCTGATCCTAGCTTATCAGATCTCTTCAGAGCTGGCTACAATCTCCTCTTCTGTGGTCTAGCAAGGCTGTTCCACCCTCAGGGTTGGGGAAGAAGTTAAAGAGCCAGCCATTGACTTCATGTCTGAGACAGTCCCTGTTCCCCTAACTAGGAAACCCACTTGGATACTGAGCTCCAATGGGCTTTATCCTGGCAGAGGTTCCAGGTTATATCCATTCATGATCCTTGGTTGGAGAAACAGTCTCAGAAAAGAATGTAAACTTATAAAACCACTTTGGAAATCAATCTAACACTTTCTCAGACAATTAGGAATAATGCTACCTCAAGATTCAGCTATACCACTCCTAGGCATACATCCAAAAGATGCTCAAGTATACAACAAGGACATTTGCTCAACCATGTTTGTAGCAGCTTTATTCATAATAGCCAGAACCTGGAAACAACCCAGATGTCCCTCAGTTGAGGAATGGATACAGAAATTGTGGTACTTTTACACAATGGAATACTACTGAGCAATTAAAAACAAGAATATCATGAACTTTGCAGGCAAATGGCAGGACCTAGAAAAGATCATCCTGAGTTTGGTATCTCAGAAGCAGAAAGACACACACGGTATATACTCACTTATAAGTGTGTACTAGACCTATAATATAGGATAAACATACTAAAATCTGTACAACTAAAGAATATAAACAAGAAAGAGGACCTGGGGTAAGATGATCAATCCACACTTAGAAAGACAAATGGGATGGACATTGGATGTAGGAGAAAACAAGCAGCAGGATAAGAGCCTACCACAGAGTGCCTCAGAAAGACTCTACCTAGCAGTGTATCAAAGCAAATATTAAGACACATAACCACCCCTTTGGTAGAGTGCAGGGAATCATATGAAAGAAGGTGGAGTTAGTAAAACCTGGAGAGGACAAGAGCTCTGCAAGGACCAAATATATCTGGGTCTAGGGGTCTTTTCTGAGACTGTAATTAATTTTTAAAAGATAAAGATATTTCATGGTTTCAGAGGATAGCAGTGCAAACTGAAATACAATTTGATGCTAGGAACAAATGTCTCCACCAAAACAGATTTATAATGAATCATCCAAACGAAGATCATCATGCCCACAGTTAAGAGGTTTGAAAAGATTCAAGTATTGCAGAACAGAAGCTACCATTGTCTACTACTGTGTATCAATTAAAAACTTTATCTAGAAAACAAAGGCACAAACTGTATTTCTGTTTCTGAAGTTGATAGGCTCTAGAATCCGATATTTCAATTTTAAAAGAATAAAAACTGAACGGAAACTAAATAAATATACCAGTATCTAAGAAATATGCTTAGAAGTACCTGCAGAAGGACTAACTAAACACAGTCTGTTGGAACCAAATTGAGAAGTAGCCAGCTTAGCTTGTGAGGAAATTTCTCTGTGTTTAAAGAAAGATATTAACATGAGGACTGAGTTCATCTTCCTCCCTGTGTCCTGGAAAGGAACTCTCATGGGGGTGGGGTGGGGAGTGTTCAAAAGCCATCAAGATAGTTCCCTGTCAGAGATTTCTACCACTTCGCTAACTAGTGGGCCCACAGGAAGCCTGAGATGCCCATTAGGCTGTCTTGTGTTCTGTGTATTGTAGTATGTCTATCCTATACTATCTGACTAGAATCCACTTATAAGTGAGTATATACCATGTGTTTCTTTCTGGGTCTGGATTACCTCACTCAGGATGATCTTTGCTTGTACTATCAATTTGCCTGCAAATTTCATGCTTTACTTGTTTTTTAATGGCTGGGTAGTATTCCATTGTGTAAATGTACCACAGTTTCCTTACCAATCATCAGTTGAGGGACGTCTAGGTTGTTTCTAGCTTCTGGCTATTATGAATAAAACTTTTATGAACATGATTGAGCAAATGGCCTTGTTATATGGTGGAACATCTTTCTGGTGTATACCCAGGAGTGGTATAGCTGGGTCTTGAGGTAGTGCTATTCCCAGATTTCTGACAAAGCATCACATGGATTTCCATAGTGATTGTACAAGTTTTCATTACCACCAACAATGGAAGAGTATTTGCCTTTCTCAACATCCTTGCCAGCATGTGTTGTCACTTGAGTTTTTTATCTTAGCCATTATGATGGGTGTAAGATGGAATCTCAGGGTCATATTGATATGCATTTCGCTGATGATTAAGGATGTTTAACATTTCTTTAAGTGTTTCTCTGCTATTCCAGATTTCTCTGTTGAGCATTCTCTCTTTAGCTATGTATCCCATTTTTTAACACATGGGCTGAGATGTCTGGGCATGGGAGCGCTTCTATTCTAAGGAAGAGGGGATGGGGAAGGCAGAAAGGAGGGTGAAAATAAGAGGAGGAAGAGGACTATGACTGATTTGTAAACTGAATTAATTATTAAAAAAGGGGGATAAAAGGTATAGGAGCAGGAAGTGGGTTCTAAAATTTGGTCTGCTTTATCCATACACTGATTTCTGTAAGATGTACTTAAAATGTATCTAAGGAAGGTGATAAACACACACACACATACAAACACACCCACACACACGCACACACACACACACAGGACAATGTATATAAAAGTAAGTATAAAAATCAACAGCAGGGAGGGACAAGATGGCGGCGCCAGGAGGACTCTGCTTCTGAGCGGCAGAACAACATTTTCGGTACAGCAACCAAGGGACTGAACTGTGGGCCCTAAAACAACAGTGATCCTGTTTTCCAGGTGAGAGGAAGCCCCAAGGTTTGGGAACAGGCCCGGTCCACTCCCAAGACACCCAGCCAGAACCTGAAAGAGATCCCCGGTTGCACAGGCACTTGGTTGGTTGCCAGACCAGAATAACACGCCTGGCCTGTGTGTCCTGATCACCTTCCCAGGCTGAATGGTGGCCACAAAAAACACCAGAGACTGGGAGTCCCAGTCGCGAGAAAAACCCACAGGGAAGGAAACGGGACTGACCTAGGTCACGTAGCCTTCGCCGGAAAAAGATCCCACAGAAGGCAGGCCACCATCTCTGATCTAGGCTCCACCCCACACCCTCCCATCCCCACCCCCACCCCAACCCCACCCCCACTCCCAGCACAGAGACCTGCTTCACTCCTAACTCTCTAACACAAAAGAACTGTGCACAACAGGACACCAGAGCCTGGCTTTTCCTGTCCGGAAAAAACCCCACAGGGATTGAGTTAGGGTATCCAGCATCTCCCTGGAAAAGGTCCCCTAGATTGGCAGGTGCTCCAGCTGCCAACCCAGAGAACTGCTGAGCACCAACTACCTGTCACAGACAGATCTGTACAACCTGCAGCATCAGAGCCTGGGTTTCCCTGTCCCCGAACTGGTGAATCAAGGGGCTGTGGAGCCCAAAACAACCATAAGAGGAGCCCAGGGTGAAGAGGGAAAAACCTGATCTGAGTCCAATAGGACACAGGTCAACCTCAGATATCTCCATGGACTTCTCCTGGGGAATTGATTCCCGGGCACTTCCGCATAATGAGTGAAACCAACAACAAAGGTAGCCAAGCCTGCAGCAGAGGAAGTGGGGGAGATATCACAGCCAGCAGGAAGGCAGCAGCGGAGGTACCCCAATCAGCATTGAAGCAGAGGAGGCAGCCTGCAGTGCACACAACAACTTTCAAGGAGCATAGTGCTGCACCCTCCAAGCACAGATCTCCAGCATTCCCCCACAGCCTTGTTTGAGGGGATAGGGGCTGAGGAAGATGATAGCACTTCCTATCTTAGGGAGCAGAGTGCAGCCTGCCAGGCTTCCAGCTTCCAGGGCAGAACTCAGAGTCGGGCACAGAGAATCCACAACAGAATAAATGTCCTGCCCACAGCACCAGCTGCAGACCTCAGAGTCCAGCCTGCTGACCTCCTTACAGACTGTAGACCACCAGGTATTCAGGGAACCTGCATAGGCGCTTTATGCCCGCAATCTGTGCTTGCTAACTGCACTAGCAGCCACATCCCCTCCTGTGCTTGCTCCCAACCCATATATCCCAAGCAGGTACACACCCTAGCACTCTCCTTCAAGACAAACATCCCTGCATTATCTTCCATGTGCCCATGCGCGTGTGTGCGCACACACACACACACACACACACACACAAACACACAATTCTACACCAGATGCTTGTTCTCCTGCAGGAACAACTGAACAACACACACTCTCAAACCGCTGGACCCCACTGATCTTCCTGAAGAATTCTACAGACACCAGAGTAAGACAGTCCCAGTCAAAAGGTCAGACTCAAGGAAGAAACATCCAAGATTATATATAAGCAATGGACAAAGGGCGACATAAGAACTCACCAAAAAAATCAGGACACCATGGCCCCAACTGAAACACCCAAAAGAAATGGAGATTTTAATTCAGCAGAGACACAGGAAAATTATGTTAAAACATTGCTTATGCAATTATTAGATGAACAGAAACAGGAAATGAACAAGGCCCTCAAAGAAATACAGAAGAATATAACTGCCCACATAGAGGAACAATTAAAGACATAGAGGGAGGAAACAAACAAAAAAATAGGAGCCACATTCAATCAGATGAAGGAAATGGTACAAAGCATGAAAACATAATTAGAATATATAAAGGAAACACAGAAAAAAAAACTGGAACTGGATAACTTATAGAAAAGATCAGGAACCACAAAGGTAAGTATCACCAAGAGAATACAAGAGATGAAAGAGAGAATCTTGGAGCTGAAGGTACATTTGCTGGAATGGATTCCTCACTCAAAGAAAATCTAAAATCAGAAAAGTCCCAAACACAAAACATTCAAGAAATCAAGGATGCAATGAAAAGACTAAATCTAAGAATAATAGGAATAGATGGAAAAAAAGACTCCAGGCTCCAAGGACCGGATAATATTTTTTAAAAAATCATAGAAGAAAATTTCCCTAACTTAAAGAAAGAGATGTCCATAAACATACAAGAAGCCTAAGAACACCAAATAGACTAGACCAGAAAAGAAATACCTCTCGTCACATCATAGTCAAAACACTAAACCTACAAAACAAAGAAAAAAAAAGACAACAAGAAAAAAAGGTCAAGTAACATATGAAGGGAGACCCATCAGAATCATACCAGATTTCTCATCAAAAACTATGAAAGCCAGAAGGGCCTGGGCAGAGGTCATGCAGTCTTTAAGGGAACACAGATGCCAACCAGGACTACTATACCTAGCAAAGCTTTCAATCAACATAATGGAGAAAACAAAATATTCCATGACAAAACAAAATTTAAGCAATATCTATACAGCAACCCAGCCCTAGAGAAGATACTAGAAGGAAAACTCCAATCCAAGGAAAACAACTACACCAAAGACAATATAGGATACAGTCAATCTCCCAGCAAAAATTTAAAAAAGAAAAAAAAAAACAACAGTGAATCATAATAAGAATACCAACTCCACAATAAAAGGAAGTAACAGTCATTTGTCACTATTATATATCAACATCACTGGACTCAACTCTCCAATAAAAAGACACAGACTAACAGAATGGTTGCGGAAACAGGATCCAACATTCTGCTGCATTCAAGAAACACACCTATGCAACAAAGATAAACACTACCTCAGAGTAAAGGGCTAGAAAAATGTGTTTCAAGCAAATGTACCCATAAAACAAGCTGGGGTAGCAATCCGAGTATCTAATAAAATAGACTTTCAACCAAAACAAATCAAAAAAGATGAGGTGGGGCACTTTCTTCTCATCAAAGGAAAATTCCAACAGGAGGACATCACAATTTTGAACATCTGTGCCCCAAATACAAGACCACCTACATTTGTAAATGAAACATTATTAAAGCTGAAATCTCACACAGATCCCAAGATCTTAATAGTGGGAGACTTTAACACGCGACTCTCATCAAGGGACAGATCATCCAGTCAGAAGCAAAACAGGGAAACAAGGGCACTCACAGACACCCTAAATCAAATGGACCTAACATATGGTACAGAAATTTTCAACCAAAATCAAAAGAGTATACCTTCTTTTCAGCACCTAATGGAACCTTCTCCAAAATAGACCATATAGTTGGTCACAAAGCAAGCCTCAGCAGATACAAGAATATTGAAATAATCCCTTGTATCCTGTCTGACCATCATGGTCTAAAGCTGGACCTCAACAACAACAGAAACAGCAAAAAGCCTGCACATATATGAAAAGTGAACAATTTGCTAATCAATGATAGCTTGGTTAGAGAAGAAATTAAGAAAGAAATTAAAGACTTCCTAGAATTCAATGATAATGAAAGCACAACATACCCAAACTTATGGGACACAATGAAGGCAGTACTAAGAGGAAAGTTCATAGCACTAAGTGCCTTCAAGAAGAAATTTGAAACATCTCATACAAGCAACTTAATGACCCAACTGAAAGCTCTATAAAAAAAGAAGCACAT
>CM053748.1:34627274-34655581 GCA_028658305.1 Pachyuromys duprasi
ACCTACCAGAATGGCTAAGATCAAAAACTCTAGTGACAATGCATGCTGGAGAGGGTGTGGAGAAAGAGGAACCCTACTCCATAGCTGGTGGGAATGCAAACTTGTACAACCACTCTGGAAATCAATTTGGTGCTTTCTTAGACAATTAGGAATAGTGATTCCTCAAGACCCAGCTATACCACTCTTAGGCATATATCCAAAAAATGCTCAAGTACACACCAAGGACATTTGCTCAACTATGTTCATGGTTACTTTATTTGTAATAGCCAGAACCTGGAAACAACTCAGATGTCCCTCAGTTGAGGTATGGATACAGAAATTGTGGTACTTTTACACAATGGAATACTACTCAGCAATTAAAAAGCAGGAAATCATGAAATTCGCAGGCAAATGGTGGGACCTGGAAACAATCATCCTAAGTAAGGTATCCCAAAAGCAGAAAGAAACATATGGTATATACTCACTTATATAGACCTATAGCATAGGAAGGTCGTGCTGGAATCTATACACCTAGGGAGGATATACAGGAAGGAGGACCTATGTTGGTATGATCAATGCTTCTTTGGATGAACAAATGGAATGGACATTGAGTGGAGGAGAAAACAAGCAACAGGACAGGAGCATGCCAAGGAGGACCTCTGGGGGGGGGGGGTAACGTAGCAATGTATCAGAGCAGATAGTAAGACTCTTGATCAAGCCTTTGGTAGATGGCGAGAAGTGATGATAGAAATGGAGGAGGTTGATGAGGCTTGGGAGAACAAGAGCTCCACAAAGACCAAACTGAGCATGGCACAGGGGTCTTGTATGAGATGGTTTCTACAACCAAGGACCATGTGTGGATGTGGCCAGCAACCCCTGCTCAGATGGGGCCCATGATAGCTCAGTTTCAGACTGAAGACCCTAGTGAGGGAAGCCTGTGTCTTAAAATATATAGCTAAATAAAAAGATAAAAAAGAGTGAAAAAAAGAAAATATGTAACTAATCAATGTCCCATTATGAGACTGAATTAAATCCTGTCATTTGGTAGAGCATGGAATGAGGCACATAAGGTTAATTGTTGTATAATGTCAGCTAGTTTCAGAAGAAAAAGGTAGAATGGTGAGTTTATCAGTGGACACTAAGTTATCATTGTATAGTAGCAAAAAGTTATGATATGTTTGGTAATAGATAGTAAAGATACTATAATAAGTAAAGGTAGTATAGTAAAGTTACTATATTTAAAATTATGTATAATTCCAAACGTTAAAGGACATGGAGAAATGGGAACCCTCCTCTATTGCTTTTGGGAATGGAAACTTTTACAACCACTTTGGAAAGCAGTCTGGTACTTTATCAGATATTTAGGAATAACACTCCCTCAAGATCCAGCTATACCACTCCTAAGCATATATCCATAAGATGCCCAAGTACACAGCAAGGACATTTCCTCAACCATGTTCATAGCAGCTTTAGTCATAATGGCCAGAATATGGGAACAACCCAGATGTCCCTCTACATAGTAATGAATATAGAAATTGTGGTACATTTACACAATGGAATACTACTGAGCAATTAAAAACAAGGAAATCATGACAATTGCAGGTAAATGGTGGGAACTAGAAAAGATCATTCTGAGTGAGGTGTCACAGAAGCAGAAAGACACTCATGGTAAATACTCATAATTGTGATATTGGACATATAATACAGGATTAATATAATATAATCTGAACACCAAAAGAAACTAAGCAAGAAGGAGGACCCTGGGTAAAATGACCAATCCATGCTCAGAAAGGCAAACAGGGTGGACATAGGAAAAGAGAGAAAACAGGGAAGAAGACAGGAGCCTACCACAGAAGGCCTCTGAAAGACTCTTCCCAGCAGGGTATCAAAGCAGATATTGAGAATCATAGCCAATCTTTGGGCAGAGTTCAGGGAATCTTATGAAAGAAGGGGAAGATAGATAGATGTGGAGGGGACAGGTGCTCCAAATGGAGAGCAACAGCCAAAAAACCTAGGCACAGAGGTCTTTTCTGAGACTGATCTCCAACCAACCAAAGACCATGCATGGATATAAACTAGAACCCCTGAGCAGATGTCATCCATACCAGCTCAGTCTCCAAGTGGGTGCCCTAGTAAGGAGAACAGGGCCTGTTTCTCACTTGAACTTAGTGGATTGCTGTTTGATCATATCCCCCTGGAGGGGAGCAGCCTTACCAGGCCACAGAGGGAGACAATGCAACCAGTCCTGAGGAGACCTTATAAGGTAGGGTCAAAGGGAAGGGGAGGAGGACCTCCCCTATCAGTGAACTGTGGGAAGGGCATGGGAGGAGATGAGGGAGGGAAGGAGGGATTGGGAGAGGCTGAAGGGGGGGGGCTATGGATGGGATACAGATGAATCAAATGTAACTTAAAAAAAACTAAATAAGGTTTATCCTATATTTTATGTATATATGAGTGAGTATATACCTTGTGTGTTTTTCTGCTTCTGGGATAGCTCACTCAGGATGATCCCTTCCAGTTCCCACCCAACAAAGTACTATGCATAGAGATAACCTAGAACCCCTGCACAGATGTAGCCCATGACAGTTCAGTGTCCAAGTGGGTTCCATAATAATGGGAACAGGGACTCCCTCTGGCATGAACTGATTGGCCTGTTCTTTGATCACCTCCCCCTGAGGGGGGAGCAGCCTTACCAGGCCTCAGAGGAAGACAATACATCCACTCCTGATGAGACCTAATGGATGAGGATCAGAAGGAAGGAAAAGAAGACCTCCTCTATCAGTGTACTTGGGGAGGGGCATGCATGGAGAAGGGGGAAGAAGGGAGGGATTGGAGGGGAGGGAGGAGGGAGGTACAGGGGGAATACAAAGTAAATAAATTTTAGTTAATAAAAAAAGAAATAGTAAAAAAAAGAAAAGAAAGCCTAAAAAGTGTAAAATAAATAAATAAAAACAAAATATTAACAGAAATAATTTAAATAATTTCTACACACAAAAAAGAAGACAAATATTTAAGAGGTATATTCACCCTGCCCTCTTACTCCATAATGAATACACGTACTTACATGTTTTAATTTCAGTTACTATTGCTATTACTATTGCAGTTACTATTGTGAAAAACAACTTGAGGACAAAAGGATTTATTTGGCTTACATAGTCATAGTGCATTGAGGGAAGCAAAGTCATGAATTCACAACTAGCAGGAATCTGGAGGCAAGAGGTGATGCAGAGGCCATGAAGGAATGTTGCTTACTGCCTTGCTCAGCCTGGTTTCTTACAGAATTCAGTCCTACCAGCCCAATAATTCCCTACCAGCAATGAATTAAGCTCTCTTCTACCAATCACTATTCGTGAAAATTCAGTAAAGACTTATCTGACTATAGCCTGATCTTATGGAGGCATTTTATCAACTGAGGTCCCTTTCTCTCAAATGACTTTTGCTGTGCCAAGCAGACAAAAAAGATAGACAAGAAAGCAAATATTAATATACCCCTTTAAAAGTTTATAATTTTATGAATTTGTTAATAGAAGTCTGAATGGGAGAAGAAATAGCATCTTACTAGATGCAGTGTGAAATGAAGGGTATTACAAGATATGTTATAACAGGTGATACTCAGGGAATAGTTTGATTTAGGCAAATTTATGTTGACTCCCAAGACTATCATTTTCTAGCTGGATAACCATAATGAAATTTATTATATTGCTGTTATTATGCTTTTCTTACCTATAAAGTAAATGCAATTTTGCATAAGTACAACTTCTGCTACATACTAAGTACTGAATTATATTTTAGCAAAATAACAACTGAAGAGATTTGAAAACAGAATTCGAAATTCTGTTTAAACAAAGATCAATTATTACAACCTTAGTCTGCCCGCAAAACTATAAAACATACTGATGTTTAATGATACTACCGTAAATGTAGGACCTTTCGATCATAACTTCACTGTTAAAACATTGCTATCTACCTCCATAACAGGGTAATCAGCCACATATACATAGACACATAGGAACAACACTAAATAGACTCATCAGCTTGTGCTTATACATACATATTATGCATATACAGCTGTATTTAAATTAAATGAAGATGGGGGGAGTATCCATACCACCTGCTAACAGGTAGTTTAACAAAAACACAGAAAGTCAGCATCTAATGTGTTTTTCCTTTAATCAACATAAATGCCAAGAAACAGCCAGACCTGACTTTGACTAAATTATATGTTTGCTTTGGCATTCAGTCCAAATGCCCAGTTCATCACATGCCTCTGGAGGGGAAAGATTGCTCTCCTGCAGGCAGGAGAACACACAACAGTGAGAATGCCTTAGTCTCTTCCTTTCTGACCTCTTTATTATACATCATTCCGGTCACTTTTTACCATGATTCAACCAACGACAAAAACCGACAGATTTTTAAAAAGCCAAATTAGGATAGTCAATAAATGAAGGGAAAAATGAGTATTCATTATGGATGAAAGGACAAATCAAAATAATAGCAGATCAACATTTGTCACCTATCTGCTTTATAATTATGTGGCAATGTACAGAAGCACTCTCCTGCAAGGTGGATAAGCAGAGCTGAATCTGAGTAGAATGTAAAATGATTTAATTATGTAGAGATATTATGCAGATATTGTACCATATTAAACTGAGTAAACCAGCATCGCGAGGGCCATGGGCAAAATGATAGCCATGTCCATCCTGGCTCCAATTCTTTCCATTTATAACTGTGCTTGCTTTAACTCTAGAGTTTTAAATAAGTTAGTACTTATTTAAAAGATTTAAATAAATCAGTATAGAAGTCTACAAAGAAAATCTGACAAATCCTACGGAACATTCTTACGGAACATTTTACAAAGAAGTACAACCAACTGTTAAATAATATTTGAGATAGGGCCAGTGTGATAACATCTAAACACATGTTCATATTTTGCAGGAATAGTTACACTTACTCAAATTCTTAAGGACATTGAATGTGTTTTATTATGCCACAAAAAAAAAAAATGAGTAGGTTATTCTTGGAAGGACCCTGCTGTTTGAGGCTGCAGTCCTTCCAGTCTGGATAGCCATTCTGAGCTCAGCACTATTGTTCAGGACTCCCTCTCCCCAGCAGGACCTCCTGCTCTCTGCCTCACTTCATCTGGAGAGAGTCTTTAGACAGATGCCACTAACCACATTAGATGTATGGCTTTTGACGCAGATCCCCGCTAACTCTTCCCTCCCTGTACCTATAGGATAATCAGGTACTGCGTTCCCCTTCTTATGATAGGAGCATGCTGTTTAATGAAAGTCAAGCATCCTTGAAGTGCCAAGTTTCAACCAGTGGAACACCTTTCCTTGGACTCTCCCATCCACTCCCCAAAGGGTATAAAGCCTTTGTTCTCTGAAAGTAGAGTTGAACTAGCTCTGTGAGTGGTTCTTGGAGTGTGTGGTCCCCGTAGTGCTTGCATGCGTTCCCGGCCTTGCTCATCATCTCATGCCCCTTCTGAATTTGAAGGATGGTGGGAGACAGCACAGAAGGGAGGAGGAGAACCACACATCATTATATAAAATAGAATTAGTCAATAATTAAGGCTTGTTTGGAAAAAAACCTGATATCAATTGGCTTACTGAGGCAAGAAACTTTGTAGGCCAAATGATAGGGATGGTAGGAAAAAGCACTTGACCAAAAGCCTGATGACATGTGTTCCATTCCTGGCGCACAAATAATAGGTTGAGAACTGAACCCCACAAGCTGTCTTTCCACATCCATGTGTATATTGTGTCACACACACATATACATGTATATATTTACATACATAAGATAAAAAGTAAATATAATAAAAAGAAATGTATGTATTGATTGTTGGTAAAATGTACATTACCAGTAAAATAATTAAAAATGCCAAGAACTCATTCACAACATAGTAGGTATTGTGATGCCACACAGTATAAAATCTGTCAGTTCTGTAGCTGCTGATTTGCAATGAAGCACAGCCAGCACTTTCTTTTAGATTTATTCTTCAGATGGATGATTTTCCTCCATAACATGTTATTAAAGCTTTCTCTGGAGTCACAAATGGATTCAAAGCAAAGAGCATATTGATTAAATGTAATTTCTATTATTAAAATAAATGATGTTTTTTTCTGTAAGTGCTAAATATTTGGTGACATGCGTGTGATATATTAGAGTTAACTTCAGTGTTGCACATATAACGGGTTTAGTGGAATTACTGGGAGAATAATGAATTGTGTGTGTGTGTCCACAAGCATACTCATGTGTCTATGTATGTGTGCATAAGTATGTGTACATGTGGGTGTCTATGAGTAAGTGTGTGCATTTGTGCATGTGTATGTGCACATTTGTGTCTGTGTATACATGCATTGTGTGTGTATGCGTGTTACTACTATGTGCTCATTTCTAAAAGTGTCAGAGGGAGAGAGAAAGATCATTTATTTTAATGCTGTTTCTTAAGGAATCAATGTATGTTTTCCCTTTATTAAGTAAAGGTCTAATATACATGTGTTTAAGCAATACACAGAGGTTAAAAAACAAATGGATTGTGTGTGTGTATACAGTAAGCTCAATGTTGAAAAGAGTGGAGTTAGTTATCACTTTCTTTTATGTTTTACTATGTAAATTTTGTTTTGTTGTAATTTTCACAGCTAAAGTAGAAATGACTTCCATGTCATGTAAGAAGTAAAGTTTAAATCTTTTAAAGAGATCACTGCTATGTGTACACACCCACACACCCGTACAGACACATACATGGCAGCCTACACACACATACATAACAAACACATGTATATGTACTTACACAAACATATGTACACATACACACTTGTTGACAAAAAAAGGAAATACATAGAAAGAGGTATGTACACATACACATGGATATAAATGCATACACACAAACATATGCATACACACATGCACATACTAGGCCTACACACATGCAAAAGCACATAAACATGTATATATGCAAACATATGCACATGTGCATATCATTGTCTAGTGAACTAATCTAAGCTAATAAAATGTTATCAAATATAAGACCATGCTATTTCATTTATTATGCAAAAGAAATGCCTGATGAGAACTAAGTTATTTAGCAATGCTAAAAAAATTGTGCCTCAATTTTAGGACTGAAAGTTTTCGGACAAAGTGTGCATCTTAGAATTAATGAGACTCGCTGAATTCACTATCTGGAAGGAGGTCCATCATACAATATCACTGTTGAGGAAGCAATGTATAGTCTTAACCCCATGTGTAATATCTACTCTGATGCACAATAACAGGTAAGACACTATGTGCTTCCTCTGCGGCTAACAGTCTTCATAAAGATATCTAAGATGAATCATAAAATTATAGCAAATGCTGTTTGCGCAACAGATGAAAAATAAGAACTTCAAGGTGCTATGTTATTTTTAATTAATTTATTTTTATTAACTACAGTTTATTCACTTTGTATCCCAGCTGTATCCCTCCTCTCCTCCCAATCCTCCCCTCCTTTTTCCCACCCATGCCTCTCCCCTAGTCCACTGATAAGGGAGGTTCTCCACCCCTTCCATTTGACCCTAGCCTACCAGGTCTCACCAGGATTGGCTACATTGTCTTCCTAGGTGCCTAGTAAAGTTGCACCCCCCCCTTTCAGGGGAAGGTAGTCAAAGGGTAGGTACTATATTATTTTAATGTTGTTTTAGGCTAAGATTATTAATAAATAAATAAATCCCTGCTGCAATTATCCAGTTCCCCACAGCAGGCTTATAATTCCACTCACAATTCCATAGAAACAGCTAAATTGAAAAGCCTAAAATGTTGTCAGTGGGTGGCTATGTAATCTCCTCCAGTGCTAAGTTTAATATCAAGAATTACCTTTTCCAACACAAACAATAAAAAGTGTTCAAAGGCTAATTCAGTAATTTAATAACCAAGCACATTTCTCATTTGAGTTCTCTGCAGATGGAAGACATAGAATTCGGCTGGTTTTAGACATGTCTTCTTTAAAAATGAAAAACATCAGCAAATTGGTAAAATAATGTTCTGACTCACTGGAAACTACCTCCACCACAGCCTTCTTTATGGTCAATGTGCATACACATCACACTAATTCCCTTATAATAATATCAAGTGTATTTGTATTGTAGAGCGTATTCATCCATATATATTTAACGGTGGCAATAAAATAATCTCAGGCATTTCCTCCAGGGGATCTGTGACAGATGCCACTCTCATAAGAGATGGCAGCTTTGAGAAGTTTGAGCCCTAAGGACCTTGCATGGGAAAAAAAGGCTACCTGGAAATATTGCTGAGAAGGACATGACTATTGTCTGTGTTTCTGCATTAGTTTTCAAATTATTATGGAGATTATTTTAAAGGAGAAAATCAAAATTTATAAAAAAGATACTGTTCTATATGGCTTAGGTTGCAGACCTAGGTTACCCCACCTGAGTTGGTGTAAGCCTGGTCCATGGTGCTTGCAGAACAATGACATTTCCTAACAGCACATCCAGGATCGTATCTTTGCTCTTAAGAAGTGGTATCTCTACTTTAGGAATGAATTCCACTTTGCAAATGTAAATCTTGGAAAGGGTGGCCTATGTGAGTGAACAATCATTCAAGCCACATGAGCCAAATATTAAGTATAAAAACAGTTTGCATTCTAAAATTTCGTTACTAAAAAATACAAATTAATTTTGGCATAGTTTCTTTAAACAAATTGTTTCTCTGTTCATAAGTTAAAACTAATGAAAAAAGCAATAGTTAGTTTAAAAAATATTTTTTTAATTCAAGCCATCAAAGAATCATTATAGATTTGATTGATCTTTTTCAGACAAAGGCCTGGCAGAAATGTGCAGTGGAGAAACATTTTTTTCTCCCTTTATTATTTAATCACTTTATGTCTCAATCCCAGTTATGGAGAAACTTTAATTCATGGGTTTTAGTGCATACAGTTACTGGTAATCCTTAGACACAGAGTCCTGGCTGAGTTTTAGAATATCAAACCTGGGACAAATTAACTTAATGCAGATATAAAGGCCGTGATGGAGCTGGCCTTGATTTTCTTTAGTCCCAGCACTAGGGAAGCAGAGGCAGGAGGCTATCTGTTCAAGGTCAGGCTGCTGTAGGGAGTAATTTCTAGGACAACCGGGGATGTTACACAGAGGAACTCTGTTTAAGAAAGAAAAAATAAATAAATGATAGGAGAGGGAAGATGTGTCCACAAAACATCAACAAAAGGCAAAAATACGTTTGTTAATCATCTGCAAGATACCAACACCAGACGCTATGCCAATGTGTATGGGGAAAATCTCACAAAGTCATATCCCTAGATCAAGAACAATAGGCAATTAATGGATGATGAAAGCAGATTCGATTTTCTCAAGGGAAAAGCCCCACCTAAGTTTTCTGGATCCAAGTCAGCTCTAAACACATGTACATGTAATTAAGAGAAGCAGTAAAATGACTTAGTGAGACAGAGAAGTGGAAGGGCTAGGGAAAATACACACACACACACACATAATTTTAAAAATACTCAAAGCAGAAGCAGAAGAGAGAAGGAGAAAGAGGAGGAAGGGGAGGAAGAGGAGGAGGAGGAGGAGGAAGAGGAGGAGGAGGAGAAGGAAGTACAGCAAAGAACACCTATGTTGGCCTGGCAAAGCAGGAGAGAAGAGAAAGTGTGTGTAAAGACAAGATTGTCCAGACTTCATAGATTCTTGAAACATTTTGTAGCTTTCTTATTTTATGTATTATCATTTGCATTTATTAGAAACATAAAGCGTCTATAAGAGAATTTTATTTCCTTTGCAATGACTTAATCAATGGCCACACAGTTTTAAGTGTCTGCAGCTAAGTTTTTATACTTCTGTGCCCAAATATTTGCTTTTATACCCATCTTCAGCAGAATCCTTGCGTTCACCTTGAACCTTGTGTTTGTTTCTCTCTAATATTGCTGGCTTACAAGGAGTTACAGTTCATTTGTTTTGTTTACATGGGATTTGACTAAAGTTGCTTGCCTACACAAGACATGTATTTTCGGAACTCATATTGATAAGTACTGTAGAAATATCATACTATATTATGCGGTCATAGCACCCAACTAATGTAAGGATCCTCACCCTTTAAATCATACTTTATCATAATTTGGTGGGGGCAATAAACTCCCAGGAAACCAACCCAAATTTAAAGTCTAAAAACTCCTGGGTCATACACTGTCTCTTTAAGAGACTCTTAATCATGCCCACAACCAGAAGACAGCCTACTGCACACAGACCCAAATCTGGAGACAAAAGGAGCAAATTTAACAAAACTGACTTCAGCTACCCTTTACTGCCAGGGAGTACACAAGCTTTAAAGCCTCTTGCTGCTGTTAGCTGTCTCTGCTTTCACAGAGCAAAAACTGCAGTCATGGCTAGGAAAGGCAGAACTAGGGACAGACAGGTCTCTAGACAATATGTTTAATGGTGATGGCTCTTCTATTGACTTCTCCAAAAAAAATACAAGGAGAAAATGGGAGAAAGCCAAGGGAATTCTATGTTTCCGACTGTAGAAAGGACACTCTTCTTGATAAAAACTGGATTAATAATGGCTAGAATTCCAAGCTCTCTGGCTGCAAGATGCTTGTCAGCTCCTTCCAGGAAGGGTCCGCCAATATTTAGCAACAAATAAATTCCAAAAAACAAATAAAAAATAAAAATTATTAACTGGGCTTTGTTTGTTACAGCCTAAATTGGCACAACTGGCATAAAATTTAAAATTTTGTTTCTTTGCTTAATTTTCTTTTAAAGGCTTTGAATTTCAATGATAATAGATTGGACATAAAATATTTGAACAAGATGGTGATGGCTCATGCCTTTAATCCCAAAACAAAGACAGAAACAGGCGGATCTCTGAGTTCAGGATGAACCTAATTTACATAAGAGAAGCCAGGGCAGTAACTCCTGTTGTTAGCTGCTTTCAAAGGCAGTCTAGAATTCTAAATGACAAACTTTTCCTTAAGGTTACTATGCAAGTTCTTTTTTCTTAATAAAAAAGATGGTATGGTATGTCCTTACAGATCTAAAGGTTCAATTTACATCAATTTTAGGTTTATGTAAGGAGAGAAGATGCTATTCTGCTCTAAAAAGGCTGATCAATCTCCTCAGAAAGTGAGACTTCCACAGGAGAACTGCTGCCGAATGACCCTTTGGCTTAAGACATATGTTCTGTTGGTCAATGTAAATACCCAAAATTAGGCTGGAAGACAAACATGCTAACTGTATGCCTCCCACATCAAAAAAGTTAAATGCTGACTAAATTAAGGTGTCATACTGCTCTGGCAGCTGGCTTATACATTTTCAGAACAAAAGCACTGGATACTGGTGAGCTGGATAAAACCTGATAGGACTCATCCTTTCATTCTGCTGCCACATTCCAGAATCTTCCTTGTTCCAGTCTCAACTGCTTCTATTGTTGCTCTTCATCAAAACCTGTTCCTTGGAGAGTTTTGTAAAAGAGCTACTGATCTCAATTAGCCCAGCATTTTAGACTGTTCCAAAAAGAACTTCTTTTTTAAAAAAATTAATTTTTTATATTAATCACAGGTTATTTACTATGTATCCCAGCCTTAGCCCCCTCCCTTACTCCCTACCAATCCCACCTTTCCTCCCTCATCTCATCCCTGCCCCTTTCCAAGTCCACTGATAGGGGAGGTCCTCCTCCACTTCTATCTGACCCTAGCTTATCAGGTATCCAAGTGGGTTTCCTAGTAAAAGGAACAGGAACTATTTCTGACATGAACTCAGTGGCTGGCTCCTTGATCCCACCCCCTCACTACCACCACCACCAGAAGGAGGAGCAGCCTTGCTAGGCCACAGAGGAGGACATTGCAGCCAGTCCTGAAGAGAACTGATAAGCAAAAAGGACTTGTATTAAGCTTGGAATTTCTCAACATTCAAAGACTGGGCCACAATTGTTAATGCTTGTTTAATCAACCATTTTTGGGCCCCCAAACAAGATTACTTTGCCCCAAAAATCAGCTAAAAAATCCATGAGAGTGACACTTTATTTCCATTAAAGGGGGGTTAGGCAGGTTTTCAGTTGTTTTCTGGGGCTATGAATGTTTATTGTCATTGAGAGATGGTTCTAAGTTATTAGTGGTCTTGTTCAGAGAGAAAATGAGGTTAAACTCAGGGATTTCTCTGTTTTCTTTTTTTTTCTATTTCTTTTTTTCTTAGGTAAGGAGAAAAGAAGTTAAAAAGAAATAAAGGGAAATACAGAGATATTTACAGGACTAAGACAAAAGATAGATTATTTACTCAACTTAAGGCTTTATTTCTTATTCTCAAATAAGATTATTTTCAACTCATTGGTATAAGATTTTTTATCAATAAGCTAGTGTCAGACGGAAGGGGGGAGGTCCTCCCCTATCAGTGGATTTGGAGGGGGGCAGGGAGAAGATGAGGGAGGGATGGGGAGAGTGGGAAGGAATGAGGGAGGGGGCTATGGCCGGGATACAAAGTATATAACCTGTGATTAATATAAAATAAATAAATTATTTAAAAAAGATTTTGTATAATGCTACAAATTCAATGTTACTTCCAACACTCTTAAACTGATATTACAAACTGTTTAGGATATTAGGGAATGCAAACTAACTGATAGTTCATCAGTTCATGGTCATGTCAGACACTAGTCTAATTTATCACAGGAATATGCACCCTAGGTTTAACAGATAGATATGATTCTATAGATAGATAAATCTTCAAAAACCTCAGAGACCTTCAGAATATGGCAATTAGAAATATTTTTATTATTTTAAAGATTCTTTGACAATAAGACAAGGCATCTCCTGGCAGCACATGGCTTACCTCAAAGAAGATAATAATCATCAAAGAACCTCCACATGGAGATGGCTTCAAATATGGCAAACCAGCTCTGCCCCCCCCCCCACTAGTTTCACAACAGACAAAAATCTGCCTAAAATGGGCAAGCTCAAGTCGACTGTCTAAATATGCCAAGACAGGGTAAACAAGTCCTAAACAGTCCTTGTTTTACAAATATGTTTGTAAAATATACTGGGACAGAAGACTGAAAATGATGCTCCAACTTATAGAGCGCTTGAGGTGGCTGTTCAGGCAGCACACTGTCTACATCATTTTCTATTTTTTTGGAAGCCGCTAGTGTGCTCTTCCTATTTAAGCAAGTAATTACTTTTATTTCTTTTCAAGTCTCTGATGGGGTTGAAGACTAGATAGTTATAGTTTTACAATTAACTTAGTTGCTTAGGAATTAAAAACATGTTTAAGGTCTAGATAAATGTTTTCAGAGTAATAGATACAAACAATAAAATAACATGCACAAAACCCCAGACCCTTATAAAAACAGATATATTCTTTAAGATTGCCAAATATATTTACACTAGACATTACATATGTAAGCTTTAGCTATTGGTTTTTATAATTATTTCATAATTATTCTTACTGTAAAAAATGACCTTTTTATTTAGATAGAAAGAGGGAATTATTGGAGTCTGGTCATTAATAATTATTGAAAAGTAAGCTCTTATCCAAGAGTTAGTAAGATTAGCAAAATAGCCAAATTAATTGCCCTGACTGTAAAGGACTAAGATGTAGATGAAGTGACTAGGATAAATTATGATAAAAGACTTAAGTAAAAATTGGAAACCTTGCTCTGTGTTGAATATTACAGGGAAAAAGTCTTATGGATTGTCACATTTTTGAGTAGAATTTGAACTGAACTTCAAGGTAAATTTTAACAATAAGGTATAGAATAGAAATGAGATGAAAGCTGAAAACAATCAAAATAATAATTGGGATCCTATTATTTACTTATTTACTTATATTAGGATTTTTAGTGGAGAGATGGTCTCACACTGCAACCTAGGCTATCTTAGAACTCAGAATGTAACCCACACTGGCCTTGAACTTGTTGCAATCCTTCTGTCCCAGTTTCCGCAATACCTAGATTACCTAGATATGTGACAACACCCATTCTGATCTTTTAGAAATTTAGATACTGTCCTAAGAACTGGAAATACAAAAAATGAAGTTGTTCCTTCTCATGGACTTCACCATATATTAACAAATTATTGTCAGCTCTTTAGAGAAATGTAAATCCACAAAATACAATAATAGAATGATGGTGATAGATTAGATAGACCAATAGATACACAGAAAAATAGATCAATCAATTGATCTATAGATAGATAGATAGACAGATAGATAGATAGGCAAACAGGCAGGAAGGCAGACTGGTAGATAGATAAATGGAAGCAAGAGAATATTGAAGTAAATTAAGGTTGCTTTGTTTGTTTAGGCCTGTGGGTTTTTATCCTGGGAGAGAAAACTTAATCCCTAGCTGTGGGAGAATCTTTGCTTCAATGATCTCCTCATAGGAGTTTGTGGTCTCACCCAACTCACTAGCAACAGGACTGCGCATGCCCGGTATGCAACAAACAACCATATTAATTGTCAAAAATCTTCCTTTCCAAGGCTCTTAGCAAATCACAGGAGACAATTTCCTCTTTGTTTTTTAAATGTGCTGTAAGTTACACTCACATGAGTTTAGAGTGTCATCAGAAACTCCAGCTCGCTCAGCTCCACTCTCTCTGGGTGAACATGCAGCCTTGGGATCAAGTGAAGCATTTCTAGGTAGAAGAAAAGTTAAAACATGGCATTACTCTTCAGGAAGTTAGGAGGCAACTTCAGCAAAATTACTTGAAATTAAAATCTACCTAATAAAATAACCTAGAGGGACAAATTTTTCTCTTTTGTCCTTCTTCCGTATATACACAGATGCATATACATATCTACATGTATGTTTATATATATAAATATATAAATATAAGTATATATATATATGTATATATATATCATATACGGTATGCTTGGGGCTTTTCCTAGAAGAAAAGAGGATATATATGAATATGCACATATATCCTCTTGTAATCATAATATGTAGTTCTGGAAAAGTATTTTCCTTTATCAAGACTTTTAACATATTGTTGAGTCGTATTTTCCCAAGGAGAAAACACTCTATGCGGGTGATTAAGCCCCCTTCCTTTAAATGCTCTGTGTTTGACAATTGAGCTCATTCCTCACGCCTTGTCACTCATCATGCCGATTGTTCTCTCTGGCCTGAAATTCCACATTCTTTTTTTCTTTTTTCATGTTCTCATTTACTATACATCAAACAGTCTCACTCTCACCATCCCTCGTTTCTTCCTTCTCATCATGAAACTTCCTATAATAGTTGATATCAGTCTCATCTACATTTCTACAAATCGCTTTTTTAATCTAAACGCACAGTACACAGAAACATAGAAGAGTTATGGCTGGAGATCAGATACATGGCATTCTCATTATTTGAGTGTAAAGCTAGAAGAGGATGGGAATTTTCTTGTTACTTGTATTGTATATAAGCGTGGTAATAACACATCTCTTAAAATTGTAACAACTAAATATAGTGTATCAGCCATTTAGCTAATAGTGGTAGATTTACATACCAGGCACTGGAAAGTCTTTCCCAACTAAAAAGTTTTCATTTGTTTCTAGAATACCGTTCTCTCCAGTTCTCTTCTCCCATCTGGTCCTATTTTAGTCACCTCCATGGTTGTCTTTCCTTTTTTGTTATAGTGGACTGCACAGTGGCTCCCATCATGATTCTCTGTAGGACCCAACACTGAGTTCTAAGTCATATCTATATACTTAGGGTGGCCAAAAATATATTTCATCTCAGACTTCTCATCAGTACCTGTACTGAGTGAGGATTGTTTTCTTGATATACTGACCTGAAGTGCTACGGGAGTCTTAAAGTTAGAATAGACACATGTGAGCTTCCTGCCATCAGCCTGCACCCTCTACAATCTCTTCATAAGTAAGGAAACATTTTTCTATCATTTTCTATTTCAAATATATTTGGAGCTACCATTTCACTGTAATGGAAAAAAAAGGGGGGGGGAGGGTAATCTGACCAAAACAGTTTAAGAGAGGAAAGAGGAAAGGTTTCTTTTTTCTTTTCTTTTCTTCTTTCTTTCTTTTTTTTTTTGTTGGAAACAGTTCATCACACAGGGAAGTCAAGGCAGCAACACCTGGCAGGAACCTAGAAGAAGGAACTGAAGCAGAACCACTGAAGAATGCTAAATGCTGCTTACAGGTCCTGTCTCTTTCTCTGCCTTTCATTCTCTCTCACTCTAACTGTCATAATCAAAACTCAGCTGGTTTACTCACACAGCTCACACCCACTAGTCTAGGGATGGAGTGCCCACAGTGGATTTCCCCACCCTGCAATGGTTAGCATTCAAGCCAATGCCCCCTCAGACTTCTAAACCGTCTATTAGCTCTAGGCAAACTGTCACGTGAAGTTCATTCCTCTCAGGTGACAAATGTTTATCTTTTCCATTGAAGACTAATCAGTACATCCTAAACCAAGTGTGTTAACATACTCTTTAATCCTATTTTTAAATGTATCAAAATGCAAACAAGATTTTCCTTTTGTTCTAAAAAAATACAGCCCCAAAATACTGTATGGATTTCAAGTGCTGGGCTGTCAACTTTCTGCTTCCTTCCCCCCTTTCTGTAGGAAACGGATAAAAAAAACCCTACATATTACTGCTTGAATTATTACACAGACTCCTTACATAGCTCTCTGAAAAGTAAGGTTTCCTAGCAGCTATTGTGAAAAGCTGGTGCCCTGTCTGTCTAGGGATTGTATCTGCTGTTCCTTTTCTCTAAAATACTCTCACCCTAAGCCAGGAGACTCACTTACTCTGCCCAATCTTCCTGATAGTCATCCCTTTTGTTCTATTCTAAAAACAGAACACCATGGCATTGCCTATCCCAATAAACACTTCATGTTTTATTCAAAGCATTACCATTTAAGACACTTTTTTTCAAATGGACTTTTATTTTTTATTACTAATAATTTTTATTTTTTATGTTAATCAAAGGTTATTTACTTTGTATTCCAGCTGTAGCCCTTTCCCTCATTCCTGCCCAATCCCAGCCTCTCTCCCAAATCTCCTCCCTATCCCTTTCAAAGTCCACTGCTAGGGGAGGTCCTCCTTCCCTTTCATCTGACCATAGCTTATTAGGTATCTTCAGGACTTGCTGCCATGTCCTCCTCTGTGGCCTAGCAAGACTGCTCCTCCCTCGGATGGTGGGGTGAGGGAGGTAAAGGAGCCAGTTGTTGAGTTCATGTCAGACATATTTACTTTTGGCCTTACTAAGGAAACTCACTCGGTTACTGAGTACCATGGGCTACGTCCGAGCAGGGGTTCTAGCTTATATCTATACATGGTCCTTGGTTGGAGAAACAGTCTCATATAGAGCCTTGGTGCCATGATATATTTTGTCCTTGTGGAGCTCCTGTCCTCTCCTGGTCATATTAACTCCCCCTTTATTCTATGATTCCCTGCACTCTGCTGAAGGTTTGGTTATGAGTCTCCACATCTGCTTTGATACCCTGCTAGATAGAGTCTTTCAGTGGCCCTGTACTGTTACTTGTTTTCTCCTACTTCCCATGCCCATCCCTTTTGTCTTTCTAACTAAGGATTGATCATCTCACTCAAGGTCCTCTTTCTTGTTTATCTCAAGTTTAAAGTCTTGGAGAGATCAGAAATACAAGGCACATACCTAAACATAATAAAGGCAATATACAGCAAGCCTATAGCCAACATCAAACTCAATGGAGAGAAACTTAAATCAATCCCACTGAAATCAGGGACAAGGCAAAGCTGCCCACCCTCTCCGTATCTCTTCAACATAGTACTTGAAGTCCTAGCTAGAGCAATAAGACAAGTAAAGGAGATCAAGGGGATGCAAATCAGAAAGAAGAGGTCAAAGTATCCCTATTTGCAGATGATATGATAGTATACATGAGTGACCCAAAAAATCAAACAGAGAACTCCTTCAGCTGATAAACACCTTCACTAAAGTGGCTGGATGCAAAATTAACTGAAAAAAAAAAATCAGAAGCCCTCCTATATACCAAAGACAAAAGGACCGAGAAAGAAATTAAGGAAACAACACCCTTCACAAATAGCCACTAATAACATAAAGTACCTTGGGTGACTTTAACCAACCAGGTGAAAGACCTGTTTGAAAAAAACTTCAAGTCTCTGAAAAAAGAAATCAAAGAAGATATCCGAAGATGAAAAGATCTCCAGTGCTCATGGATCGGTACAATTAATATTGCAAAAAATGGTCATTCTGCCAAAAGCAACCTACAGATTCAATGCAATTCCCATCAAAATACCAATACAATTCTTTACAGGCCTTGAAAGAAAAATCCTCAACTTCATATGGAGAAACAAACAAACAAACAAACAAAAAACAGTATTTCCAAAACGATCCTGTACAATAACAGATCATCTGGAGGTATCTCCATCCCTAATCTCAAGCTGTACTACAGAGCAATAGTAATAAAAACTGCATGGTATTGGCATAGAAACAGAATAGTGGATCAATGGAACCGAATAGAAGACCCAGAAATAAAGGCAAACACCTATGGATGCTTGATTTTTGACAAAGAAGCGAAAACCATTCAATGGAAAAAAGACAGCATCTTCAAATAGTAGTGCTGGTCCAACTGGATGTCTACATGCAGAAAAATGGAAATAGATCCATATTTATCACCCTACACAAAACTAAAGCCCAAGTGGATCAAAGACCTCAACATAAAACCAGATACACTAAATTGGTTAGAAGAGAAAGTGGGGAAGAGCCTAGAACTCACTGGCACAGGAGACAATTTCCTTAACAGAATACCAACACCACAGCTAAGAGCAACGATTGATAAATGTGACCTCATGAAATTGAAAAGCTTGTGTAAAGCAAAAGACAGTGTCATCAGAACAAAATGAGAGCCTACAGACTGGGAAAGGATCAAATGGACTTTTAGAATTGCTTATTTTTTCCCCTTATGAAAGAAAGTTTCTTAAATTTTTGTTATTTTATACAAAAACTGTGCCCCAGTCTCTAGTGACTAAAATTAATGATTTCATGTGGTTGGGACTTTACTAAATTAATTTGATGAAAAAAGTCATTAGATTTTTAAGTAATTGGTAGATGATAGATGATATCACACCAAAAATTTAGTACTCTTACTGTTTCTTTAATGTAAGATGTGTAAGGAAAAAATTGGAACTTTCTCCTTATTAACTTCTGTTCTGTTTTCACAACATAGAATTTCCCTATCCCCATCTGCCAGAGACAGAGAAAGATTATTCTACTGAAGAAAAAAAAAAAAAGGATATTGAGTGGTTTAGATTATCAAATCACTGAATAATGACATTATTTTTTTCTTGGAAAAACTAGTTTGCAGGGCAGGTATCTGCCATGTTTTAGGTAGACAACATCCTCCTGATTTTTTTATCCTTATCTATATAAATGATAACAATGGCATATTATCTGTTATTTCGCCATGGGAACTGAGTCAGTAAAGTGGGGGTAACTGTAAAATAGGACTTGAGAACTAAAAATGCTTTTACTAAAATAGGACAAATTGAATATATAGCTCAGTTAAGGCAAGCCTTAATCTTGATAAGAGTATGTCTTGCTTTGGACACAGAAGGCTTACCTTTTGTGATTTTAGACACCTCTCCTACCTTGTAATATTCGTGAGGGACCTGATTCTAAAGTTTGACTTTTTGAACTTCAAAATGTTGTTAAGTACCTAATTTCACTATAATAAGCAGTATTAACATCTAAAATAGACAACTTACATTGCCCTATAAAAAGAGATAGTATTTAGTCTATTAACAAAATTGACAAAAATACATACTATATAATAATTTGAATAATCATCAGTTATTGAACACTAGAACAAAATCTAAACTCATTCCATGTATCAGTACCTGATCTTAAATATAACGTTATTTAGAACCCTAGTTATTATCTCCATTTAAAACTGGAAATCTAGGGATTAAAGAATAATTAATATGTAAACAAGACGTAAAAGGTGTAATGAGTATTTGATAAGCCACTGTACCTACATATTGAACTTCAAAGCCATATTGTACTTAAAACAATCTAGATTTGTTATTGTTTATGATCAAATCTGTTTCAGAAGGATTGGACTGTGCCCACCAGTAACCTTACCTATATGCGTTTCTGTACTGCCTGTTCCAGGATATGAAAACTATACCTTTGTGTCAAAAGGTTGTTAAAACTACCTTGTTATACTACCTTTTTATGATTACTTTGCAACTGTGTATTTTTCACCAAGAATTGTTATGACTAACTTCTAACGTTTATGTTCTGCTTCTGTATGTGCCTACCAAATCCTTTATTTGGAAAATTTCTATTCCTCATCTCTAAACAGCCTATTTTACCTGTGTCCAATGCTGATGTCTTGAACCTCACCTTAGAGAGAGACAGCCCCTGCACATGAATAAATAAGCTTAGCCATGATTTGGCTAAGTAGTCTTTTTGTTTTCAGTTGTGGGATTAACGTATAGTATACTAGATGGCTCTCTATTACAAAAGCAAACATGAATTCAACAGATTTATATCATTGGACACAAAAAGTATTCAGCAAAGCCAGGCATGTTAGATCGCATAGAAAATTGCCGGAATAATAATGACTTCCAAAAATATATCGAAAACCATGGTAAGGCTTTTGCAAAATTAGCTTTTTTTTTTTTTTTTTTTTTTTTTTTTTTTTTTTTGCTATCAGTAATGGTTTTAGACATCGGGTCTCCCCAGGAACTCATTTGTCTGTAGTCACTTTGGTGAACTGAGACCTTGGAATGTTGGAGAGATACTGCAGTAGTTCAGTATAATAAAACATTAAGGGCAAGGATCATTTTCAACTGAAGATTCTCTCCCTGATGTCATTTTAAAAGGATCACTTCAGAATGTTCTCTTAGTTGCCATCAAACATTGGCAGAAACCGATAAAGAAAAATGAATAGGATTGTGTCTTCCCCAATTCTGACAGTTTCTTTTTTCATGATATACAACCAGTCTGGCAGGAAGAAAACTTAATCTTACACTGACCTTTCTCCATTTGGGTGAGCCCAATGATTCTAAACTGTTACACTGTAGAGGTCTAAAAGAAGAGTGAAACAAATCTGCAGATATTTCACCCTGCTAGACAACAAACTCAGGAACAATTTAGAGTACTGTCATCATAGAGATTTGGTTATATACCATCAACCTGAGTTTCAAGATTATATCAGTAGATAACATGTGATGGACACAGATTATGCCCAGGGTTATTTATTAGAAAGCATGATACGTCATGTATCTGTGTTGTATAGATTAGTTTGGAAATATCTCTGGTTCATCTGGAAAACCAAAAAAAAAAAAAAAAAAAAGCAAAACAAAAAAAACCAAAACAGGTAATCAAAGATGGACTTGTTAAAAATGTAAAGGAGTTAAGAGTGGTACAAACTAACACAAAGGGGAGTTACAGATTTGTTCTCAGATGACAAGTCTACAATCAGAATTCTAAAATGCCTATCTGAGATCCACCTTTATGCTCACCAAGTAGCTCTGATTCTCATGATTGCCCTACTTTCTTCATTTTTGTACTTAAACAGGAGATATTATTTAAATATATGCATTTCAAATTCTCAGATTATTAAATACTCCAGTGTAATGATTCTATCTTGAAAATGCATGCTCTTATGTAACATTCAGGAACTAGCAAAATTATACAACTCTAATGAAAAGGAAAAATTAGGTGGTCACTTATGACTGTGGCAAATCAAGAAATTATCATCAGTTATGAAAAATGCTGTGTGCTGTGTGTAGAGTTATAGGAAAATAAAAACAAAGTTTAAAGATGGTATATCTGATGACTGTGTATGTTATTTGTGATCTTAAGTATACGAAAGTAAGAAACAAGGTTTCATGATGCATAAGGTTATGGTATAAAACAAAATGATGGTATTGGATTGAATATTAATGCTCTTTATAAAAGTGCTTATGATATGAATCATGAATAAGATACAATTTTAAAAATAGGTGTTATAATGAAACTTCTTAAATTTAAAGACATTCTTTAGTATAGTTGCTTAGGTAAATAAGAACCAAAATTATCTCCTTAATGCTTGTTATAAATACCTTCCAATAATCACTTTTAAGTCACTACTTCTTTTTCATACAACTAAAATCCTGGCACATGTGTGTTTAAAATGTACTCTTAAGTGCTATATTTTTCTTCAGAAATTAACTTAACTATAACTGATTAAAAATGAATAGATGTTTTATTCACTCACCCATCCATTTTCACACATTTATGAATCACTATAATTAGGACTGTAAATTAGTAACTGGGGGAAGTTAACAACAAAAAAATGAAGACAGTTTGTAGTTAGCTACCCTTAATACTTTGTAGCTAAATAAAATTAACTCGTTGAAAGGTAAAGAGTTGAAATTAGTATGTGAAGCCAATTTGTGTTTTCAGTCCTCACTGAATATGCAGAGAAGTAAAGAAAGGCTATAGATCCATATTCTTTTGAGATTTTACTGAGTCAATAAATCCAGAAGAAAACACTCTACCAAACACGACTTAGAAATTCCTTCCCAATTTAGCTCTTTTCATTCATATATTTTATCAGTGTATTCCACCCATAAGGAAAAAAAGTCATAGTATTGGGGCACACAAATTAGAGACTTGCTACCATCTCTCAAGAGCATTAGTTTTGGAGGTTATTTACAATCATTTAGAAAGACTTGATATATGCATCAAGTCTGTCTTTCATCTGGAACTTTCAGTCATTTCCAGACACCACAGAACGGCTGTTTAATTTACCTCCGTGTGCCTGTTTTCCTAGCCATAAAAGTGACAGTGTTTATATACAATTATTGGGAAGGTTGTTGTATACTAGTTAAGTGATCTGACAAAAGCCTACAGAAACACAGTGTCTGCTAGAGGGTTTGACTAACTGAAGCTCCAACACCTTGTAGCAGTTTTTCCTTTACAGAGCAGCCTCATATATATATATATGAGGCTGAACAACTTTATCAAAGGTCAACACTGAGGAAGTATTGAAATTAAAATACTGCTTGAGCCTTCTTTTTCTGTTGCTTGCTTACATCCTCAGTCTTTACTTATAGCCTATTAATGAAATTAATTAACAAATTTCATTAATAGGATCAAGCATATTCCTCTAGATGGACTCCTTTGTTAGTTTCACTTAACACCTGTACATTTTCACAATGACTATTTCTGACATATCTCTCTGCTGCCTTAAAATTTGAATAAATCTCACTTACACCCAGATGAAATACAAGAACTGTTAGTAGAGCATTTTCTGTTTTTCATAGGAAACAGACTTTTTGAAGCATTTCCAGGTTGTTCCAAGCTCAAGACAACTGAATTCTGAGGAGTTACTTTTCAAGTTAAGGTGCATCTGAGTTTAAATCTTGTATGATCCAGTTGTCAACTGTATACTCTTATTCAATTTACTTAATATGTTAATTTTATAATAATAACAGATACTGAGTATATATTTTTATTTATTCTCATTATTTTATTATAAAGAAGAAAATACTCATCTTTATAGTTTAGTAACTCAGTGGACATTTAACAAAGTAAATATAGAAAGGTGAATAGAAATTAGATTTTTAAGAAATTCTTTTGTGGGGTAATAGCTTTAATGATACAAAGGAAGACATCCTTTTGCACATTTTCTTCATTACAATATGATTAGAATTGATCAAGACAAAAATAACAGTAATAATTTATTTTGCTATTTCTATCTAAATATCATGTATCTATCCATTTCAAACTGAGTTTATATTTTCATAGTAACATATAGGAACATTCTAAAACTTACTCCTTATTTGAAGGATTAAGAATTGTGACTTGATTTTATAGCTCTCCAAGAATATGCTTTCCTAGCAATGAATGGCATCATATAAATTTTACACATGCTTATGTTAAATATAGGTTAACTGGCAGATTATTTTGAAATGCTCAAAGTGATTAATCAAGGCTGTTTCTTTTAGTGATGAGAGAGATTCAGTGATATTTCAGGCCTTTAAAGATCGGATAAATTAAGATCATGAGTGTGAAAACTCACTTGAACTCAGGAAAATATTTTGGGATGGGGAAGCTCAACCACAGTATCTGAAAACACAGGCCTGAGGCACCTGATACTAAGCTGACTCACAGCTTTCTTCAAATAGCCTTCAAATAGCACTACCTGAGAAGTAGGCAGTTTGGCTTAATTTTACCTGAATATATTCACACTAGATAAGATTATAGTTTCATTCTGCATTTATCCAAATCTACATAAAACCTACTAAGTACCAACAGTGTGCCAAATGCTAAACAAACAAACAAAAAATCTAATATTTTTCCTAAGTCTATGGTTTTCCATATATATATATATATATATATATATATATATATATGTATGTATATGATAGGCATCTCTGTAGATGAGTTAGGAATTAAAGAACAAACTCAAAAGATATGCAAGAAAAGCACTGTGAGAAATCACAGCAAGAGTGAGAGGTCTTCTATGCACACCTGTATTTTATATTAAGAAGAATGCTTTAATGTGTGCTGGAGGTTGGTCTAATGCTAATTACTGCCCCTGAAGATCTGGATACTGTTTGCCAGTTACACCTATCCTTGTTTGTGTAAACCCACCTAAAAAATTATACATGATTGGTTCATTAAATGGCCTATACCTGGGCAAGGCAGAATGGGGTAGAGCCAGGGTTTTGAGGATGGAAGAATAATGAGAATCAGGGCACACAGACAGGAGGAGAGAAAGAAGGAGGACACCACTATTTCTTCTTTGAGAAGAAATCACATGGGCCTGATGGAAGGATTCCAAAAATGGCATTAAAAAGTTCCAGATGAAAAATACAAGCAAGTGCTATGGGATTATGTATGAAAGGTAGGCCAGATGAAGAGGATTAAGGTGGATGATAGTGGATGGAGGCTGGGAGATGGATGGTGAGTATATTGAGACAGACTAGGGAAAATATCTGCCCGGAACAAGGTAAATAAGGTAATTATAAATCTAGCTGGTATCCATGTCTTATTATTTTTGACAGAAGGTTAAATAATACTGCCCTGATAATATTAGGGTTAATAATAAAATAGCTCCACACTTTTATTTATTTACAACAACAAATGTGCTCATTTCTAGTAATTGGTAATAAAATAATTGGAAAAACTGAAAAATAAAAATAGCATAAACAACAGATTTTTCATGTTGTCCTCTTTGCCCAGATATCTATATAATTTTTCTTCCATAAATAACCAATGCCCATGTCTTGGTATATATCCTTCTAATTTATCTGAATATACTCATACATAAGTGGAATTGTTTTATTTTGTGTTTTGTGAAAGCAAAACACCAGCAATTTTCTTTTCCAACTTAATATGAATACTGAACATTCCTTCTTGTCAGTACATATAGATATGCCCCATTCTTCTAGAAGACTGTATCGTATTGTAGATGAATAAATGCATGAATCAGTAAAGAATATGACCAGGTAAGTTCCTAGTATCTAATATTCTTCCTGCAACTTGAAATATTAGCTGCAAGATAGAGAAAGCAATGGAAATAATGTAGCCACATTTTTCATAGCAATAAGGCGATTTCTGTATATAATAAAATCCGGAGAGCAAAGACAGGAAGGTAAACCATTCATTGATTTTTCCAGAAACTCTGAAGGTGAATGGTTTCGTGTTATTTCTACTAAACTTTCAAATAAAAAGCTACAAAGACACACACACACACACAAAGAAGAGCTGGTTTTCCCAAAAACTTCACACTGGATGGCCATATTGTCTGGAAAAAGCCAGCCAGCTCAAAATTGAAATGTTGTGTGCTATGAACTACATGGTGTTGTGCTTATTAGCATAATCCAGGGGAAAGAGGCAGTCCAGAGAGAAAGAAATCCCTAACTTACTTTCTGATGCAAGAACATAATGCAGATTTTAAAAGTAAGTCAAGGACTGAGGAAAAGTAGGACAGCAGCACGTGTCTATACAGATGGTATTTTCTTTATAAATTGTACACACATCCTTCTCCTTGTCTACATTTATAGAAAACTTACTATGTTGTAATTTAAATATTTTAAGCTTATTCTTAAATCTCCAGAGAATTTAGACATGATCTTTCCATGATTACAATCCTTGTTATAAGGTCACAATACTGAGGGGAGATGAGAGGAGATGAATTTTAAAATGCTGATTTATTTGAAAAGGGTTACATTTTATTTACTTATCTTGTGAGAGTAGGGGGCACATGATCATGTGTAGAAGAGAGAGGATAACTTACATAATTAGTTCTCTTCTGATGTATAGGTCTCGGAGTTGAACTCCATTCCTCAAGCATAGGACAGATGCTTTCATCAACAGAGCTATCTCATTGGTCTGTGATTTATTTTTTTAAAAAGGATTAATTACATATTCAATATGATGGGACGATAGTAAGCTTTACTTGTAATGTATTTAGTGATCGTTCGAGCAAGGTATTTGGGCTCTTTATTTCTATACAAAGACTACCACAGAATATTTGGTTTTATTCTTACTGACTCAATAAGAATATAATCTCTCCACAATAGAACTTTCTGATCTATAAAATCTATATAAGGATGTGTTAAATTAGCTGACATCCATAAAATATTACTTTTATTACATTTTCATTAGCATTTTTAATTTTAGTTTAATTTCTATGCAAGATGCATACACAATTCAGTATCTTATATGATAAACATTGCTATTTTGATTTTCAAGAATAGTTGAAATTAGGGCTAGAGAGAAGGTTCAGTGGTAAAAAATGCTTACTACTGTTGCAAAGGACATTTTTTAATTCCTAGCATCACACTGTAACATCCATAACTCCACTTGTAGCAGATTTGAAGCCCTAATCTGACCTCTGTGGGTATCAGGTGCACATGTGTTGCATAGACATTTGTATAGGCAGAACACTAATACACACACAATAAATAAAACTTTTTAAAAAGAATAAATAGGGGATATGGAGGGGGAAGAGGGAGGAAGGATGGGACCATGAGGAGAGGGAGGGGGCTGCAATCTGGATGTAAAGTGAGTAAATAATTAAAAAAAAAACATCTGAGTGGCTAAATAATTTACATAGACAGCTAGGACACCATAAAAGAGTGTTTGTGGAACAAAAACATTTTCAAGGTTTAAGGGAACTAGAAGGACATGAAGTGAAGATAGAGACGCTTTTCACTTCTAATATTTACTGTGGAGCAAAACTCAGTGTTTCTGAATTTCCACATTGTGGTCAAGCATCCTTTTCTTCTGAGCTCCTGGCTTTGTAGAACATTTGCTTTCCCTATGTATAAAACTAATATCCCACTGATTTTGAATATTGATTTTTAACATTTATTTATTTATATTTTATATACATTGGTATCTTGCCTGCATGCATATATGAACACCATAGCAATGTTGGGTGCCTGCTGAAGCTGGAAGAGGGTGTTAGAGGCCCTGGAACTAAAGCTACATGTAGTTGTAGGAATCCATCTGAGTTCTGGGAACAGAACCCTGATGGTTTAGAAGAGACACCAATACTCTACTAAGCCATCTCCAAAGCTCCAAGATTTATCCATCTTTTTACTTGTATGTATGTGTTTCTAGGTTGTCTGTGCAGGTATGACACATTTAAATTGGTATTTGAAGAGGTCACAAAAGGGAATCAATTGCTTTCAAGACGCTGGCTTATTTAAACCATCTGAATAACACCCCCATCTTATATCCTCCTATAGGTTTCTATCTTCAAATAGATGTGTGCATGTACATGCTTACACACTTGTAACACATAGACACACAGCTCTGCATACAAATGACACATACAAACACATGCACACACACACACACACACACATAAACTCACATAACACAGACACATATACACATATATACCTAAACAAGGAGAGAGACAGAAAACTAGACCCATCCTGTGTAGATTTTTATATTAAGCCATAATACACTTTGATGAAACAAGAATCAGTCCCTTAAATGAAAGGTAAAAAAAAAATCTGCATATACCAGTACTAAACATTCACAAAGGTAATAATTAAAGCTCCTTGTGCAATAAAATTGCTTTGAGATGTTTCTTCTTTAAAATCAAATGAATTTTGTTTTTCTGCCATTCTATAATCCTCTACGGTCAGTTCTCTTTTTAGCTCCATACCCCATTTTTTAATTGGATTATTTGGTTTCTTGCTTTTTAACTTCTTGAGTTCTTTATATATACTGGATATTAGCCCTCTGTCAGAAGTGGGATTGGTAATGATCCTTTCCCAATCTGTTGGCTGTCGTTTCGTTCGGATGACAATGTCCTTTGCTTTACAGAAGCTTTTCAGCTTCATGAGGTCCCACTTATTGATTGTTGATTTT
>CM053748.1:34656081-34672050 GCA_028658305.1 Pachyuromys duprasi
GAGAATTTTATTTTTATTTATTTTTTTTTACTTTTTTTAATTTATTTATTTTTATCTCAATCACAGGTTAGGTACTTTGAATCCCAGGCTTAGCCCCCTCTCTCAGTCCCTCCTACCCTCCCACTCCCTCCCTCATCTCCCTCCTCCCCGCCCCCTCAAGTCCACCAACAGGGGAGGACCTCCTTCCATTCCATCCAGCCCCAGCTTATCCTGACTCCTCAGGGCTGGCTGCAATGTCCTCCCCTGGGATATAGCCAGTCTGTCACTCCCCGGCTAGTATGGGGGAGGGTCAAAGAGTCAGCCATCAAGATCATGACTGAAACAGTCCCTGTTTCCCTGCATAGGGTCTTCAGTCCCACACCGAGCTATCGTGTGCCCCATCTGAGCGGGGGTTCCAGGCCACATCCACACATGGTCCTTGATTGTAGAAACCGTCTCATACAAGACCCCTGTGCCCTGCTCAGTTTGGTCTTTCTGGAGCTCTTGTTCTCCCCAATATTTTAGTAATGTCGGGGGTTAGCTCTCTTTTCATAGGGTACATCTTCGGTTGGACCAGGTATTGATTGGACATTTTCTCAATCTCTGCTCTATCTGTTCTATCTTTGTCCCTGCAGGTCTTGTAGGCAGGGTAAGTTTGGCATCAAAGTTTTTGTGGGTTGGATGGTCTTCTCCTCCCTCCACTAGGAGTCTTATGGGTAGTTAGAGGGTGTCCTCCTCAGTCTCCATGGCCTCTCCTACTAGGATTATCAGATAGAGTCCCCCTTATCTCCTCGCAGAGGCCTATGCTGGGTTTAGGTCTCCAGCTGGTCACAGAGATGCCCCCAACTAACTTTTCTTTTTTCTCTGTCTTCCTGCCACTCTTGTCTTCAAGTCTGATCTCCACTATTATTTCTCTCTAAACTCCCTCTTCTACACTGTTCCCTCTCTTCAGCCACTACCTCTGTCTATTCTGTTTCTGAGTGATATTTAAGCATCCTCCCTTGGGTACCGCTTATTTATCTTCTTGGGGTTTGTGCATTGTAATATGTTTATCTTGTACTATAAGCTAAAATTTGCTTATAAGTGAATACATACCATGCGTTTCTTTCTGCTTCTGGGTTACCTCACTCAAGATGATCTTTTCTAGTTCCATCCATTTGCCTGCAAATTTCATGATTTCCTTGTTTTTAATGGCTCAGTAGTATTCTGTTGTGTAGATGCACCACAGTTTCTTTATCCATTCTTCAATTGAGGGACATCTAGGTTGTTTCAAGTTTATGGCTCTTACAAATAAAGCTGCTATGAAAATAGTTGAGCAAATGGCTTGTTGTATGGTGGAGCATCATTTGGGTGTATGCTCGGGCATGTTATAGCTGGGTCTTGAGGTAGAGTTATTTCTAGTTTTCTAGGCAAGCACCAGATTTATTTCCAAAATGGTTGTACAAGTTTTCACTATCACCTGCAACAGAGGAGTGTTCCCATTTCTCTACATCTTCATCAGCATGTACTGTCACTTGACTTTATTATCTTAGCCATTATAGCATGTGTTAGATGGAATCTTAGAGTCATTTTAAATTATATTTATTTCATGATTAAAGATGTTGAGCATTTCTCTAAGTGCTTCTCAGCCATTTGGGATTCCTCTGTTGATAATTTTGTTTAGCTCTGTGCTCCATTTTTTTGTTAGTTTTTTTTTTATTTCCTTATATGTTTTGGATAGTAACCATTTGTCAGATGTAGAACTGGTGAAGATTGTTTCCCCAATCTGTAAATTGCCATTTCGTTCTAATGACAGAGTGCTTTGCCTTACAGAAACTTTTCAGTTTCAAGAGGTCCTATTTCATTATCAAAGAAATCCCACTAAAGTTAGGGACAATACAAAACTGCCCTTTCTTTCCACATCTCTTCAATATTATACTAGAATTTCTAGCTAGGACAATAAAGCTACATATGGAGATACAAAATGGAAAGGAAAAAGTTACAGTATCAGGATTCACAGATGATATAATAGTATGCATAAATGATCCACAAAATTCTACCACAGAACTCCTACAGCTGATAAACAACTTTCGAAAAGTAGCTGGATAAAAGGTTAATTAAAAAAATTAGTAGTCCTCCTGTATACAAGTGACAAACAGGATGAGAAAAAAATTGGGAAACCACACACTTCACAATAACCACAAATAATATAGAGTATCTTGGTATAACTCCAACTAAGTAAGTCAAAGACCTGTTTGAAAAAAGCGAAAACTTCAAGTCTCTGAAGAAAAAAAATTGAAGAAGATATCAGAAGATGGAAAGATCTCTTGTGCTCATGGATCAATGGATTGACATAGTGAAAATGGCCATTCTGCCAAGAGCAATCTACAGATTCAATGCAATTCCCATCAGAATACCAACACAATTCTTTACGGACCTTGAAAGAAAAATTCTCAACTTTACATGGGATAAGAAGAAAGCCAGGATTGCTAAAACAATGCTCTACAATAAAAGATCTTCTGGAACTATCTCCGTCCCTGATCTCAAGCTGTACTATAGAACAACAGTACTAAAAACTGCATGGTACTGGCAGGGAAACCGACTGGTGGATCAATGGAATCAAATAGAAAATCCTAAAATAAATCCACACACCTATAGACACTTAATTTTTGACCAAGAAGCCAAAACCATTCAATGGAAAAAAAGGCATCTTCAAATAATGGTGCTGGTCCAACTCGATGTCTACATGCAGAAAAATGCAAATAGATACACATTTATCACCCTGCACAAAATGAAAGTTCAAGTGGATCAAAGACCTCAATATAAAACCAAATATACCAAATCAGTTAAAGAAATACTGGGGAAGAACTTACAACTCATTGGTACAAGAGACAATTTCCTGAACAGAACACCAACAGTACAGGCTCTAAGAGCAACAATCAATAAATGGGACCTCATGAAACTGAAAAGCTTCTGTAAAGCAAAAGACATTGTCCTCAGGAAAAGAAAATGACAGCTTGCAGACTGGGAAAGGATCTTCACCAACCCTATATCTGACAGAGGGCTAATATCCAGAATATATAAAGAACTAAAGAAGTTAGAAAGCAACAGATCAAGTAATCCAGTTCACAAATGGAGTAGGGAGCTAAACAGAATTTTCTGTAGAAGAATGCAGAATTGCAGAGAAACACTTAAAGAAATGTTCAGCATCCTTAGCCATCAGGTAGATGCAAATCAAATCAACCCTGAGATTTCACCTTACACCTATCAGAATGGCTAAGATCAAAAATTGAAGTGACAACATATGCTGGGAGGTTGTGGAGAAAGGGGGAACCATCCTCCATTGCTGGTGAGAATGTCAACTTGTACAACCACTTTGGAAATTAATCTGGTGCTTTCTTAGACAATTAGGAATAGTGCTACCCCGAGATCCAGCTATACCACTCTTAGGCATATATCCAAAATTTGCTCAAGTATACAATGACATTCATTCAACCATGTTTGTAGCAGCTTTATTCATAATAGCCAAAACATGGAAACAATCCAGATGTCCCTCAATGGAGGAATGGAAACTGAAATTGTGGTACATTTGCACAAGGGAATACTACTCAGCAATTACAGACAAGGAAATCATGAAATTTGCAGGCAAATTGTGGGACTGAGAAAACATCATCCTGAGTGAGGTATCCCAGAAGCAGAAAGACACACATGGTATACACTCACTTATAAATAGATACTAGACTCATAAGATAGGATTAATATACTACAATGTACACCTAATCAAGTTAAACAAGAAGGAGGACCTTTAGTAAGATGATCAATCCTCACTTAGAAAGATAAATGAGATAGACATTGGAAGTAGGAGAAAACAAGAAATAGGATAGGAGCCTACCACTGAGTGCCTCTGAAAGACTCTACCTAGCAGTGTTTCAAAGCAGATGCTTAGACTCATAACCAAACTTTGGGTAGAGTGTAGGGAATCATACAATAAAAGGTGGAGTTAGTAAGACCTGGAGAGGACAGGAACTCCACAAGGACCAAGTATATCTGGGCACAGGGGTGTTGTCTGAGACTGATTCTCCAACCATGAATATAACCTAGGACCCCTGCTTGGACATAGCCCATGGCAGCTCAGTCTCCAAGTGGGTGCCCTAGTAAGGTGAACAGGGACTGTCTCTCACATTAAGTCAGTGGCTAGCTCTATGACCTCCCCAGACCCCTGTCAGAAGAACAGCCTAGCTTGGCCACAGAGCAGGACATTTCAGCTAGGCCTGATGAGACCTGATAAGCTAAGGGTAGATGGAAGGGGAGGAGTACCTCCCCTATCACTGGACTTAGAGAGGGGCAGGGAAGAGATGAGGGAGGGAGGTTGGGATTGGGATGAAATAAGGGAGGGAGCTATAGCTGGGATACAAAGTAAATAAACTGTAATTAATATAAAAAATAAAAATAATTTTAAAATGATTAATTGTGAAGAGCTAGAATGAGAAAATATACAAAATACTTAAAACTTAGTGCTTTGAATAGTGGTATGGCTCAATTGGTAGTGTGTTTCATAAATATGCAACAATCCTGAATTTTGGACTTTGTAATACAAAAACTGGATGAAGGGGCAAATATATCAAAGCCTAGCACTTAGAAGGTAGAGGCAGGAAGATCAAAGGTTCAAGGCCATTCTAAGACACATGAGACTCTGTCTCTAAAAGAAAAACAAATAAATAAAAAATAAAATGTCTCATGCTTCTAGAGAAAGAGTAAAGCTTTTATGCCTTCTGTGGGAAATGAATTATAATAAAAAGTATAAACCACTATGAAGGATTTTCAAATATCCAAAAAATGCTGTTTTTATGAACCAACCATTTCACTTCAGGTTATATATACCAAGGAAATTTGATTAGACATCAAAGAAATACAGGTACTCCATGTTAATAAAGTATTCATGAAAGCCAAGACAAGTTATCAACTGTTTCCCATTAACAACACATGCATAGGTACTATATGGTACATAGATACCTGTGGAAAGAGATCCCCAAAAGACAAAGGATGATATTTTGACATTTGAAGCAAAATAGATGTACTTGAAGGTTGAAATATTAAATAAAATAAGCCAAGCATATGTTTTCACTCATTTGTGCTATTTTAAAATATTGATCTCATGAAGAAGGTAGAATGCAGATTACCACATGCTATGAAGGGTACGAGATAGAGGAAAATGGTGGTAAAACAAAACACAGATGAGGAAGATCATTAGGTGTTGTATAGCCACTTTAGTGATTTGTATGTGTTCTATATTACCAAATATTAGGAAATTATAAATAGTTAGGGAGATGGCAAAGCTAAAGGAAACCACAGATTAGATCGTGTTTTAACAATTTGTGAAATCAACCAATTTTATTCTATAAACATTCAAAATTTTGTGTCCATTTAAATGTACTATAAAATTAAATTGAATGTTTTTTTTCTTTACAGTTGACTTTCTCTAAAGTACTCTCAATGGTGTATTGCTTTCTTAGAGAAAAAAACAAAAATATAAGTAATCACAGATTTTTTATATGAAGTGGTAAGTAAATCACTCTTCTCTCCTCATTTTGATTTCTTTTACTATAATTACAGCCTTAAGCAGTGACTTACAGCCAATGTTCTGAAGTTATGGGCTTACCCCCAATCATACACAGAGAGAAGTCTTGTATCTATGTAACATAGGAGACAACCAAGTCTTGTCTTTCAAGCACAAGGAACTGAGTTCAATCCCCAGAACCCATTTGTAAAGTCTAGGAATAGTGGTTCACACTGGAGATGGAGACCGATCCCTAGATCTTGCTAATCAGCCAAACTCAACCTGCCTGTTGAGTTCAAATGAGAGACGGTACTAGAAAAAAAAAAGAAGAAAAGAAGTGAATGGTGCCCGAGGGACAACAATAGATGTTCTTTGGTCTCTGTGTGTAACACATGAATTTGTGCATTTATAAACATGCATACATATACCAGCAAATATATTTATTCATTAGCACAAGCTATGACAAGTTCCCTGTTAGCAAACCGTTACATAAGCACTGTGGCAATCGTACTGCATTAAGCATATTAAGCCACTTAATGAAGTATGATTGCCAAAGTGCTTAATGTAACAATAAGATTGTAATTTAAAAAGCATCATCTTGCTTTGTACATTCCACATATTCATTCATAGTTACAAGGAAGGGCTCAGAATCTCAGGAAAATCTAACTTATTTTAAGTCTGCTTAGGGAACACTGATTAACACTTCTGTTGCACCATTGACAAACCCTCACATCCCACACACAGAAGACAATGTTCTTGGTTCAGTAAATAAGTATTCATAAGAAGACTGGGCAGATCTCACACACATGGCTTGGAGGATTCACTCTTCTCCAAATTAGAGTTTGAAGTTATATCGACCAAGGTCTGATGAAGACAACTGGGTGTTTTATTTCTATCACATTTCCATATACTTCACTCACAAAGGATCAGCTTTCAGATGAGAGAGTCAGGCCTCTCAGCCCCTTAAACAGAAAGCCGGAAAATGGAGCTGTGTGAGGTGGCATGTTAGTGTGAATGTCCTGAACAAAAGAGTGAGCACTGACAGACTATAAAAACCCAACACATTCAATATCCCTCGACATTTTTTCTTCACAACAAAATAGGTTCCTGTATTTATTTGCTGACTAACATTACATCTGGAGTCTGGAAAGAAAGAATTCATATAAATTATCAGCCAATATTCTACCTGGGTGTCTCTGCATTAGGCATTAAGTAGCAGACAATGGCAGCAATTAAAAAAAAAAAACTCTTGGAAGACTCTGTATAGTATTAAAATTTCTGGACATTATTTAAGAAAAAATTAGCTATGTATTTATGAAGGAACCTTAGATTAGACAACTTGCAGAGGGACAAAAATTCCTAATGTGTGAAACAGAGGTAATATTGCCTTACTGAGCCTGTTTCATGGAGTTTCTTTGAGAAATGCAAGGGAATGGGAATAACTAGAATGAGAAACATTTTAATATTATGGTACAGGCACCTCTATAGGAATCCATATGTTTTTACCTAAAAATCAATAAAATTTTTCAGTTATATTTTTTTCTAGATTACAACTTCTATGTTCTTGTCATTAAGCCATTCTAGGCTTGATTCAGTTTCTTCCAGCATCATAAACTCCCATCATTCCTGAACCAGTTCAGCCTTTATCTCAAGGATATATTTTAAAAATCAATCCCTTCACATTCATAGAAAATTGTGTTCTGTTACCTGGGGGGCAGGGAGAGATAGAGGGGGGAGAAGAGTGGATAGGATGAGTGGCAACCAAATATAAATATGTATGGTAATTCCATTAGGAAACATGAAGCTAATTTATACATACATATATATATATATATATACACATACATATATATGTCTTGTTTTACTACTGAGTTAGAAAGAGTTTCATTAGAAAAAGTGGTCTGACTATTTGCCAAACAACTCGGTATTATATATTATATTCTATTTTTTCATTCCTGAAATAGAAAGAGAGCTTTACATAGGAAGAAATTCTGAGTAAAGATATAAAAATTCTGGGCATACACAAGACTGACTTCATCCCAGGAAGAGATGTACATCACAGAAGCAAGAGGAACCTCCACCTTTTCTTACAATATTTAGACTTAGGACATTTTTGCCAAATCTAGAGGCATCAACCCAACCATACACACTAGCTATTTCTTGTTAGTGTTCTTACAGCAATTAGTGGAGGCAGAATTATTTTCTGAGTGCTAAAATGAGAGTTTGCAAAAAACAGAAGGCTCTGTTTGCATGTCAAATGAAGGAGGGAGTGGGCTACCCTTACACGGGAAATAGCCCTACTCATTCTCTACATTTCTATGGACTTCTGTGGTAGCATCCAAACTCATCCACATTTATCTAATTAGGGGACCTTTGGTCACCTCGGTTATTGCTATATCTCTGTATGGGTCTCCCTGTCCTACTCTTTTTTCCGTATTTGTTTGGTTCACATTGACTCTCTGTGTTCTCTAATCAGTTTTTGTACTCACTTTAAATTTTGTCTTACCATATTAAAAATGATGATTTGAAGTGCTCATTTGCAGGAAACCTCCCATATTCACTAAATTAATTTCCAAACATACTGAAAGATAAAGTGTTTAACCAATTTACACTGTAAGTTACTAACTCTGAGTTTATATTTGTTGCCCTATTTTCAGGGTGCTGGGCTTATTACTCTCTCTTTCTGTATGTCTCCTTTGTTCATTTGTTTAAAACAAGGACTGGTATAATGCAGGCTGGCTCTGAAAATACAAAATAGTTCAAAGGGACCATGAACTCCTGACCCTCCTACTTCTACCTCTAAAGCACTGGAATTACTGTTGTGACTACCAAGCCTGCCCCATTTGAATCATTACGAAATCTCTTTACTATTACAGGATACGTGTTCCTAGAGTTTGAATCTAGGTAGATGCCATACTTCCCTTTTGTAAAGTCATTGGGCATGTCTCAACTGGGAGTGAATTTTGACAGTTTCTATTCTGATAGTGGTATAAAGAGTCAAGTTTTTATTATTTTTATATATTTATTTATTTTTATATTAGTTACAGTTTATTAACTTTGTATTCCTGGTGTAATCCACTCCCTCATTTTCTCTCCATCCCACCCTCCCTCATCTCCTCTCTGCCCCTTTCCAAGACCACTGATGAGGGAGGACCTCCTTCCCTTTCATCTAACCTTGGTTTATCAGGTATTGAAAGGATCAGGCTAGCTTTACAGGTTGCTTTATAAATTCTGTACCCCATGTTAAAGTAAATTCTCCTAGCACTTTTGCAGAAAGAAGAGAAAACAAGACCCCACCCCTTTGCAAAGGAATGCAAAAAGTCTCCTCCCTGCCATGGAGGAGTGTCCAGATCTGCAGTAGAGAAAATGTTGCCTAGCAACCAGTCCAGAGGTTACAGCTCTCCCCTCCACATTGGGGCAGGATCAGATGGACTTGGCGTCTAACATGAACCAATCATTTTAAAAGTCAACTACCCAATCCAGTGTTGCCAAGCCTGCAACCCCTGAGATTTCTGCCCTTCTCCCTTTAAGAACTCCAGCCTTCTGTCTCTCCTTGCTGTCCCTCGCCGCTTTTGTGGGGGGCAGTCCCATCGCGATGGATCAAATAAAATGACCTCTTGCTATTGCATCTAAGCTTGGTCTCCTGAGTTCTCTTCGCCCCCTAAGGAAGTTAGGGTCCCCCCTAATTGGGCCTAACAGTATCTTCAGGACTGGCTGCAAAGTCCTCCTCCATGGCCTCAGGGTAGGGGGGTTTGAGAGGTCAAATTTACCTCAAGATCCAGCTATACCACTCCTGGGCATATATACAAAAGTTGATCAAGCACACAACAAGGACATTTGTTCAACCATGTCCATAGCAGCTTTATTCGTAATAGCCCAAACCTGGAAACAACGGAGATGTCTCTCTGTTGAGGAATGGATACAGAAATTGTGGTACTTTTACACAACGGAATACTACTCAGAAATTAAAAAGAGGAAATCATGAAATTTGCAAGAGTCAAGTTTTAAGGATATATTACCACAGAGGGCTGCCTACTAAGCCCAGCCTTCTCAGTTGTATGTTCTGAAGCAAATCTGCCATTCTTCTGTTGAAACTCTAAAAACATAGAAATAATATAAGGGCAGGAGCTCCACAGGACCAAATATATCTGGGCACAGGTGTCTTTTCTGAGACTGATTCTCCAACCATGGACCATGCATGGAGATAACCTAGAACCCTTGCTGGGATATAGCCCATGGCAGCTGTGTCCAAGTTGGTACCCTAGTAAGGGGAACAGGGACTGTCTCTGACATGAACTCAGTGACTGGCTCTTTGATCACATTCCCCAGTGGTGGTAGCAGCCTTACAAGGCCACAGAGAAGGACATTGCAGCCAGTTCTGGTGAGACCTGATAAGCTAGGGTCAGATGAAAGGAGAGGAGAACCTCCCCTATCAGTAGACTTAAGATAGGGACAGGGAGGAAATGAGGGAGGGAGATTGGGATTGGGAGGGGATGAGGAAGGGGGTTAAAGCTGGGAAACAAAGTAAATAAACTCTAATTAGTGTAAAAAATGAAAATTTAATGAAAAATATTCGTAAAAGATATCTACTGACTTATTAAAGAACCTACCACTTTGAAATCATATTCTTATGTTTTTAATATTACCATATAAATATGTGCATCAAATGAAGGTGGGGCAAAATAATAGATGATAATTAATGCTTACTTAACAATGATTAAAAAATAACCTACTTACCTGAGGATCCTTATTGATTTGTTTAAATAAAAGGTTAAATGGCCAAATTCTATCACTCAAAAAACAAACGAACAAACAAAAAACAATCCAAATGCACACATGGCAACAGGAACTACAAATTTAAACAAAAGATAAACTCTGTTCTCTAAAACCATTTAACCAAAACCTTAAACTTTGATATGTCAAAATCTTGGTTTTGAGCTGAGTTTGCAGATAGACATTTGTTAGAGACACAACACCATGGCATGTAAAATAGATAAAGAGAAGAAACATAGCAGGGTTTACAGAGAGAGGCAGCAAATCTGACCTTTAGCTGGTGGACTAGTTGATTTGGATGGCACAGAGGATTAAGTAGCATCATTCCTGACCACATATTATCTCTTTACTGCCTGCTAATGAGAGTCAGGTCAAGACTGGTTAGGTCCTCACTGTCCTCTGTGTATAGATTACAGCTCCCAGTTAGTGTTATTATGGATTCCTGAATGTGTAAATGATCAGGTCTCTGATTATTGTTCCTTCTCTTGGGCTCTCTTTCTTCTGTTTGTTTGTCTTGTCCAACTCTAATGTGATACTCTTCTTTCATATTATTATATCTTGTTTTGTTATGTTTTCTTATTATCCCTTAGAAGCTCTACTTTTTTCATTAGAAACACAAAGGGAGTGAATCCAAAATAGAATGAGGAGGAACCTGGAGGAGTAAAGGGAGGAAAAGTTGTAATCTGGATATATTATACAAGAAAAGAATTTGTTTTAAATAAAAGGAAAATTATTAAAAATCTATTTCAAATATACTTAAGAAGAGCCATTTAAAATATATTGATATATTTGATGGACTGAACATCAATGTTTTCACAACCTTTTGGGGGTAATAATAATATATTTTGAGAACTGGAACCTCTCTGAATACATGATATGATTTAGATAAGCTGCATCTCCTTAAAGTCTCAAGTGATAAAAACCTAGTGCTCACTAATGGACCCAATTGTTGAGAAGGGACTGGGACGTGTGTGTTCTTTCTTCGTTAGTAGATTAATTTTTTGTGTGGAATCATAAATTTTATGTCACTATTTTAGAGACCGATTCAAGAAAACAAGTCCCTGGGTACATGTTCCAGGGGGCTGTAACTCTCCCTGGTACCCCTATGTGATTATTTTGTTCTCTGTGCATCCTGAGGTAATATACTTTGCTGTTTCACAAGCTCTGTTGATGCTCTCCTTCACTGTGTTCCAGAAACAAAAACAATGGATCCAGACAGCTACACACTGAAATATTTCAAACAGCCAACACTCATTTCACTCTTAAGTTGTCTCTGCTAGCAACTCAAAGTCCAAATTGTACACAAAGTATCTATTTACACTTAGCTATAGTCTTAGTAAGGACACACAACTCAGCATAATGTTTTTGTTTTTAATTATGATGGCTGTAATTTCTTTACGAAATTATTATAGATTTTAATTTAAATATGTTTATATTATGTCTTGCTTTTATAGAAATTTCCTAGTTTCCTATATTTTTGAAAGTATTTTCCATCTCAGCAACAATGAATTAAACAAGGTGTCACATAAAGTTTCCATGGATTTTTTTAAATTTTACTTCAAGAGCATAAATTTTTATTTTGGAATATGCTTTTATGCTCATTCAAGATGTGATAGATAGGACTGAGTTGACTTCAGATGATTTATTACAAGTAGACTTTATTCTCATTTATTTACTTTATTCACTTTACATCCTTATATTTCCTTTTCCCCTCTCCTCCCATTCTTACACCTTCCTCTTTCTTTTTCTCAGAAAGGGGGAACTACCTTTTCCCATCCACTCCAGCTCATCAAGTTGCATCAAGACTAAACTTAATTCACTTCCCTTTTGGCCTGTCAAGGAAGTTCCCCCAGGGGAAGTTGATCTAAAAGCTAGCAAGTGAGTTCATGTTAGATGCAGTCCCCACTTCCCTTGCTAGAGTACCTACTTGAAGCCCAAGCTGCCGCTCTGCTACATCTTTGTAGGGAGCTTAGGTCCAGTTCATGCAAGGTTCTTGGTTCTTGGTTGATGGTTCAGTCTCAGAAAACCATTCTGGGCCCTGGTTAATTGCTTTTGTTGGTCTTCTTGTGGAGCTCTGTCACTTCTGGGTCCTTTTCTCTTTCCTCCTACTTTTCCACAAGATGCCCTATGTATCCTCCTATGTTTGGCTGTGAGTCTCAGCATCTCTTTTGAGACACTGCTGAGTAGACCCTCTCAGAGGAAAACTATGACAGGCTCCTATCTACAAATTTAGCAGAGTTAATCATTCATAGTGTCAGAGGTTGGCACTATGATAGGGTGGGTCCTTGGTTGGCCCCAGCATTGCTTGGGAATTCCCTCAATCTCTGTTTTATATGCTCTGTTTTTATCCCTGCATGTCTTGTAGGCAAAATGCAGTTATACATCTCCTGGGTATTTACCCAAAATATGCTCTGCCATACATCAAGGACATTTGCTCAACTATATTCATAGCAGCTTTATTCATAATACCCAGATTCTAGAAACAATCTACATGTCCCTCAACAGAAGAATGAATAAAGAAACTGGCACATTTACACAATGGAATACTACTCAGCTACTAAAAACAAAGAAATCATGAAATCTGTAGACAAGTGGTCAGAACTTGAAAAGATCATCCTGAGTGAGGTAATACAAACCAGAAAGACACACATGGTATGTACTCATTTATAAGTGGATTTTAAACATATAGTTCAAGATAAGCATCTACAAGGTACAGACCCAAAGAAGGTTAGTAATAAGGAGGACTCAAGTGATAATGCATAAATCTCACTGAGAAAGGGAGACAGAATAGACAGAAGAAATGGCTGAAGAGAGGGAATAAGGTAGGAGAGGGGTCTCAGAGAATTAAGAGGGTGGAGATCAAGGGCAAGAGGACCAAAGGCCTCTAGAGAAAAGAGAAACTGTGGGTGGGGATATTTCTGTGACAAGCTGGAGACCTACTTCAGGGTAGGCTCCTGGGAAGATAAGAGGGAAACTTAGGCAGAGACTCCTACTAGCAGAAACCATAGAGACTGAAGAGGAAAACCTCTAACTAGACTAGTCTTCTAGTAAAGGATGAGGAACACAAACCCACCCACAAAAAAATTTGACCCAAAATTCCATGGATATTTTTTAATCCTACAGTAGTAATTCTTAAGAAAAATCTATGTAATGAAACTACATGTAATGAAATCTATGTAATGAAAATCTATGTAATAAAAAGATTGATATTACCTCAGCTTCTCTGGAAATTAAGCTTTATATTTTGCAAATCATTGTTTACCTAATTGGGACATATTTAACAAGGGGTAATGCTGAAATAGCTTGTTCTCCAAGTGAGGAAAAAAATATACATACCCAGTGAGACAAGATAAATCAGTTGCCTACCTTTGGTTGAGAGATTAACTGCTTTTCATGTTACATTCTAAGACTTGCAGTTAATATTAACCCAAAAGAAGCTCAGATTTTGAAAAAAATGAGAAATTTGCTTTTAACCCTTAGAAGACACTTCTGCCATCCCTGATTTAGGAAGAAGTCACACAACAGCCTTTCCAGCAGAGGTAGTTCCTGAAGGGGTTGAAATTGTACCCATGGCTATGTTTATTTCTTACTATTTCCCCATCTCAATGTAGCTAAAGCTGTTAGTGTCTGATGCATATAATATCCTGTGGCTAGTCACATTATAACGATCACACAGTGTACTAGGTCAAAGTTTGTTGAATAGGACTGCTTTTTTTTTTTTTTTTTTTTTTTACAAGGCCACCCTTTGTACCTAAATGGAAAGGTGGAAAGGTTAAGATGAGCAGGAAATTTGGAAAAGGTTCAGCTGTAAAACTTAGTACAAATCTTCTGATAATAGAGCAGGTATTAAATTCATGAGACACTCAAATTGAATTGCTGAGACAAGAGCCATTGTTACTAGAATAGCAAATGTCAGTTCATGAATCTATTCACTCAGCAAGGATCAAAAGATGATTAGTACAGATGACACTCACTCAGTTCCACCTGAAACACTGGGCTTCTGTTTTCCTTTGAGCAGACAAAGAAGGCTACAAACATTTCTCACATGCTGTTGGTGCTCAGTGTTCCAAACTCCTAAAGTGTTAAAGTTTGGGAAGTTAAAGTATAGAAAACTTGTCAATTACAATTCCTTAATTTCTGCCTATTGTGTCTTTTATGACTCTTGAAAATGCATAACTTGTCTTACAGCAACAGACATGAAGATGCTCTTGGTATTGAAAAGTGTCATATACATGAATATTCCTATATAAGTTCTGTGGAAAGATGAAAGGTTTTCTGAATGATGGTTAATCTTCTATTGAAGTCTAACGTCAGGACTTGGGAGTTGAATATAGAAAAATGTTGTATCCTAAAAATGTCTCCCTAGAATAAAAAAATCCAGAACAACATCTGAAAGGACTCTTTTTAGACCATTGTTAACTTCATTCATTCATAAATGCATTAATTTATTCTAAGAAATATTTTAAGATATCTCCACCAGCTATTGTATATTTAGTATGGGAAAAAGCTGTTAGATCAGAGCCCATAGGCCTAATATTAAAAATCATTTTGTTTTAAAATTCATTTTTATTTTGGTACACCAATATCCACTATTTATAAAATGCTTATTGCCAAGTTAAATAGCTTTCATAGACACGGTCTGACTTGCAAGTCTTGAAATGTTCACCTTCTGATCTTCAGGAGGCAGTTTGTGACTCTTGGTGGGCTTCAGTGTCCCCATCTTCCAGAAGGTGAAAGTCAATTTCTATGCACACAGTCCAAGAAAAGACTGCCCGTCATTCTTGTAATTTAGAATTTAATAATTATCTGAAAGTTTTTAATATCACATTCAAATAATATAAAAATGGAAACAAAAGTCAACTCTGGAAACAGAGAATGGATCCGTTGGCTATCAGAAAGGAAGAAACCACAAACTTCATACAGGCTACAACTGTATTTGGGGCAACCAAGGGGACAATATCTGAAGCCAAAAGGCGGATTATCACCTAAAGCCTTAAGAAATAAAAAATGCAGGTTCCCTTGAACCTCGAATTAAGTGAAACTGGTTTCAGATTCTGAACTCAGAGACTAAAATGAACTGATGGTGTTTTAAGGTACTAAGCTTATGAAGTATCACAACCCTAAGGAACTAACACACACTGTGCTGAAAAAAATTGTCCCCTAGTCGAGGAGTCAGTGTATCCAGAATAATAATAGACTGTAATAAACAAATAACTTTAACAAGGATATAATACCAAAACACAGGAAGGTCGTCAGTTACTGAGAAGAAAGTCTGGACCAAGTGACTTTCATGGGTAAACTCTTTTATAAAATACTAAAAATATCCCAACCAGACCCTATAGATGAAGCAACTTTAATGTTGATAAAACTATATGTGTGTTATTATTATCCTCAAAGGTAGGATGATCTGCCTATTATCTTATATGGTCCAAGCAGAAACAGTTCACAAAGCTAAGCTTTAAGAAGTGGTTATAATCAGAATCACAAATTCATCTTTTCTGACAATAATTAAGTCATCATTTCTGACACAGACTCCAGAAATAGCTTTGCAGTTCTTTGAACAACTTACTTAAGGTAAAGAGCCAGGAAGCAGGAACAGTTCTTCACTGAGAAAACATAAAAGTAAATTGAGCTTACTAAGGCAGTACTGAATGTGAAGTATAAGGACTTATGCAAGGATA
>CM053748.1:34672150-34696122 GCA_028658305.1 Pachyuromys duprasi
ATTCCCGTGACAAATAGTATATACCTGAAAAATTACCAGAAATTAAAAGTATGACTATTTCAGTCATTTGTATAGCCAAAGTCGCATTCCCTGGTATTAATGAAAAGTTGACCTTCCATGTGCACAATTAATATTTTTATCACAAATAAATTTGTTGAAACAACATAAAATTCTTTTCCATGTTAGTACAGGTAGCATATTTACCACAGTTTTAAAAAGGAATTTTCTGCTAAATTCATGCTCTCTTCTTTGTTATTGTATCGACAGCTGTTGGTTACTCTTGAGATGAAAGTGCCATTGTTAAACTATTGTGGATATTTTGACACTTCAGTCATTGTTGCAATTGCTCACAACTGTTTTGGGACTACTGATCACTCCACTCTCTTGGTAGCTTGCATAGTAACTTCTGATCTTCTGATACTATAAGAGCCACCCTTTAGGGGTAAAAAAAAAATGTCTGAGACAGGGTTTCTCTGTCTAGTGTTAGCTATCCTGGGCTTGCTTTGTATATCAGGCTGGCCTCAAATTCTCAAAGATCAGCCTGCCTCTGCCTCCCTGAGTGCTAGGATTACAGGCATGTGTCACCACGCCTGGCTAATCTTTTATTTTTTAAACAACTATTATTAAACCTTTGAGAGTGAACTAAATTTATACACTCAAACAACTCCTTAAGGGTTTGGTTTTCTTGACAAACTTGTATGCAGTGCTGTGACTTTCAGTTTCTAAATGTTATAAATTTAAAAATAAAGATGCTCCCCATTGAGTTGTTTGTCAAAGGTTTCCTGGAGTTCCCCAAATAATACAGCCTCTTGCCATTTGTCTTGGTTGCTCAAAATAACTCAATGGGTGAGACACTATTTGTAAAGAAACCACACTCCCTGGTCATGGGGTATAAGAAAGAAATCTTGTACTATCCTGGAAGTTTTCTCCCTGTTCTCCAGCTTTCATAGTTTAGGAAGGTGTTAGGCAGATTCCTGAGGGGGAAGAGCCTTCAATAGTCTTTTTAAGCTGTGAACTCTGTGAGGCACAGTAATGATCAGTATAACAAGAGCTGTCCATATGAGCACCAGTAAAACATATGTCACAGGAATAAGCATTAACAACTGCTTTCTTGGTAGATTTAAGTCCCATTCCAAAGTAGGAAGTAAAGTCCTTGTTCTGTAAATCTATTTTAAGAATCATGGGGAGGGTGGTAGCTCAGTAACCAAGTGGGTTTCCCTAGTTAGAACAGGTACTATTTCTGACATGAACTCAATGGCAAGCTCTTTGACCTCTTCATCCCCAAGGGAGAAGCAGCCCTGCTAAGCCACAGAGGAGAACTTTGCAGCCAGTCCTGAAGATACCTGATAAAACAGGGTCAGATGAAAGGGGAGGAGATCCTCCCCTATCAGTGGACTTGGAAAGGAGCAGAGAGAAGATGATGGAGGGAGGGTGGGATTGGGAAGGAATGAGGGAGCAGGATACAGCTGGAATACAGAGTAAATAAAATGTAACTAATAAAAATTAAAAAAAATCATGGGGAGTGGTATGGGAGGAGAATAAAGAGGGAGGAAGTGTGGGAGTTGGAAGAGAAATGGGAGAGGGCTACAGCTGAGATACAAAGTGAATAAACTGTAAAAAATAAATTAATAAAAAAGAATCATGGCTACAAAACTCATAAGCCCTTGGGGGGACTCTCTCAAATATTTTTGATAAAAATAGATATAGTAGCAAACTGCTCTCTGATTTTTGTATCAGAATAATAATATATTAGTATTGCTTTCAGTTTTTAACAGAAGATTTTTAGTACAGTTGATGGCATATAGACCAGGAACTCATGACTTGTTAAAGTTCAGAGAATAAGTGTCTGCAAAATGCTTAGGCATGGCAAGATATTTATAAAGCAACCATTATCCCTAATGCTCAGAGGATATTGCAGAAAAGGGAGAGAAAGATTTTTAAGAGCCAGAGGTCAGGAAGGACCAAAGAAAATAGTGCCTTCTGAATTTGACAGAACTTCTTCATTCATGTATTCAAACCAAATGTGGCTATTTGTTTTTGACCTGCACAAGAGCAAGCTGATCAATGTTTCAGCATGGTAGACACGGGAGATGCTGTGGAGACTTGTTTCTAGCTCAGCAGCTATTGAGAGTTGATAGCTGTGTGGAAAGGGAAAGTTTATTTTCCTTAAAATGTGGCCACTTGTAGGTTGAGCATGTTCCATTGGATGACCCACACCAATGTAGATAGGATATATATGATAGCTCAAATTAGGCTCATTGGTTTATATTTTCTTTAAAAGAAGAAGAGTTGGGGAAATTAAAGAGTGAATCTGAGAGGAATTAGAGGAAGGAGTCAGAAATGAATCAGACCTAAATATATTGTATATAGGTCTAAATTTTACTAAGAATTAATTAATATTCATTTAAAATATTTGGATTGGCATTAAAGAAAGGAAAGAGAATATAAGTAGAACAAGCTTACTGTACCCAGTTTTTAAAGAGGAATAGACAAAGAATGAGTTTTGACCCATTATTTAGAGTTAATCAAGTCTCATGTCTTTGCCCTGTTTCTGCCTCAAGTAGTATTTAGCACTTCTAGAATAATAATATCACTGTTTTTCCTGTTCGAATAGTGACAGTTCCCGTCTGTCTTTTTCTTCTTCACCCCATACATATCAGAATAGGTAGTCACTTGAGCTTCATATGAGCAGCTGTTTTTCACAAGGCTCTGGAATAGTTAGTACCTTAAGAAATGCAGCTTATTCTAATAAAGTTCTGTTTAAACAGTAACGAAGCAAAACTAAGCGAGGACATTTTGTATAAAGGCTCTTTATATGATACATGGCCCACACAATTAGGCCAAATTTGTTGCAAACCTTTTCCAGGTTTCAGGAGCATGACTATTTCTTCTTTAATACAATTAGCACAAGAGTACTCTTGCTTTAAACATTTTCTCCTTTATGAAGTGCCTAACTATAACTGAAATGAATAATGCCAACAGTACAAAAATATAAGACCATTGTGTTCTTGCTGACTGTTCTCCAAAACATAAATATACTTGTTCCATTCATTTTTGCATACTTATTTAATCTGCCTTATTGGTTTCAGATGTTGTCTCCTTGACTGTCCAAAATACCATAGTAGGCTATAGGAGGCTTCTGGTTTTGGAACTATGCTTATGGGAAACTCTGGTAACTATGTCCAGAATCTTTGACCCATGAATTATGGAAACCTAATGAGGGCTTAAAATGTGAGTACATATCATTAGGTAAATTGGGCTCACCCTCTCAGCCTTTCTCTCATTCTGCCTACACTTTGCCTGGTTTCCCCTGTCTTGTACTTTCCTGTGGTCCTTCTGTCATCTAGCTAGAATGATATCTCCGATTAGAGACTTTTTCATTATCATCCCATCAACTCAGGGTTATAAGGGTAACTTTGCTGCTCAGTGAATAATGTGACCATATGTAGGTAAATTTACTTCTTCATCATCAGTTCTTCTATTTGTAAAATGATAGGAGGAAAACCCATGCTAAATATAGCATTTGGGACAATGTGATTTAATATTGATTTGTTGTGTTTTTACACTTAGCAATCTTACAATCTGTTGTAACGAAAAAGGGTGAATTACAGATTGGGATTCTGTAGTATAATGAAAAGCACAATTAATTGATTTGATTTTTTTTGTAATGAACTAAAACAGGCTTTCCCACTACACCCCTAGTGTTACCAGTTTTGAGATCTGGTCAAACTCTAATAGTGTTTACTTTCTTTATTCATTATTGCAACATGTACACCATCCTTCTCAGGCACTTTGGCATTTCAATAACTTTCATTACCTCTAGATGTCTGTCTTTTCTGTTTAGTATGCAGGTGCTCAACCTCTTTTGCTCAGGAAGGGTAGTCTACAATATTCCCCTCCGATTTTTCTGACTCTGATCTGTCTGTTCATTTCTATTCTTTCTGGTTTAACTTGCACAACTCATTTTTACATATTTACACTCATCGACTCTCTAGGTGCCCTTTGCATTTGTCCTTCAGCTCATTGTCTGTAGTTCTCAGAGATAACCAATGACTCCTTCATGAAATTTTCATTCATATTTTGATGTCACTCCTGTATCCAGTATCTCCACTGAACATACTATTTTTAAATACTAGCTTGCTCAGCATCGGACAATGTGAAAAGTACTTGCCATATATTATATAGTTAATATAAAAATTGTAATTATTTTATTTATTCATTGTATAGATAAAGGATGCAACATATAACAATAATTGTTTATTTTAACCAAAAGGTCAGGTTTTTAATTTAACCAAGCTTATAAAAGTATGAATGAATTTTAAAAATTAGAGATAAAATCGTCAGTAATTTTAGATACACTACTCTGAATTAATCTTTATCTTTAGGAATTACTGCTTTATTCATATTTTAAAATTGTTACATATCTCCTCATATAATTTATATTCACATATGACTATGAATATGTGTGTGTGTGTGTGTGTGTGTGAGCTGGCTTGAATTGGCATGGCCCCTATAGAGTCATGTGTTTAATGCTTGGCCATAGGGATTGGCACTATTGATACAGCCTTATTGGAGTAGATGTGGCCTTGATGGAGGAAGTGTGCCACTGTAGAGGCAGGCTTTGAGGTTTCCTAGGTTCAGGCTGTGCCTACTCTGGCACATGGTCTCTTCCTGCTGCCTGCGAATCCAGAACAATAGCTCTGAGCCCTTTCTCCAGCACCATGTCTACCTGCATATCACCATGCTAGATGAAAATGGACTAAACTTCTGAAATTTTAAGCCAGCACCAATTAAATATTTTTCCTTTATTAGAGTTTCCCGGGTTATGGTGTCATTTCACAAAAACAAAACTCTAACTCAGATAGTATGCAAAAGTTGGGTATTCTATATCTTCTTTATGATACAACATAAGACTCTCCAATTTAAAGCATCTTAGCTACTTCAGAGTCAGACAGTCCAAATAATAAAATAGTTACAGTATGTCTCCCAAGCGTGGTGAAAACACCATGGCTTGATAGCTCTCTTAAAGACTTTATGCGTTCCTGGGGTTGGGGGCCTTAAGAAGCTTAATTGAGCATGAGTTAGTAATTAGTAGTGTCAGCTCTGTAAATTCCGAAGGCTTTAGCAAGCCACTGACTGTTCAATGGTCTTTTAGCCATTGCATGTATAGAGGTGAAATGTCAAGCTATTCATGACCACGTCAATATCTGGTATCTTTGTTGTAAATGGAAAGATTAAGCAAAGCAAGTAAATAACATGAATTCTAATCTAATATCAAAATTTAATGAGAAAAATAAGATCTTCCATGTTCTTAAAACTATCCCACAGATAAACACATTCACATATTTCTGTTCACATTGAAGAAACCTGTAATATCTTTTGAGGTTCTGCATACGAGTTTAGAATACACAGCAGTAGGGAACCTGTGTCTTTGTCACTTTCTCACCTGTTGTTAGAACTATCTTATTTTGTGAGGTATGCCTGTCAAATTCTAACTAGACATGGATTTGTAATTTGCTTTGACCAATGTATTAGGTGAAGAGAATGTCTTCCAGGTTTAAGCCTATGTTCTAAGCATAGTCCTTGTCTGCTATGTTAATATACCTAGTATGTTGGAGGATAATAGGAACAAGAGTTATATGCTGGTTTTATTTAGTTCCTTTACGTGAAGCAAACCTACATCATCTGATAGTCACTGGACTCCCAACACATAAGTATCACTGCTAAAATCAGAAAAGTCTTTCAACTGAACCCATATCAATGGGTGCTGACTATTGCAGGCCTCTGGTGGGTGGGTGTGCATGCATATTGAGCTAGAAGTATTGCTATAACCTTACTTTAGTTGAAAATATAATTAATGAGGACATGAGTTTCTATGTATGTTCAGGAACAAAATGTAATAAAAAACCCAAAGAAGGACACATGGAGAAAATTTACTGAAATAAAAAACAACAGTGATTTGTCTAGGGCTATGGGAATTTTCCTTGTAGAAGTCCCTAGATTTGGAGTATCCAGGAATAGTTTTAGATATCATATAGAGCAAGAAATAAATCATATTACTTAAGTCAGCCTAATGAAGTAGTGAAAAAAAATCTGGTCTATTTACCATTTTGAAAGTATAAGTGTGAATTCTTATTAGAATACACAAAGGGAACTTAAGATGATGTCTGGCATTGGAGGAGACTTTCAGCTAATGGAACCAGAACTAAAAAAAAAAAAAAAAACCACACAAAACTAGAACTTGAAATTTCACATTTAGAAAAATGTTTAAAACAAACAAATTTATCTACATTTTTTCTTTTCTTTCTTGAAGCAACCAACTGTGTAGAATTTGCTTATATAACAGTAAAAGAACCCCCTAAAGAATGTGAAATGCAGTAAGGTCCAAAATGTAGTGAGAATTATGGTTTCTTTTAAAACACAGAAATGTTTGGGGAATAAGTTCTGTTTTCATCTCGGGTGTGGGATATATGGCTGTCTCACATTGTCCACAGCAGCAGACTATGATTTGCCTCATGCTACAGCAGGGACATGATTTTACAAGCTGCAGAGAGATTCCGTAAGTGTATGATGTTTGGAACTCTCACACATTTGAAAGGGTATGCAAATGCTAGAGCCAAGAGGAAAAGATACTGCTGCTGGTGGTGGTGGTTGCTGGTTTCTGTTGTTGCAACTTGTTTATCAAGTAGTCATGTGTAAAGCGATGAGCAGAAAGATTGAATATCCTGATGGCAAAGATCAACCCTGCAGCAAGAAACTCAATGCATTTAATAAGGAGGAAGTATTATAACATATGATGCCCTCTTTCCCTTCTAACTTTCTTTCTCTTTTACCTAGTTTTGGGGAGTTGGCAGGGTGGTAAAGGATGGAACATAAAGAACCCATTAAAGTACATATTCATTTATTATTTATTATAATTAATTCAGTTTGTATCTCAGCTGTAGCCTGCAAATCCAGCCCCCCCCCCATCCCCTGTCTCCTCTCAGTCACACCCATCCTCCCTCTACTTCCCCGATGCCCCTCCCCTAGTCCACTGATAGGGGAGTACCGCTTCCACTTCTATCTGACCCTAGTCTATCAGGTCAAAAAAGGGCTGGCTGCATCATCTTCCTTTGTAGCTTGGCAAGACTGCATCCCCCAGGGAAAAGTGATCAAAGACCTAGCCACTGAGTTCATTTCAGAGACAGCCCATGATCCCCTTACTAAGGAACCCACTTGAAAACTGAGCAGCCTATAGGGTTCTTCTGAACAGGGGATCTAGGTCCTCTCCATGCATGGTCCTTGGATGGAGTTTCTTCTCTCTGAAAGCGCCCCTGGGCCCAGGGTTTTTGGCTCTGTTGGTCTCGTGGAACTCCTGTCCCCTCCAGGTCTTTCTAACACCGCTTTCTTCCACAAGTTTGCTGCACTCTGTCCAAAATTTGGCCATAAGTCTCAGCATCTCCTTCGATACTCTGATGGGAAGAATTCTATCAGACCTTCAAAGAAGAGCTAATATCAATACTCTTCAAACTATTCCACAAAATAAAAATATAAGGAACACTATCAACCTCATTTTTGAGACCACAGTCACTTTGATACCTAAACCACACAAAGACCCAACAAAGAAAGAGAAATTCAGGCCCATCTCAGTTATGAACATTAACACAAAAATACTCAATAAAATACTCGCAAACCGATCCAAGAACACATTGAAGATATCACCACCACAACTAAGTAGGCTTCATCCCAGGCATGCAGGGCTGGCTCAACATATGAAACTCCATCATTGTAATCCATCATATATATATATATAAAAGAACCTGAAAGAAAAAAATATCCCAAACCAAAACACATGATCTTCTCCCTAAATGCCAAAAAGCATTTGACAAAATCCAATACCTGTTCATGTTTAAAGTTTTGGAGCAGTCAGGGATACATAAACATAATAAAAGCAATAAGATAGCTTCTTGAACCCATCATTAAAATTGTGCAAACACGGATTTGCTAGGGTCCTCCTTGGTGTTTAGTTTCTTTTTAATTTTTTAAAAATTTATTTATTTTTATTAATTAGAGTTTATTCACTTTGTATCCTAATTGTTTAACTTCTTTAGGGCTATAGACTTTAGTATGATTCTCCTATGTCATATGGCTAATATCCACTTATAAGTGAGTGTATATCACATGTGTCTTTCTGGTTCTGGGTTACCTCACTAAGGATGATCTTTTCTAGTTCCCACTATGTTCCTGCAAATTTCATGATTTCCTTGTTTTTAATTTCTGAGTAGTATTTCACTGTGTAAATGTTCTACAATTTCTGTATCTATTCCTCCATTGTTGGCCATCTAGGTTGTTTCCAGATTCTGCCTATTATGAAAAGAGCTGCCAAGAACATGGTTGAGCAAATGTCCTTATTGAATGGTGGGGCATCTTTTGGGTATATGCCTTGGAGTGGTATAGTTGGATCTTGAGGCAGCACTATTCCTAATTTTCTGATGAAGCACCAGTTTGATTTCCAAAGTGGTTGTAAAAGTTTACTTTTCCACTAGCAATGGAGGAGGGTTCCCCTTTCTTCACATCCTCTGTAGCATGCAGCATCCCTTGACTTTTTTATCTTAGCCATTCTAATGTGTGTGAGGTAAAATCTCAGAGATATTTTGATTTGCATTTCTCCACTGACTAAGGACTTTGAGCATTTCTTTAAGTGTTTCTCTGCCATTCAATATTCTTCTCTTGAAGAGTCTCTGTATATTACTGTACCAGTTTTTTTTTTAAATTGGATTACTTGTGGTTTTGTTGTTGTTGTTGTTTTTGGTGTTTAACTTCTTCAGTTCTTTATGTATTCTGGATATTAGCCCTCTGTCAGATGTAGGGTTGGTGAAAATCTTTTCCTAGTCTGTAAGGTGTCATTTTGTTCTGATGACAGTGCCCTTTGCCTTAAAGAAGCTTTTCAGTTTCATGAGGTTCCATTTATTAATTGTTGATCTTAGAAGCTATGCTGTTGGTGTTCTGCTCAGGAAGTTGTCTCTGTTCCAATGAAGTCAAGGCTCTTCCCCACTTTTTTTCTAACAGATTTATTGTGTTGAAGGGCAAGCAGAATAGACATCAGAAGTAGGAGAAGACAAGGAACAGGACAGGAGCCTACTACAGAGGACCTCTGAAAGACTTTAACCATCAGGGTATTGAAGGAGATATTGAGCGTCATAGCCAAACTTTGGGCTGAGTGCCAGAATAGTTTTGGAAGAAGAGAGAGATAGAAAGTTCTGGAGGGGACAGGAACTCCACAAGGAGAAAAAAAGAGCCTAAATACTTGGGCCGAGGGTGCCCTTCAGAGACCAATACTCTAACTAAAGACCATGTATGGAGAGGAACTAGACTCCCTCTTCAAAGAAGCCCATAGGCTGCTCAGTTTTCAAATGGGTTCCCTAATAAGGGGTACGTGGTATGCCTCTGACATGAACTCAGTGGTGGCTCTTTGATCACCTCCCCCTGAGAGGGAAACAGCCTTGCCAGACCATAGAGGAGGACAATGCAGCCAGTCTGGATGAGTCCTGATAGGCGAGGGTCAGATGGAAGGGGAGGAGGACCTCCCCTATCAGTGCACAAAACACTCTTAAGGCCAGCCCTATACCTAGCATAATAAACTCCAAGGATGTCATTTAGTTAATTTTTCTGTTTATTTAATAATGATTTTTGATACTTTTCCCCCTAACTTTCTTAGTGTTCTTGTTTTTCTTTGTTATTTTTTTCCCTATGGGCTTAGTTTATCATAGCTCCTGTTTTGTGTTCTTATAGGATTTCTGTGCTACAAATATGTCTCTGTGTCTTTATATGTTCATTTGTTTCTTTTTAACTTTTTTCTATTTTTCTCTGATTATTTGTTTTTTGTCTTATTTTATTATTTAGATGTCTGCTTATTTTCCAATGAGTCAAAAAGTGTGCGAATCTGAATAGGAGGGGAGGTGGTGAGGATCGAAGAGGAGTTGGGGGAGAGAGAACCATTATCAGGATATATTCTATGAAAAAGAATCTCTTTCACTAGAGGGAAAATAGAAATAAAATAAGAAAATCGAGCGTAGTTGCACCTCAGTACTAAAATGTTTGGTGAACATACAGAAGATTCTAAGTCAATCTCCAGTACTGGTCACCGACACAGACACACAGATACACACACACATATACCCCATGCCCCCACACAGGCATGCACACAAATATACACACACAGTTACATGCAGAGACACAGAAACACACATACAAACACAGATACACACAGACACATGCCCAGAGATGCACACATAGACACACACAAATGGAGACAGAGAGATAGAGAGAGAGAGAAAGAGAGAGAGAGAGAGAGAGAGAGAGAGAATATGGAAAGACAGGAGAAGAATGTAATTTTCTTTCATAGTTTAATACCTTCTTAGGCTATATGGAGTGACCATTGCTGAATTAATAATGTTAGAATGTGTGTCAAGAACATTCAACACGCATTTAATCATTTAATTTTACAAAAGAACTAAGAAAAGGGTACAATAATGTTGTTTTATGCCTGAGAAAACAAAGTGCTACAGGCCAAATAGCTAGTCACACAGATGGTGAGTAAAGATCTGTGGGTCAGTCTCACACATATTTTGTTTAAAAAACTACATTGTTAACAAGAACCCATGATTTTCATTGCCATAAATAGTTTCTCACTTTTGTACTTCAGTCTGCAGCAAGTATAACGGCCAGATCAAAGTTTCCTTAAGACCCTAAAGAAATGGCTCATTTTTGAAAAAATTTTCCTGATTGTCCAGAAGTCCTGAGTTCAGTTCCCAGCACCCATGTCAGGTACCTCACAATTACAGTTCCAAAAGACTTGAAACACTGCTCTTGACTCCTCCTTCATCTATTCTTATGTTTTTAAACCGTATCCTGACACAGATGCATAATGCTCATAGTTTAAACAAAGTTTTCTTAACTGGTGAGGTGAGGCATGCCTGTAATACCAGCACTCTGGGAGGCAGAGACAGGTGACTCTCTGTGAGTTCAAGGCCAGCCTGGCCTACAAGGTGGATCCAGGAGAACCAAAGCCATGCAGTGAAACCCTGTCTCGAAAAACCAAAATCAAGTAATAATAAAAATAAAAAACTTTTCTTGGGGTAGGATGAAAGTCATACACATGTACACACAAGCACACAGAGAGAAATGAACACAGACACATGTATACACATTTACATTCACACTCAGAAGAATACTATTTCAGGAACTGTAGTAAATATACAGAGGATGACTTTGCAGCCAGTCCTAAAGATACCTGATAAAACAGGGTCAGATGAAAGGGGAGGAGGTCCTCCCCTATCAGTGGACTTGGAAAGGGACAGGGAGAAGATGAGGGACAGAGGGTGAGATTGGGAGGGAATGAGGGAGCGGGATTCAGCTGAGATACAGAGTTAATAAAATGTAATTAATAATAATGAAAAACTATCAGAAAAAAAGATGTGTAACCTTCAATCCCTAGTGATGACCCAGATAAATCTAGCATGCCCCCCCCAATGATGATAATAATAAACCAAGTAATAAGGAAAATAAAAAGTCAGTTTTTAAAAGTAGTTACAACATTCCATTAGCCAGAGTGATAATATCAACACAGATAAGCATCAAGGATTTTCACCCAGACAAATCCTTATTTCAGGACAAGGCAAGTTGTCCTTACCCAACTTACAAACCAAATCATTAAAGATTAATATCTATAATAGCTTTTGTAAAATGTGAGAATTTACCTCAGCTTGTCTTTTACATCCTCAAGGTCTAAATAAAGGAGAACATGATATATTCTGCCAATTCTCTTCCAATAAAACATAAATTCCTCATTACTAAATTTCCACTAATATTTACAGATTAATCATGTGGTGTTTTCTCTTGAGGCATCTAGGAACATCATTGTGACTGTCACTCCTAGAACCAGCAGCTAAGAAATGGCAAATATGGATACGGAGACATGCTAATATATTTTGATGAATAGCAAAGGTGGAAACAGGTGCTGAAAAATGTAAAATACTTCATTCAGCCATATATCAAGCTCATATTTTACATAACCTAATCCTTCATTCATTCTCCTAAAATATAGGCATTTTGCAAAAATAAGATCCTAGCAGAAGTTGTGATGAATATAAAGTGGAGACACTTGATTCTGAAGACTTTCTTTTACTCACATGTAAACCAAATGAAGAACATTTCATCCATTTGTTTATCCACTCAGCAAACACTTGTGCTCTAAGATGATGAGGTAAACCAGTGATTTAAACAATTTAGTGTGCGTTTAGGTCACCTGTTATACCAAAAATGGAGATTAGATCTAGGGCTCAAGATTCTGAATTCCTAGGAAGAGAAGAAACTGCAGGTAGTGGGTCAGTCTTTGTATAGATCAGAATTAATTATCCGAAATTGCTATATCAATGGAAATGGTCTCTGTCAGTTCTGTTCAGCACAGTAAACTTTAGCCACATATCACTATTTTAATAATGTGTAATATAGGTGCACAGTGTTGAAATTTTGTGCTTAGCATTTTAATATTTTATACTTTAATACATTCAGTTTTATTGTTTAGATTTGTCTTGGTGTTATCATGCATAACCACCGTTGTGGCTCACAGGGAGTAGCACTGTTAGGAGTTGTGGCCCTGGCAGTAAGTGTGTCACCAGAGCTTGAGGTTACAAAAGCTCAGCCTGGGTCCAGTGGCCCACTCTTTCTTCATACTGCCTTTCGATATGGATGTAGAATTCTCAGCTACATTTACAGCACCGTATCTGCCAATATGCTACCGTGCTTCCTACCTTGATGACAACAGACTAAATCTCTGAACTATAAGCCAGTGCCATATTAAATGTTTTCATTTATAAGAGTTGCTGTAGTCATTGATTCTCTTCACATCTAAAAACAATTAGGTAGTTGCAATCCCTGCATTTGGGAGGTAGAAACAGGAGGATTAAGGGTATAAATTCATCCTAAGCTACATAACATGCTTCAAGCTTCTAGGCACAAAGACCCTCCCTCAAAAACAGGAGTCAAATTTAAATAATTAAATGTGACCTGCGACTCTTCTATTACCAAACACCTTACTATAATGATGAGCAAAGTTATCACATGATAAAAAGTTATTAAGTGTATAATTGTGATATTGTATATAGTATATTCATATTTGTAGTCTTTGTATGAAAAAAATGACATGAAAATCTAAGAGAGCAAGACCTAGGACAGCTTAATTTAGGAGAGAGAGGTATTTTAATACTCTCTCTATGATTCTCTTTATGAACTTAAACATAATAGGCTAGCAGTCATATATAAATATATACACATACGAATATAGAGAAAGAGAGAAATGGGTTGTTAGAGAGTAGGATATCATTTTGAAGCTGTTATTGTCAAGGCTTAGATTATCTATAGCTTCCTCCAAGTAATCCAAAGGACTTTGTGTGAGGTGTTGTATTGCTGTAACTTCTCACAGATAACCTTTTTAACTATTGAATTATGACAAAATTTGGAAGGGAAACAGAACCAGGAATACTCAGGGGAAAAGCAATAGCGTTTCTCTACTGTGAGTTGAAAATAATAGTATGATAGTTACATGCAAAACTTGACAAAAAGAACCATATTCAATTGTTATATAACATGATTGAGTAGTCAGGAAAGGCGCTATCTAATCTTCTTGATGCTCATTAATGGAAGCCCAGCTTTGACCTGCTTATGAAAAGAAAGAAAAAAAAAGTGAGAAAAAGGATGAGATGCAAAGGGATATGTAACTTGTTCATCTCTCTCCAGACTCTTTCCTAATGTCTTAGTTTGGCATGAAAACAACAAAATACCACGCTGTCCCTATTGGTTTTTGAAGTACATTTTTCATCCTTGTAGACATTTCAGAGAGAGTAAATCAGTCATTAAAATGTATGCAGTTGAGAGTCTATTGCTTTTCTTTCCTCTAAGTTATAGCTGACTAAAAATAAGATAAATTTATCTTTTTGTTTTTGTGATTTTGCTTCTGATGGAGGAAGAAAGTAAGAACTGTAACTATGGGAACAAGGCTATGATTCCCTTTGTTCTTTCTTTTTTTTTTTTTTTACTTAAAAATTCCCTTTTGGGTAGTTTTACAGATATTCGGAGTTAGGATGAAAAATCTCAAAGGTGCTGACCAATTTAAATAATCTCAAGTATTTTTAAAATTCTCATAACAATAAAATACATATAAGACGAATGTTTTGGTCATTTATGCTAACTAGAGAATTATCAACAATATATATAAAGGATTAATAAAATATTTTTAGTTGGCTCATATATTCTATGAATTAAATATGAGAGGCATTCATCCTAGAATTGAGATTCATTTCTGCTGAGTCTTTACACCAAACAGAAACTATTCAGAAGTTTTCTCAGTCTCACCAACTCAGGTTCACAAAAGTTAGTCTTCTCTTCAAATGCAAGAACCTAGAATTCTGTTATGAATGCTCAGTTCTGTTGGCTATCAATACCTGCTCTAACATTCTACTTGTTTACACAAATATGCCCTGGGAACTTCTTATATATTCAAAACTTTCTACTCTAATGAGATTTATAAAATAAGCATGTAACACAGATATAGTATTTGTAACTTTAACTTTCATAATTTCCTCCAGAGCCTATGGTAGAAAAATAACATTTTTTTCATAGTATAAGACAACCATGAGTATTTAGTTAGTAATTAACAGCCTAAATTTACACTGTCCATGTATATTGAGTCACTCATTTTACTATATTTTCACGTATATATAGTGAGATAAAATCATGAAGAAAAGCTGTGCTTATTCAAAATTGTCCTTGGACAAGCCCTTGCAGAACCATAAATATCCTCTGCATTATCAAATTTGATATTATTTTTATTTTGTAATATAAAATGGGATTTTTTTCTGTCATGAAGTTGTTTTAATGGCTATGAAATCTGATCAGATAACATTATATTCTCTCTTTGTTACTTCATTTAGTTTGTTCATTTATTTCTACATTCATGATAAACATATAGTAGGTGTAATTTATGTTAGATGACGGAATAACAATAGAAATTATAGTGCAATTCCTGCCTTAACATGATTCAGTCCAATAGAGAAAACCAAAAAGTAAGCAGTAAAAAATCATCCTGAGGAAGCAAAGAGCTGTGGAAACTGAAGACAAGATGTCCTCATGGTCCTGTCAAATAAGCATGCCTGATTTAATATGGAAATGTAGATAAATTACAAAGGATATTTTGAGTAACTCGTAAAAGCATATAGGTTAGAAGACATTACTGTATCAATATGAAATATCCTGACCTTGATAGCTACAGTGGGTAGTTGTCAAGAAATGAAAAAAAACATGATTAAAATAATGTTCTATCCACTGATACTAAAATAAGCCATAGTACTTGCTACAATTTTGACTCTATATGTTTGTTCAAATATGGATGTACATTGAGAAAATAAAACAATTGTAGTAAAATAAGTAAAACAGATTAATCTGGTGAAAGTTTCTGAATGGCATGAAACTTTTCTATATGCATGAAATTATTTCAAAATATAAATATAGTAAATGTTTATATTATAGGAAATATTGTTCAGGAAAAGACATGAGTCAGGGGACTTTGAAAGCGAGGAAAGTAGAAAATGCAGGTATGTTTAATGGTGTGGATGAATAAAAAATTGGTAAAACAATGTTTGTCCATTATTTCAATAGTTTACAAATTTAAAAAGAAAAGAAATTAAGATTGCAAAAAGGCAATAAAAGTATAAAAATGGAAAATTTTTCATATGTTCTTAATTCAAGAAATGTCTCTCTATTCTTTGGTCTGAAATCAATAAGACACGGACAGAAAGATAGTTTAGGTACTGTCTTTTTCATTAGTCTTAAGACAAGGATACTTTGTAATAAAAGTTGCACCTATCTATACGTGTGATAACACACAATTACAATGATATTCATTGTTGAGCAAAATAAAACAAAGCGTGGTTGAAAAATATAACTTCTTTCCAAGTCTGTCATAATATAAGTACTACAGAATATATTTGCTTATACATGGATAAAATCAACATCTACATACAAAAACGGTACATCATACATGTCACAAAGGTTATACATAGCTTATAGTTATGGCAAACAAAAGATCATGGGACAAAGTCAAAAGAAAATGGTGCAGTCAAAAAAAATTATAAACACAATATTCTGCAGGAATCTGTTTATGTAAAAACAGTATTGTTTTAACATAAGCAAATTTAATAATATAAGTGTAGTATGTATGGAAATATAAAATTATAGTACAGGAGATGACTAAACTAATAACATAAATATAATCAAGTATTATATACTATATATAATTATATATTTTATGTGACTTGCAGTGGCATAGGTCTATAATAGCGTCTCCATGATACATAATAAAATGCTCGGTGTTAGGATGTCCTTGGGGAATAGAAAATGTTGAGCTCTGTTACAATCTTATGAAATATCAAAACATCATGTTTTTAGTCTGCCACAGACCAACACGTTGTGCTGCAGTACATGGCTGAGCATATGTGTGATTTTGTAGACAAGTGTCTCCATAAAATGTATAAAGAATTTGTTGTTTCATCCAAACCATCATAATCATAAAATACAAAAAGTGTAAAATGAGAATGTTGCCAAGCTGTCAAACATATTCAGGAAGCAAGAGTAACATCTGCCTTCAGTTTAATGGGTGATAGATTTCTGGTTCTCGGGGGAGCCATAGAAGTATGATTTGTACAATGTTCTCACATTCTACAGTGATCTTCTCAATGAAGGAACCCTTACCATGTCGCCGCTGTAACAGAACCAATAGATTGGGAAAAGTGCAGTAACTCTGCCCCCAGGCCACACATACAATCTGACAGAAATGAGATTTCTGCTCTATAAATGGTGGCAAAAGCTACCAAACTTCTCCATGCTCATGTACAAAATGAGCTTCTCAGTTTCATGGTCAAACTCAAATGTGCAAGACTCTTGCTAGAAACCAAATATCTATTTAGCAAACACCTATGGAGAGCCAGAGTTTTAATATTGACGAGAGGATCAAAACAAGAGTTTATGATTTTACCTAACATAAAGCTGTGAATTTTAACTTAACCTTATATGTCTGGTTTGCAGTTCATTGAGGGTTTTGGTGTACTTTTTCTTTTTGTTGTGCTTCAGAAATCCTTACTCTTCAAATGGTATCCTGCATTCAGAATTCTAATGTAGCGCAGGGGTTTTCAAATTGAGTCTGACCTCAGAATCATCATATTATGTTAATTGGTCATCTTCTGCCTCTGCAGACACTCAGCAGGTGCAGGTAGGCAATCAGTGTCTTTTCACGTATATTTTTCCTTCATTCCTGTTAAAAACAAAAATGTGAACTCTTGTGCTGAACTTTGCTTCAAAGCAAAAATGTATACATATCATTATTTTCAAAATCAACCCTGGAAAATGTAAGAGAGCTCAAAGACAACTGACAAATGGTGCCATGCTGGTCTCTTTTTCCTTTAATGAGGTCTCAATTGAATTTCCTTAGAAAGCAAATTAAAAGAGCATTTGCCAAGCAATGCTACTTATTCCTGTGGGATTAAAAATATAAAATAAAACAAAACCGTCTGAACTCTTCTTGCTTCCTCTGTGCGGATCAGTGCTTAGGGATTTTTACTAAGGTAATTGACCCACAAATCTTTTGAAATACTGAAGGACAAGATCCATACTACCTGACTCCCTACAGTTGTCACCTGAAATGCTGGCTTACAGGAGTAGCACACTTAACACAACCAAAAACCAATGTTAGCAGCAGTGTCTTGAGGCTCTCAAGCAACAAATATGTTGAGTAATGGTGATATGTTTTCATCATTGTTTTCAATCGTATCCCTTCCCACTCATCATCATGTTGCTAGCTCCACAAAGAACTGAAGAATTCTGAATGGAAGTTGTAATGGTTACTTTCAAGGGGAGAATATTCTTTGTTTCCTGTGATAATTCAGCCAGTTTCTTCAAGTTATTTATATTATCAACAAAGCAAAGAATATAAGTGTTCTACTACTTCCTAGGCTTCTCTATTTTAATCTAGAAATTATTTCCTTTCTAATTTTGAGAAGTGATGGGATGAACTCACCAGCAGTCTGTAGGAGTCAACTCTCATTCCTCTGACATAATTATTTTATAAACATGTTTGTAGATACACTAAGCATACAATAAATACTGACTATAAAACTCTGTGGTCCACAGTGAATATTAATACAAAACTTAAGGTTCAGATCTAACCAGCAGGTGTCATCTTCATCAGAAGTCATGACTTCTGGACAACTGAATAATAGTTGCGTTATAGAATATCACTTCTGACTCTCTTGTATCCTATATGCAGCTGAGAAATCTATGCTCAGTAACAACAATTTTAAACCATTCTGATTTTTTATTAAACATTCAGAGTCTCAAGCAACACAGAACAATTTAACCTGTTTGAAATTCCAAGTCTAGAGTCTTATTATGAAGACATACAGTATCATCCATACCTGACACACTGTGCATGTTAAATATTGCCAAATCCATTATATCTTCCAACAAGATAATTAAGAGGGTTTTGCATATTCTGTGTCAGGCACTGTCTTAAAATATTGCAACTATAAATCCTTATATATGTCCCATAAATTATATTCTTAAGTTATAGTTCAAATGAAGAAACAGCCATTTAGAGTTGTAAAACAAAAACAAAAACCCTCAATATTCACATTGCTTAACTCTTTTCTCCTTGTTGCAATAAAATACCCTAACAAAAGTAAGTTAAGAATGCAAGAGATAGTTCACAGCTCACAGTGTTAGGTCACAGGCCATCAGGATGGAAGAGTCACAGTGGCAGGACCTTGTGAGAGCTGGTCATGCTGCATCTGTACTCAGAAAGCAGAGGTTATAAAGTGACTATGCTCAGTCTCCGCTCTCCTTTCATTCAGTCCATGCCATAGCTGATGAAAAGGCTGTACCTACAAATATGATGGGTCTTCCCACATCTATTATTGTAGTCAAGAAAAATCTCCTATAAGCATGCCTAAAGGCCCATCTCCCAGGATTTTCTAGTTCCTGTCAAAGTGACAACACTAACCATCACAAACACACACTGCTATTAAAATGCTAAGCTAGATTCAAATGCAGACACTTGGGTTACACTGTCTCTGAAGCAGTGTGTTCTACTGAGAAGCAAAACAAAGCAAAACGGTGTTCCTCACTAAATGTTTATAAGGAAAGGTTTACAAACATCATTGGGATAACAGGGTACATTTAGGTTACAGTGTACAAACCAGGCTTTCTATACTTATGTGTTTATCGTGTTGGCTTTATGGATGTGAGAAGCTTACCACTCTACATGGTTATACCACTTGCTGAAGCTATATTGTAATTTTTACAGTGTCAGCAATTTACCAAGTTAAAATAAGTTCTCATTTAAAACCACACTCCTCAACATTTTGTTTTTTATTGTTTTGTTTTTTTTCACTTTTAAAAAATTTATTTATATTTTTATAAATTACAGTTTATTCATTTTGTATCCCCACTGTAGCTCCCTCTCTCATTCCCTGCTAACCCTACCCTCCCTCATCTCCTCCATGATAGGGGAAGTACTCCTCCCCTTCCATCTGAGCCTAGCCTGTCAGGTCTCATCAGGACTGGCTGCACTGTCTTCTCTCTGTGGCCTGGAAAGGCTGCCCCCGCCCTTTCAGGGGGAGGTGATCAAGGAGCTAGCCACTGAGTTAATGTCAGAGACAGTCCCTGCTCCCCTTACTAGGAAACCCACTTGGACACTGAGCTGCCATGGACTACATCTGTGCAGGGATTCTAGTGGTCTTAGGGGTTCTAGGTTATCTCCATGTATGGCCTCTGCATGAGCCTCACCTCCAAAAATACCATTGAATATGTTTTGGCCATTGACTGTTAGACATGAGACCTTACCCTTAAGTGTGCTTTGTTTCAATTAAATTAAAAAATGAGACACAGACTGAACAGAGAGTTCTCAACAGAGGAATCCGAAATGGCCAAAAAGTGTTTAAAGAAATGCTCAACTTCCTTAATCACCAGAGAAATACAAATCAAAAGAACGTTGAGATTCTATCTCACACCAGTCAAAAGGGCTAAGATCATAATCTCAAGTGACAGCACCATAGAGGTCAAGGAAATGCTCAGTCCTGATACAGTTTGATGAGCTTAGCTGGATAGGAAAGGGGAGGAGGGATAGAAAAGGGAGGGTGGTTGGGACTGTTAGGGGAAGACATATAAGGCTACAGCAAGGATGTAAAGTGAATTTAAAATATATATATTATAAAAAGGATGCTTTGTTTCAACAGAGAGAATCCTTTGAATTTGAGTTATTTAATTTCCTAGTGAAAGGCCCAAAATTTAAGGAGGCCTAAAAGACTCCATTACAGGCCTTAGATTCTCATCAGAATGGGTAGGGCTGAGTTTCTGTTTCACTGAAACACAGTTCATAGAAAAGCCACATACTGCCATTGGCAGAAACTGCCCCTGGACAGAGCCATTCTGAGGGTAACAAGAAAATACCTAACATTCCTGAGGTCTATAGATAACTTGCTCAATGTTAGTTATGTTAGTTAGCCAATCACTTTGTAACAAGCTTGCCCTTGCTAAATGTCACCCAATCCTGGAACCGCTATGCTGGAAATTTGCATTCCTTGCTTATATCTCAATAAAATTCCTGCCTTGAAGCTGCTCAGAGCTTTCCTCTTCCATCAACTGTATTGGTGGTGGTTGAGAGTCAGAGATTAACTCCGAAAAAAGCTCTTTGCTCTTGCATGACTTATCCTGTGGTCCCCCTCCTGGTGGTTTTTGGAGACCCTAAGATCTGGGCATAACATTAGCTCTATTCTTTTTTTTTTAAAGAATCTGTGGTAAGAGTCTTCACAACAAAAATTTCAGAACAGGGTCATATTTTCAAAATATCAATCAGAAGTAGTTTTGTTTGTTTTGTTTTGTTTCAATCTGTTTGGATAAATGTGTCTGGTGACCAGACATTCCTTATTTTTTAAACAGATTTTAAAATGAATTTCAAAATCAATTGAATCATATAATTTTATTGGTAAGCAATGATCTAAGAGATGCTCAGGAATCAAGCAAAAGAATATAAATCCCTCTACTTTCCCAGACATGGAAAATCATAAGCTGACATAGCGTTATTTGTAAATTAAGCCATGACTATGATTAAAATATGTTATAGGAACTCAATTAATAACATAATTAAAAATTAAACTGTAAGTATTTTAGTACTTTTTGAGATATTTTGTTGAATATCTTTCTGAAATCAAGAGATAACAAAGCCCCTTTCACCTAAACTTCAATGAATACAACACAGAACAACAGGAAGTCAGAGTTCTTTAATAGAGCAGTCATGTTGGATATCGGGATTGGAAATGTAGGAGCTCACAAATGATCAGCTTGAATGAGATCTCATAGAAGCATGACAGGATTGTGGGGTGCAAAACTGAGCTTGTTGTTTTTTGAGTTTATCAAGTATGTGTACACTCATGTTGCATCATGTAGTATTTGTCTACTGCATGTCTATGTTGGATTGTGTTTTGGAGGAAATACTGCTTTTGGGGTAAGTCAATCATCTTTTTATCTTCACTATGTACATATTTTGGATATTTTCTGCTTATTTTTAAGTTTGCTGGATCACAAAATAAACAACTTCTGTGAGATGATTGTAGAAATATCTATCAGTCTTATACTTCAACTTGTAACCATTCTAATTATTAAGAACTTCACACAGTTACAGTCTTGCTTATTATTAAAGCATCTATTAAAATATTTTTCTGCAAAAATAACAACATTCAACCATTGATTAATTAAATAAAACGTTCCTGAGCTGATTTTTTTCAGTTGTTCTGTTTGTTTCTTTTCTCCTCCCTTTTGACAGAAGTTAGAATGTTAAGGCACGAATATCCCATCTGTTTCAGCCTTCTTCCCATCTCTCTTTTCCCTTGACATCTAATACCTCTGTTGCAAATATCAAACAGGAAAAAAAAAAACATACTCTTATACAAATCACTGCAGACCAAAAGGCAGGAAGTGATGACTTTATATTTTGGTTCATTTAACTGGGAAACAATATCAAGAATGTGGCAAGAGGAACTTAGAGAGAAGAAGTAAGACAATACTATAACTTTAGATGAACATGACAATCTGAGGGTGACAGGGACAGGAAGCCTGTGACCAAGACAGAAAATAAAGCTCAAAGTGATCACAAGAGCAGAAGGCACTAACCCCTTGGCATTTAGAAAGGTTATTATGTTCCTCTATTCCAGATAACAGGATGTGGCTAGAGAATAGAAAATATTACTGTTAACATTTGTTCTTCTTTGCTCTGAACACCATTGAAATGCATTTTTCCTTTTTGTTTATTATTATTATTACTATTATTATATTTTTTTACAATGTATTTACTTTGTATCACAGTTGTAACTCCCTACCTCATCTCCTCCTGGTCCCACTTCCTTCCTTTTCTTCCCCTCTCCCTTAGTCCACTGATAGGGAAAGTCCTCTTCCCCTACTGTCTGACTATATCATATTAGGTCCCACCAGGACTGTCTGGATCCTCTTCCTCTATGGGCTGGCTAGATCACCCCACCAGGGTGATGTGCTCAAGGAGCAGGCAACCTAGTTTATGTCAGACTGTCTCTTTTCCCCTTACCTAGGAACCCATTTGAAAACTGAAGTGTAGGATTAATCTTAGAGGAGATCCAAGATGGCTGCCACGAGAGAACACTGTGTCTGAGGAGTAGGAGAGCAGAAACAACACAGCGACCAGGAGACTGAACTCTGGGACCTAAAACGCCAACATTGTGAGTGCCAGGTGAGCAGAACTCCTACGGTGAGAAAATCAAGTGGGAAAACCCTAGGGACACCCAGTTATTACCTGAAAAAATTTCCCGGTGACCAGCAGTGCACAGCTCTGATCTGAACGAGCAGCCGCGCTGGGTGCCCACACCTGCCATTATAGACTGGATCACACAGTCTCCCGGGCAGTAGGAGGAGGAACCAGGCACCTTTTTCACTGAACTGCACACTGCGAGCTCACACTGCACCCGGGTTCTGCTTCAACCCGCAGGTGTGCTGCAGGCTCAGACCAATCATCGGAACCACCCCAGACTGAGTGGATTGGGGGACCATTTTGACCAGTCTGCACACTGCCGGCCTAAGGCTTCCGCCAGCAAAAACTCAGTCAGTGTGTGAGTCCGCCATTGGGTCTAGGAGGAACCCAAGTTCTGCCTCAACCCACAGGTGTGCGGCTGGCACGAACAGATCACTGGAACCACCACAGACTGAGTGGATTGGGGGACCATTTTGACCAGTTTGCACACTGCAGGGGCGCGCACCAAACGCTTCCACCAGCAAAAACTCAGTCAGTGTGTGAGTCCTCCTGCGGATCTGGGAGGAACACGAGTTCTGTCTCAACCCATGCTGAGAGGATCCTGGGACCATCTTGACCAGACCACACACTGAGGGCAAGAGCTGCACGCATCCGCCAGCAAAAACCCGAGTTCGGGTGTCTGTCCACGGGCCACACAGAGAAGGCCTCCAGCACCATTTCAGACAGCCCTGCATACAGCGGATGCACACCAACCCAAACCCACTGTGTGTGCCCCAAATATCATCTCAGACCGTGGTGCGCAGCCCCTGGTGCAGAAGGAGGTGCCAAATCTCCATTCCAGGGGAAAGCCCTTAGCAGCAAACCCAGGGCAGAGTGCACAACCCCCAGCTGACATCTCAAACCTGGACACTCAGAAAGATGAGGAGGGGCACTTCTTTCTCATCAAAGGAAAATTCCAACAGGAGGACATCACAATTTTGAACATTTATGCCCCAAATACAAGACCACCTACATATGTAAATCAAACAATATTAAAACTGAAATCACACATTGATCCCAACACCCTAATAGTGGGAGACTTCAACACTCCACTCTCACCAAGGGACAGATC
>CM053748.1:34696622-34750693 GCA_028658305.1 Pachyuromys duprasi
GGATTGGTAATGATCCTTTCCCAATCTGTTGGCTGTTGTTTCGTTCGGATGACAGTGTCCTCTACTTTCATTAAAGAATTTCAATATATTACTCAATCCCATAGTCTTACCTTCCATGATATATATTGAGAGCAGGCTAGAGCACATGCAGATTACACTAACATGTCCAATCAGATCTGAGGTGGTGCCTGAGCAGGACCCCCAATGGAACTAGAATACCCCAGCTGGCATTTTAGCTAGATATCAGTTTAAGACTTGCCTCCTAGCTGGTATCCATAAGTCTTTCCTCAAACCAGTAAATTATAAAACAAAACAAAACAAAAAACCTTTAAGAGTTCATTAAGGACAAATATGAAAACCGTTTTCAATTCCTAGAACACCTAACAAAGGCCCTTTTACAGTATTCTCTTGTAGGCCCTGAAAAACAAGAGGGTAAACAACTCCTGATGACCTATTTCTTTTTTCAGAGCTTCCCTGACATTAGGGACAAGCATAAGTGCTTGGAGAGTGGACCCCTAAATCAGCAGGTAGAAGTCTTAGTGATAGCCTTTAGGATATAACACCGGAGAGATGAAAAAGTCCACAAGCAAAATACCAATTGCTGGCCAAAGCTGTGCAACTAGCTTTGGCCAACGCCCAGGCTTCCTTGTCTCCTAAGGCTCATGGACTACTGGATCACTGTAATATCAAGAGGAGCATTGGGATGTTGATTGCCCCAGTGTCCTTCCTAGTGCAGGGACATCACTTCTAAATTGCCCTCCAGCTGATCTCCCAAGTCTGGCCTTGGAGGACTGCAGGGACCTGGGTTTCTTGGCCCAAACTCTGTCATCTGTTACAGGAAGCCCGCACTATCAAGGCAATCCACTTCCTCCCTCCTCAACACTTGAGCCTCTTCCTTGGTCCTGGTAGAGTTTTAGGGACACCTCTCCTTCTTGTTTACCTATTGTCAGGGTAAGGGGACAGCCTTACCAATCCTGCCAGACCCCACCATTCAATTACACTTCCAGGGATGTTCCTCTCACTCATTTTTTTTTCTGGTGGTGCCTGTCCTCTTATTGGTTGGGAAGGGATCTTCTAGCCAAGGTGGGAGCCTCTATTTCCTTTGCTCCCCCATTTGCCTGACCCCACACTCACCAATATCCCCTCTCCTTCTTCTCCTAGACACCCTACCTACTGGTTCTAACATGTCATTTTATTTTCCAGCCTCTCAGGTGGGCCTTCAAATCTGAGATGTCCAAAACCTCACTGTTGTTAAGCACCTTAACCCTGTTATCATCAACTGCAGAACCCTTCCTATTACATTACCCAAGCTCAGGACCACACTCTCTTTCCAGAGACTCAGGAAACATAAGCTTGTTCTCTCTGACCTCTTACGAAAACAAACAATTTCTTTTCCCCACTTTAACCTTTAACAGACCTGGTAAAAGATCTCCAGTTTCTCAGTTTATCAGTGGAACCCCTCAACCCGATTATAGTTAACCCTTTTATACTCCTTTCTACTTTTTCCTCAGGGACTTCCATTTCTCACAGCTGTGGACCTCAAGGATGCCTTCTTCCCTATCATCCCTGACAACTGATCACAAAACATTTTTGCTTTTACCTGGACTGACCCTGACACTCAATTCTATACCCAATTCACCTGAACTGTCCTATGCCAGGGGTTCTGGGACAGCCGACACCTATTTTTCTACACCCTAGCTTCTGACCTAATATCTTTATCTCTCCATAAATCTAAACTTAGACAGTAAATAGATGACTTTCACCTCTGCAGTCCATCCCTACAAATTAGCCATACTAGCCTCTCTGCTCTTCTAAATTTCTTGTCTGGCCAGAGCTACAGAGTCTCACCCTCTAGAGTCCAAGTTTCCAACCCTCAGGTCACCAACTTGGGGCTAACAATTACTCTAACTTCAAAAGCCATTACCTTAGATAGAACACAAGTAACCCAGTCTCAAGCAGCCCCCTCTACTAATGAGGATTTCTTTTTTATCATTCGTAGAAATAGCTGGTTTCCTAAGCTCCTGGATGTACCCCTTTACCTCCTTGCCCACCCCTACATAAGGCAGCCCTCAGCCCCTCACATTAACCTACTCTCAAACCTACTTTAAAGCCCTTTTAGAACTTCTAACTGGTGGTCCTTCAGGCCCCAGCCTTACACCTCTCAGACTTAACCCATCCCTTCTCCCTCTATGTAACCGAAAAAGAAGGATATGTCCTGGGACCCGTCTTTGCACTCACAGCATACCTTTCAAAGAAATTAGACTCGACCACCCAGGGTTGGGCACCCTGTATATGTGCTTTAGCAGCTTGTGAGCTCCTTTGTACACAAGAGACCCTCACATGGCTGAGGTACAGGCCCTCCATGACCATACCACTAATCAGCAGGCTGAACAAACAGCTCTCACCTGTGCCATCCAATTGGCACAGGAAATAGATAAGCATCTACACAGACTCTAAATATGGCTTTCATATCTTCCTGTCTCATGCTGCCATCTGGAAAGAACACAAGTTACAACAAAAGGAGGATCAAGAACCAATGCAGACCAAATTTTGGCTTGCTAAAAGCCTCCCATCTTCCCACAGCTATTGGAATTGTCCATTACCAGTCCCACAGACTGACAACTTCGTCATCTACAAGGAAATTAACGGAGGCGATGAGGTGGCTAGAGCAGCAGCCCTTGGAGTCTCAGACTTGTTTCACCCATCACAGGGCGTTCTTGCACAACCCACACCTTCGCTGTCACTTCCTGACATTCTGTCATATCCAGATCAGCTCTTTCATCCTAATAGCCAAGCTTTGTCTCATTTTGTTAAGACCGACCTGTAGCCCACCCCTGAGGAGTTACGTTACATAAGGACTAATAAATAGTGCCCCTTGTAAAATCTGTTAGATGTCAGACCCAACTCCAGATAGAGTAGCTCACCCCCCCCTTTTCTTACACACCAGTCTAGAGACCCTCTTCCCATGACTGACTGGCAAATTGACTTTACCCACATGCCCACAGTCAAACACGTTAGCTACCTCCTCCTAGTCTTGATGGACACCTTCTCAGGGTCTGTGGAGGCATTCCCCGCTAACAGCAAAAGGGCTCAGTCTCTGATCTCCCCCTCTGTAAGATCATCCTTTATTTTGGATTACCTGCCTCCCTCCAGTCAGACAATGGTCCTGAATTCACCACCTAAGTTTCTCAAGCCCTATCAAAAGCCCTCAACATCCCTTGATATTTTCATATCCCATACTACCCCTGGTCCTTGTGAAAGACAGAATGAACTAACTACTCCTTTAAAAACACTCTTTTCAAACTGTCACAGGAACGTCATCTTTGTTGTGTAAAGCGCATGCCACTGGTCCTTTTCTGGCTAACAGTTCACCCCAATACACTTCTTTTCATCTTGACTTTTGAGTTTATGTATGGACAACTGGTTCTGACTCCTGGTCTTTCACCCAAACCTTCACCTCTCCCTGATTACCTACCCACTTCCCAACTCTGTCATCTCTACTCTTTCCTATGGAACTTTATTGGCCACTGTCTACCCAGGTGACACACTAACTCCTGTCCATCCCCTATCAACATTGGAGATCAGGTTCTTTTCTCTCCTCCAGACCAATGTTTCTTACTGCTTTCTCCTAAATACCCCTTGAAGGTAATTGTGAAACCCAAAGCTGTTGAGCTTGAGAACCTCCTTCATTGAATTCACCTATCTCACCTCACGCCCTTTACTCCCCCACCTCAAGATAATTTCACTTCCTACTTATCAACTCCAACAGGACCCTGCTACCTTAAGCTTCAGAGGACACTGAGATCAACCACCTTGTCTCCAGTTCTAGAAGAATGAAGCTTTCCTCTGACAGCAGTGCTTGACTCTCCTGGACCTAGTATAGATTCTTCCTCCTTTCCCTCTTGTTTGCTTTTGTCCAAAGTAACTCTTACATGTGGAAATTTGAGATTTAAGAAACCCTCACTTATAACAAGTAGTGTCTCCACATAGGGTCAGGAAATTGCTCCACAGCAGGTTGTCAGGAGCTGATTGGAATTCCCATAACTCCTATTTCCACTACTCCTTCATTCCATGGCCTTTCTGTTTGCTTCTTCTTTGGCCATATAGAAAGACATTGGAAAGAGCAGGAAGACAGATGTGGACTCTATGCGTACTGGTCTTGCCAACACCATTCGTCTTCTGCAAGGAAAAATGACCTCCTTTATTTATATAGGATCCTTTACTTCCATAATCAGAACCCATGGAATCTCAAGTGGGAAATGGGCATGGTTAGAGATAGGGGAATTAGAAGAGGTAATTAAACAATCCTCAGAGATCATTTCCTTTTTAATCCCCTCTCCTAAATAATAAAAACCTATCATTTCATCTCCTGCTTTAGCCTCTGACCTCCACCTTCTTGCTCCTTAATGTCACCCACACTGGCTAAGAGCACGATGCCCTTATCCCTGCCTCACCATCACATTCTTCTAGTTTCTCCTCCTTTATAATAAACAAGTGGGAGGAATGTTAGCAGTCAGGCACCTCCATGGCCAGCTCTAGGGACTCAGAGACAGCAGGATATCTCATCACTAACCCTCGGGATGCAACATACTCCCAATATTGTCATGAGCTGCATGTCCTCTCCCTGCCCATGCGCTAAATCCCCTTAGAAGAAGGCATGTTCTCTTCTTCCCACCTTCTTTCCTCACCCCCACCGTCATTCAGAGGCAACCTCTGTATCCTTTCCCTGAATAACACTCCCATGTGAGATCTGTTGCATGGTGTGACTTTATGGCTTCTACCACATAGTTCTGCCGCATGGATTTTAATAAGTAGTGATATAGAGATTTCTAGGATTGAAAGTATAAAGATCAACAAATAAGAGAAAAAAAACTGTAAAGAGGAAAACAAAGAAGAGTTGAAGATAATAATGAAACTAACAATGAAACTCTAAGTCTGTAAGTACAGCTTAGAGTTAAACATTGTTTTACCAGCTTTCCTGTTGCTGCTGCACCAATGGGCCACATCTTTTGGGAAAATCATTGCGACAGCTCACAGTGTTCCTATTAGAACTACTGCAGCACTGTCTTTAGAAAAGAGCTACATTTCAATTGGCTAAGGAGTAACAGGGAACTATTTGTTTGAGACAACTTAGGAATGAAAGTTTATTTCATAGGTTGTATCTAGGGAATGTGTGTGTGAGTGTTTGGTTTTTTGTTTTTTGTTTTCTGATTCGGGTATTAAAAGTGAACTCAGGGCCTCTGTAAGAACAATGCTTGTTCTTATCCAGTGAACATATAAAGCTCCTGTTTCATATTATTATTTGTGTACTGATACTTATTTTAGCATTTTAGAATTCTTTTAGATTATAATTACAACATTTCTCCTTCCCTTTCCTCCCACCAAACACTCCCACAAAAATATACTAACTCTTCTTCAAAATCAAGGTCTTTTTTTCATTAATTGTTATTGCAGGCATATAAGAGTACATTCATTATATGTGTGTGTGTGTGTGTAAGACCTATTCATTCCTATTTTACATAAATATATATTTTTAAATATAATTTACTCAGTCCATATAGTGGTACTTGTAGGTACAGTCTTGGTTGTTTAAACCTAGAAATACATTCCCACAGTCCCTTACTTTCAAGAACTCTTCACCCAAGTGTCCTTTATTCCCACAAACTCTAACCCAGCCTCAGCATGTCTCAGCTCCCCAAGTGCTATGAGGAAGGATTTTCTTGCTTTCGGGACCATAGCTATTTTTACTGCTTCTTAAAAGCTTACAATTTAAATTCCTATTTTTTCATTTATTTATTTATTCATTTATTTATTTTTTACATCCCCTCCCTTCTTTCTTCCTAATCCCTCTCTGATCCTCTCCCTCCATTCCCTCATCCCTTTCTTCTCAGAGAAGGGGAGACATGCTATGTATATCAACCTGCCTTGGCAAATCAAATTGCAATAGGATTGGATTCATTTTCTATTGAGTCTAGATAAGGCAGCCAGTTAGGGGAAAGTGATCTAAGGGCAGGCAACAGTGTTAGACAAAGCCCTGCTCTTGCTGTTAGGGGTCACATACGAAGAGCAAACTGCACATCTGTTACATCTATTTAGGGACCTAGGTCCATCCCATGCATGCTCTCTGGTTGATGGTTCAGTTGCTGTAAGCCCCTATGAGACCAAATTAGTTAATTCTGTATGGTTTGTTTATTTGTTTGTTTTGTTGTGGTGTCCTTGACCTCTCTTTCTTCTTCAATCCTTCCTTCCCCTCTTATGCAAGTTTTCCTGAGCTCTGCCTAATGTTTGGCTGTATGCCTCTGAATGTTTCCACCAGCCGTTAGGTGAAGCTTCTCAGATGACAGTTATGCTAGGCTCCTGTCTGCAAGTAGAGCAGAATATTGCTAATAGTGTCAGAGTGAGCTCACTCTCTCATGGCCCAGGACTCAAGTTGGGCAAGTCACTGGTTGGCCATTCCTTCGCTTTCTGTTTCTTTTTTATCTCTCACAATCTTATAGGTAGCAAAAATATAGTTCAGATATGTGGAGAAAAATTCAGCTACTCATTGTGAGATTGAAAAGAAAAGAAAAATAATTTGGATCTCAGAAAGAAAAAAATCTGCATAACACTTGATGTGCTATATCATGAGAAATAGTTATTTTATTTATAATTTAAAACTGTGATGATATTGTACAGTACATTATAGTAGATAATAAAATGTGTTAAGCTCTTAAAAAGAAATATGCTAATTAATATTTTAGTTAAATAAAGAAATAATATTATACTGTCAGCTTTACAATATTACTTTTGGTGCTTGTTAATAAACTGGTCATAATGTGTACTATGGAACAGAGAAGCCAGAAGCTAGATTTAGGAAATGAGAACTTCTGGAATTATGGATTTCATGAGAAATAAATTATGAACCTATAGTGAAGATCTATTACTAAAAAAGTACTATGATCCAAACTGACTGTCCCACAGTTCTAAAGCTCATTGTGGATGATTCTACCTATAAAGTGAGGATTTTCCTACTTGGTGACAGGAAAATAGATTTTTTAACCTTTCCTAGTTCTCCTTGATCTACTGGCATGCCCAAGCTGACTGCTCTGGGGATATATCCAGTCTCTAACTAGACATGCATCAAAGTTCTATCTGCTTTGTGTAGTGCCTGCTTGCTTGACGGTTTTGTTCCACTGTCTAGTTCCCTAGGTCACGATTCATCACCGGAAACAGAAAGGATTTCAGTAACAAAGATCAGGGTCATCATTACAACAGGCAAACTAAATGCACTAAGGGTGGCTTTTCTAAAAATCCTGTTGGGTTTCTGGGATTTTTTTTTAATTTTCCCTGGAAGCCTACCCCATATGATTTGATAAGATACTTGAGCCCTCCCTTTCTGCAGCATCTATGTAAGTATTACATTCTTAAGTGAGACTGCCAATAAGGCATGAAAAATAAATGTGGTGAGTCCAATTCCCCTCTCATCTGGCAGGAACTGCATCAATAAAACCACTCAAGACATTCAGAAATATGTGGAATTTTCCATGGGAGACTGCAGATCGATGAACACACAGAACTTGTCCTTGTCACCCCTGCTGCAGAGCCTACTCATAGCCTGATGACACATCAATAACAGTGTCTGGTTACTGTTACAGACTACAGATGCCTCTCGGTATTAATCTTTCAGAATAGGATTCCTCGTTCACCTCCTTGACACCCAGTCTAGCCCCTCATTTCTTGATGCAGTTTATTCACTCCTATGTATGAGGAAATCCTCATTAAAGATGAGAACTGAATAGAAAAAAAAAAGAAACATTTACAATGAGCTCAGTGCAGTTTACAGCATTTCCAAAATTGACGGTTTAAATTGATGGCAGCATTTTGCAAAATTGTTTGTAAATAAAGTATCTGTTTCTTCCTTAGTTTAAATATTAGTGTTCAAATTCATGATTTAGATACAGTGTCCCCTAAGACACAAATGATTCTTTTCTGGGTTAGCCTTTCCCCTTTACAGAACGTGATCCTCAAGGGCTTCTAAAATGATCACATAGTGAAGAACACATCAGATTTGCTCAATTTCTTACTCTTTATTCAGATGAAGATTTGTAGTTTTTTTAATTAAACATTTTCTTGAAATGTGTCATATGTTGGACGTTTTGCAAAAGCACATGATGTAATGAGCAAAGAAAATATGTAATGTCAAGCATCACTAAGGCAGGTAAATAAAAATGTTTTTAAAGTACAACCTAAAGAGACACCTGGTTTTCATAGCATAACACAGGAGGCAGTGAGAAGGGGAAACTTTGAACTTAGGGCTTGAAAAACCAACAAAGGTTTTTGAGAGAACAGACAAATAACAAGCAAGACACTATATGATGCCTAAGCATAACAGTGTGTAAAATTCATGACAGTTCAGCAATTAGCTTTGGCAGAAGTGAGGCTGAAAATCAGGAAATAAAGAGAGAAAAGAGAAATCTGTGAAGAATTTTGTATACTATAATAATCCCTAGCTTTTTAGACCAATAGTTATATCTCAGTTATCATCAGAGTCCCTGGGAAAGAATTTTAACAATACAGATCCACTGATGCCTTAAGATTTTAACTAGATTGTAAGCCAATTTTGAGTAGAATGCAGGGAATCTTGAAAGAAGGGGGAGATAGAAAGACCTAGAGGGGGCAGAAGCTCCACAAAGAGAGAAAACAAAAAAATCTGGTCACAGGGATATTTTCTGAGACAGATATTTCAACCAAGGACAATTTGTGGCGATAACCTAGAACCCCAGCACAGATGTAGCCCATGGCAGTTCAGTGTTCAAGTGGGTTCCATAATAATGGCAATAGGGACTGCCTCTGACATGAAATGACTGGCCTGCTCTTTGATCATCTCCCCCCTGAAGGGAGTGCAGCATTACCAGGGCACAGAGGAAGACAATGCAGCAACTCCTGATGAGACTTTATAGACTAGGATCAGAAGGAAGGGGAAGAGGACCTGCCATATCAGTGGACTAGGAGAGGCACATGAGTGAAGAAGGAGGGTGGGGTTGGGAGAGGATGAGGGAGAGGGCTACAGTTGGGATACAAAGTGAATAAATAGTAATTAATAATAAATAAATGTTTTTTAAGAGAAAAAACAACCAACCAAACAAACAAACAAAAAAGCATCCCAAAGAGCTTGGAAGCAACTGGCTGCACTCATGTAATCATAATAACCTTCAATTTTGTAGGAATATAAAGGAATAAAATACCAGTTATCAAAGATGTCACATCAACTGGTTTTACTGATTATTTACAAAATCCACAATCAGTTTCTCTCACTCCTCTCCCACCTCTCTCTGCCTCTATTTATCAATGGTGTGTGTGTGTGTGTGTGTGTGTGTGTGTGTGTGTGTGTGTGTGTGTGCATGCATGTGCATGCACGTGTGTGTGTGTGTGTGTGCATGCGTGTGTGTGTGTGTGTGTGTGTGTGTGTGTATGCTCTCTGAATTTGTATATTCAGGCTTGTTCATTAATTAGTTGCCATTGCATCACAATATGACTATTTAATGTATCAAATTTGGTTTTGTAGTTTCTTTGGGCATCTAGGGTTTATGGGAATACTGGGCCCAGTTTTAACTTTGGGATAATTGGCTACATGCCCATTTAGGCTGGACTTGCATCCTCTGGTCTATAGAGTCCTTAGATGACCCCACCCCCCTTTTTCCCTTAGTTTAAATCACTCCTTACCTCTCTGGGTATGCTGGATATGCATATAACTTTATAACCAAGAATTAAAGTTTGTTAGGCTTAGAAAGCAAGGTATAAATCTTGCTTGTAGTTTTAAACTAATGTCTGTGATGGAGAAAGGTTAAATAAATATGTGCCAAAGAACCATTAGATTGCTTTATGATGTTAACGTGTGAATTTTGACAACAGCAAAAAAAGATAGTGGCTTTAATTGTATTTTATAGTTATTTAATCAGCTTGATAGCACTAAAAGTGTCAGAAGATAAACTCTATAAAGACATGGAACTTTATTGATTAATTTATAGCAGTTGGAATTATGCTGAGTGCAAAAGAGAGGTCCAGTAAAGAGTTTCAAATAGTTAAATAACAGATATGTTACAATTACTAAAACTGACATTCTGAAGTATCAAAGAAGGTCATACAGGTATTAACATGTTTTAATTAGAATCGGATCACTTATTGGTTTTAATACTTAGGATTTTCCATTACCTCATATGAGGTTCTACATATCAGTAAAGCGAGTCCTCAGACATGTATCATTTCTTGCCTGAGAGAAGGGAGTCAATTGCCTTATGTCAATTTAAATGGTCCCCAAAACCCTTCTGTCCTCTGTCTTCCTCCTGTTTTATTCCCTTCACTTAGACAAACATCTTACACTGTTTAGATGTGCAAATAACTGGGTTGGTGACAGTGAGTTTAACAGAAGAGCAGGGTGCAGTTTCAGACTCTCTGGAGCCTCCTAAGACTGCGTTTAAAAACCACCCACTGCAGCATACCCCTCCCAACCCGCCTTAAATCTGGCCTAATGTTTTGTCTGACAAGCTACAAAGACTCAACATAATTACAAAATGCAGCCACAATGCAAATATCTGATGAATTTTAATGCAACCCTTACTTGACCCAAGATATTAATCAAATGAAATTAGATTTGTAGAATACGTTATCGATGAGATGACTTAGCGTTGCTAAACTTGGCTCCTTTCTGCCGTCAACATGTATTAGGCAAGGCCCTATTTGAATCTTACCCTGACCTTTCCCAACATCACATCTTTGTGCTGATCAATAGTCCCAGCTCATTTCATATGCTCTGAGATTCTTTTGAACATCTGGAATTCATAAAGAAACTATTGATATTTATGATTCTGAAATAAATTGTGTTTTATTAAGCATTTGCTAATATAAAAAAGGGGAATGAGGCAACTACCTAAATGTATTAGATTTCTGCTCTCTTCGCTTTATTTTATTTTATTTTTCATTGTGTGGCAGCTTGCAAGTAATATTACAAAATTTGTCAAAGGACAATAGGAATTCATTTTAATTCTTCATCAAACCACTTTCTTCAGTACATTTTGAGTTAATATTACTGGTGAATAAATTCAGTAATATTTTCTAATAATAAATTGAATTCAAGTAGCAAACCTAGATTGAGTTCCATGCTGCAGTGAGGAACATGGAAGTAAGTGATGCCTTGGCAAATATGTAGATGTGACTGGTTGGTCGGGTTACCTCACTAGCAGAGACTAATCTCTTTAGTGTAAGGACTCTGTTTTAAGATAAGGCTGCCAACAATCTCAAGAGTTATATGCAGATTGTGCACCATCTATCTTGCTGTTGGAGCTCACTGCCTTGCTGAACAGCAGGTATTAAAATTAGGACAACCCTCAAAGGAAGTCAGGTTCCAAACGAGGCTGTGAGTCTGGCCAGCCACTAGACAGCGTTGTGCATGTCTGATTAGTGTCTCTTTTCTGCTGCCAGCTTGCTCAAGAGTTTCTCATTACACAGTGGACAGTGAGAAAAACTGCAAACCATCAAATTAAGGCTATAATTACAAGTGATGTCATTTTATTTTATTCACACTGAAGATTAAATAGTTTGGAGTAAGAGTGTGTCTTTGTATCTTAAGGTACAGATAGTAAGACATGGTTATGCAGAAAGCACATCTCACAAATATTTACTATTTCACTCACAAGTAAGGAATATTCTCAGTGCTTATGTAAGTATATAATAGTATGAAAAAGTAATTTAGATATGAACACAAAGAAAACAATATGCCTTTAATGATTACTACTTTTAAATTATGCAAAGAAAACATTAAAGAGCACATTAAAATATTATGTGATATATTACATTATCCCTAGGAGTTGAGTAATTTACTTTTTGCTAATGTTTATAAATATATTGTTTTGATGTTAAAAAATTGAGAGGTGAAAAATATAAAAAGAAGCACTATATAAAATATGATTATTTTATCAATGGAATGATCCGGCTTTTGTGATGGGTAAATTACTTACAGTAGTTTGGAAAGATGCTCTAGTTTCACTGAATATTTTCTCCAATAATTTTTAAAAATTGCTATTTCAACCATAGAGATCACAACTGAATGTGATGAAAGAGCCTATGTCTAGGTAAAAATTAAAGAAAAGTTTCCATTGGAGAAAGACAGAAAAATAAATAATTAGGAGAAGCTTGTAAGAGACATGGTTATATTTCAAGTAGCAGGCTAAATACTGACAAGAGAGTAGTTTTATGAAGAGAAAGGCAAAAGACATTCAGGTTCTGTCTTATTTGAAAATGCTACATTCACAGACACCTTGGGGAATCAAACATTGGGGCAACAAGAAGGTTATTCGAGATCTATTTGAGATTATGTCAACTGAAAGACCTGAGGGACTAGCAAGATCAAAACACTTTTTTTTTCTTCCTAACCAATGTTTCCGATATGTTCCATTAAACTCAGAAAAAGAAACACAAAACAAAACAGGGCATGGCTGATACATGTTAAGGTTTCTGGATAGTTTCAACAGAGCTATGGGGCGTCATGATGGCATCTAGTATGTTTCCCGGAGTCCTTTGCAATGTTCATTGTGAAAAGTTTGCAGTGCCCTTCACAATCAAAATGTGCTTTCTTTTCCTGACAACCAAGCAGGTCTGCCTGGAAGTGAGGGACAAGTTTTATTGAGGTATTTTTTGTATGTTCCCTAATTTGAAAGTGCGGATATAACATCTATTCCAAGACACTGGAAAGGAGGCAATTGGAAAGATGGTGTTGCAAAACTTACTACACAGACTTGTGCTGATGAATTTGCTAAAATGATGTCATGAGTCAAGATGACAAAACGAAGATAATATAGGTGGGTAGCAACTAAGAGGTTGTGTGGGAATGTCTGTCGTTATAAAGTCCTATAGAAATTGCATTGTCCATTCCTATAGTCAATATCTGTGTCACAGAGTGACACATTAGAACAATAAACACAAGAAGACTTCCAATTGAGCAAATGTCTTCCTTTCAATACCCTCAAGATTTACTCACAATCTTGAGGTTATAAAATCCAACAACAAATTAAAAGATGTAATCATATCTACTGGCTAACCTTGTCTGTTCTCCCAGATCCTATAGAATATTCCTGAAAATGTGCATTATAAGCATATTTGGGTCTGTGTGTGGTGTGTGTGTGTGTGTGTAATGTGATCTTACTATCCTTGGCTAGCCTAGAGTTGAGTATGTGGATCATCTTGGCCTAGAACTCATAAAAGACCTGCCTACTTCTGCCTCTGCTTCTGAAGTATTGGGATTAAAGACATTGATCACCGTGCCTAGCTGCACTTATTTTAATTAGGTAAAAATTACCTGAACTTTTGTGGCAGCCTCTGTCTATTCACATCACAATACCAATCATACACCAAGATTAAGATTCCTATTAAAACTAACACTTTCCTAAAATGGCCTAACATAATACAAATATTTTTAATAACCAACAAAGTAGAATAACCAGCTAAAAGCCTTTATATATATATATATATATATATATGCATATATCTTTTATCTAGAATTTTTGTAAGCAAGATATGGTTTTAGAGAATGAACCTTGCTCTGATCTACTATATATCACCGTTGTTTCCATAGTTTACTAATAATAAGTGAGTGAGTGAATGAATGAATGAATGAGTGAGTGAATATAGAATTTCAGTACCCATTCATATAATTACTTCACGGACTTCTCATCAAATGCCTTCAGTGACTCTGATAGACGAATTTGATAGCCCAAGGGTTTTGTAATTACTATCAACTTTGTCAAGCCATGTGCTGTTTAAGCATGGCGTCCTTAGGATTATGGATGCTAAAACATAAATCAGCTTCTTTACCTGTTTTCTCTCTCCTTTTCTTTCTTGACTTCTACTGTTTCTCCCTTTCTTTTGCTGTTTATAGCAAAATAGTTATGCTGTTTATTTAACCAAAAATGAAGAAAAGATCATTGAGATAAAGTGTATATTCAGTATATACCACAAAGGTATTTTGAGGCTTCCACAAAATTCATTGCTCTTGCCTTATCTCCTTCCGTGGATGACAAGGCTGCAGGCAGGTTGTTATTCACAATCTTAATTTTGAAATCATTCTTTTCCCAACAGACTCAAGCTGCTCATCCTTCGAATTTTTTACAATACATAAGTGATGTAAACTTTTCTTCACAACAGAAAGCAACTATGCATCCTTCAGCAAAACCAGTTACTAAAAGGACCTTAGCTTTATTTCAGATACCGGTGTTGGACTGATGTTCTCCAAAATATGTTCCCTTCATGGAACTGTGAACATATCTTTCCTCTTTAAATATCTATAAGTAACTCTCCAGTTACATCTGATTCACTGGTTGAGTTTGTCAAGAAATACACACACCACCACTTGGCGGTCATCAGTGACCACCAAGGCTGTGTGTTCTCTTTGTTCCTTCATATTTATTCAAATTGGTGTATGATCCATAAGAGCAATGGCAAGAAGAACTATTGTAACATGTAATAGGGGAAAAGGAGCAAAATGAAAACAAGGAAGCACCAAATAAATAGGAAAATAGAATTATTAAAATAAGAAGACCGCAGTATTAAATGATGCAGCAAAAATGTAGTATTTTACAATACTCTTATTGGTCTACCTAGCATTCATAAGTTTATATTTTTATAACTCCAAAAAAGAGATTTGAGTGTCTGATAAATTTATTTCTCAATAAGTTCTAGAAGGTAAGGTAGAGATTGTGATGTTCCTTTTGAAAGGAGGCAAGCAAAGCATATGATCTGACCACTTTCCCTATGTTACTGAGCAGACTGCAACAGAATGGGAAGAGTGTTATATCAATCTGACTGCTTTGGTATGTTCACTGCCAGGGCTGTCATTCTGAATATATGACTATGCATATGCAAGTCACAAATTTCTGTTAAAAAAAAGATCTTGTTTTTAAAAATCCTGCTGCCAAAATAACAATACATCAAAGAATCTTAATGCCCTCCAAAAATTTGGAAAGCATTTCTATTGTTTCTAAAGCACAACACGGAGAAAATGTTACAGACAAGATCTCAATGGAAAAAGAGAAGATAAACATGCAGTTTAATTCACAAAAAAAGAGGAAGATTGATGTTGCTTAAAACCATATGGATAGATGCTCAATCTAATTATTCTGTAAAATGCAAATTAAATAACAAAAATGTGTCTGTTTTTTTTTTTTTTAACCTATCAAGTTTGCCAAAGATTACGAAAATTGGCAAGGGTGTGAGGAAACAGGCATTTTTATATATTGTTGTTGAGAGTACTTGGCAATATGCAGCAAAATTTAAATGCACATATGCTTGAATGTAGGAATCTCACTTCTAGGAATATCCCTTATAGTTCAATGCCTACTAGTACAAAAATAATCATTTCAGGTAACTAGACGTCCATCAGTAACATGCAATATCAAGGCATTCTATCATTAAAAAATGAGACTAATGGAGATGTGGTTAATGAAAGGTTTCCAAATTGGTTATTTTCTTAAAAACAAAATCTAGAACATAGTTTCACTATCCTTGCCCTCTCTCCCTCCGTGTGTGTGTGCGCGTATGTGTGTGTGTCTGTGTCTGTGTGTGTGTGTATAACTCAGTGACTGCTATGAGATTATACCTAGCTGTTGTCATAAAATTTTTATGGCTTCCCTTATCATGACCAGATGCTTTCCCCAGAACTCCAATGCATTCTGGATACTGATAGCATTTTTAAGTATAATATGAATCATGAGGTAGGTTTTTTGTTATATTATGTTTTAAATAGTAAATTTAAGCTAAAAGGGCAATTTTAAACTGCTTTTAAATTTTGTGACATGAATATATGTGACAACAAAGTGATCTACCAAAATGACTCAATTGCAAAAAATATTTTTGTTTGATAAACACAAATGCTATTTTCAACATACACATATAAGTTTCTACTATATGTAATAATACCTATTATATTTGGAAATAGTACTGTTAAATATAAGGACTAAAATCTGAAACAATAAAGGCAACTAAAGAAAACTTTCTCTAAAAAAGTAGAATAATATAGTAATGAATGCTGAAAGGAAAATGCTAACACAGTGATGTTTTGTCTTAGAAAAACAAAATTAGGAGCTCAGCACCCACAGGTGAATCCAAATGCATATTGATGTCTTAGTTCTTACAAGTAAATAGGCAGATTTAGATGATATGAGAAAATTAGCATGCATAGATGGTTCAAATGAACAATGTTTAGTTTAGCTATCATAAAACTGAGTGACTATAAGAACTTCAATAAAACACTTGGAAACTCTGGAAACCTAACATAAGACTTAGGATTAGTATCATAGGCCAAAAAGACAAATGGCTGACTCCCTTTCCGAGATGATACTTTGCTATTAATTCATCTCTAATATTGAATGAATTATGTCCCCAAAGGGATTTTGTTTGTGTTTTAATTCCTAGGATCTCAGATGCCAACATTTGTGGCTGCAGGATTAAAAAAAATAAAATAAAACAAGACAATCAAACAAAAGCAAAGTTACTGAGATTGGCTCTGATCCACACCCACTGGTACATGCAAAAAGAGATGTGGTTCCCCAGAGACAAGACTACAAAAAAAGAAAGACACAGAGAGAGAGACAGAGAGAGAGAGACAGAGAGAGACAGAGACAGAGAGATAGAGAGACAGAGACACATAGACACAGAGACAGAAAGAAAGAAAGAAAGAAAGAAAGAAAGAAAGAAAGAAAGAAAGAAAGAAAGAAAGAAAGAAAGAAAGAAAGAAAGAAAAAGAAAGACAATGTGAAGGCAGAATGGCCGTGTGACTAAAGGCAAGGAATGCCAAAATTTGTGAAAAGCAGTCAGATGCTCTAAGATTTAGACGAGAAACTTACTTCATAGGTGTAAATAAGCCTGGTATTATTCACCCTCAACCAAGCATTTTGAGACAAATTTGCACATTTTAAGCCATCTCCAGTTTGATGTTCTTCTACAGTGGCACTAAAAGATCGATGAAATCCCTTAACATGATTGATTTTGCATGGGCACTGCTGTTACCTTGAGACCCTCACCAAACTTTAAAATGCTTTGACCATTAATCTACACAAAATTTCTGGCCTCATTTTCCTCTCTTAATACACATTGTTCCTGGAATTTAGTTTAGAAAAATCACTTTGAAATACAGCATTAAAAAATGATAAAACAGACTAGACATCTAGATATTCAAATAGAATTTTTTTTTAAGGAGCAGCCTGTGGATTTTTTTGTGCAACTGAAGAAGGAACTCAAGTTGGCTTGGCAATGAAGAGTATACCAGAAGGATAACTTGGTAGCAAACAATGCTTTGCCAGAGAATTTCCACAAGAGACCTGACTATTGTGTTTGTATGGTACCATTTTGGTCTTGTTCCTGTGAAATCTACACTGAGCATTTGAAGTTATGTTTTTGAGAAAGAATCAGAAGACAGAGAAGCTGTTGCAGGAACCTTGAGCATTTATCCCTTCTCTAGAAGAATTACCTCCTTTGCCTTTGTTCCTATTGCTTTCAGCATATTGCTAAGGATGGGACTGTTACTTATGCTGAGAGATAGTAAGCGGTAAATTCAGTAACAGTTTGACGCTTGGGAATGAATGGTGAGGATGTCATACAACATCTGATGTCTCAGATGTTCTCACTTTATTAGACTGAAGGTTAAAAAACCATCAAAGTGAGAAATGAGGCTTGGTATCATATACATACCATGAAAAATGGGCATAGTATCTCAGTCACCTCTGTAATTGATGCTGAATTGAGTAAAATACTTGTTCTCTCAAGACATCTAATCTTTGCCTGCATAAGCTATGCACAGAATTATATTTCATACATCTCCAACCAGAGAAAGTACTTGAAGCTGATTTGTAAAGATAGGTAGGTAAAGAGGTAGGTAGAAATTAAATAGATACTATAGTTTGCATATTTTATTGGTTTGACTATTTTCTTGTCATGATTATCACTGCTGTTCTATGACAATTTATTCACTGGAATGTTAATTGTTAGATGTTCCCAAACTATGCTTTTTATTCTTTAAAACAGCCAAGGAAAAAACCTGATGACGTAGAAAGCACATATTTTGCTAATGACCATCTGTGCTGGTTACCTTCTTGTCAACTGGACACAAGCTAGGGTCATCTAAACGGAAGGGACACCACTTGAGAAAATGATGTCATAAACAAGCCTATGGGACATTTTCTTGTTTAGTGATTTAAGAGAAAGGTCTAACACATTTTGTGTGGAAATATTCCTGATTTGGTAGTTCTGGAGTTTTTAAGAAAGCAGGTGAAAAAAAGCCATGAAAAACAGGCCAGTAACTGGCCTTTCTCTGTTGCCTCTGCATCAGCTTCTGCGTCAGAGCCCAGCTCAGTGTGAGTTCCTGCATTTGCCTTTCTCAGCACACTGTGATTTAAGATATAAGCCAAATAACCCTGTTCCAAGATGCTTCCGTTCATGGTACTACATGACAGCAGTATTAACCATGACTTAAGACACTGGTAAACAAGAATGGCTTACTATTCTATAGCTTGTTGAGTCATTCAGTCATTTAAATCATTAAGTTGATTTTGTGGCTTCTTTTTTTTTCTTCATATGTTCTTTTCTGAGTACATAAAAACATACACTGTGTTATATGAAGAAAGTGATTTTTACCTTTCCTACAATGATAGGATTCTTATGGTGTGATTGTATCTACAGTATCAGTCAGCAAGGGTTCAGTGAGATGCTCACTACAATGAAACAAGCAATGAGGAGGTGAGTTTCAGTTTATGAAAACTAAGTTTCTATATCAGCTTTACAAATTGCAAAGGGTGACACCTTGGAGAGTCATTGATCTCTGAGAATTTTGTTTGTACTTCAGAGTAATGCATAATTCACAAGATTACACTGAGATCAAGTAAGACAATGCAGGTGAAAATATTTTCCAAGTGTAGACTCATGTAGTTCCTTTGCGAGACAAAATACCTGTAAGATTGCCCTGTGGGATTCACCTGAGATAGCAGACAAACTCTTCAGAGTCTAGCCATTTAACTGTAAAACTCAGCTCAGTTTCTGGACTCATTTTTAACGTGTAGTTACTCATTGTATGCAGTCCACTTCTAAGTCACTCTTTAACTTGGTTGTGAACCTGTCCTTATTTTCAGTATTTATCTTTGTATTGTTTTATCTGTGACTTGAAATCCATGGGCTGCAAGTTGGACTGTTTAGCTACTATAAATGTAACAAAATAACTTGCTGCTCTCAAAATAGTTACAATTATTACTACAAACATTTTAAATAAAAAAATAACATATAAGAATAAGACTAGCGAGCTACATAATTGACAAAGTCTTAAAGTCTTAAAATAACTAAATTTTATAAATGTTATATTAATTTAATCTGGAAAAACTACAATAGCAAAATATCATGCTATTAACACTATCATTATTCATTGTTTCTCTGGAAGCTGAGAAGTCCAAAATCAAAGTGATGGTATATTCACTGTCTGGATGGATTTGATTCTTCCTTTGCACCTTCTCAGTGTGTTCATGTGGTCGACAGTGCAAGAAGGTTCTCTGTGTGATCTAGCCACGGTGTGTTCTAGACATCTCATAAAGCATTTCCATGTCATCACGTATGGGATGAGAATGCCAATATATGAAAATGAAGTGTGAACAAAGATTCAGACCAAAAACCTATAGATAATGAGGTTCACAACATTTAAGAAATTTCTGCTCCACAGAAGAGAAATAGAAGGTCTGAAAAGTCCAACTTCATTTTACCAGCCACAAAAATATCATCTCCTACAAAGTACACTGTCTGCTTAAAGTAAAGCACTGATTCCTGAAGTCCAGGATATATGTATGTGGTTGAAAATAGGTAAGTTTACTTTTCCAGTGACAGAGATTTATCTACTTCCAGATATCAACTGAATTTTTACTTATGTAGTATGATAGCATAAACATCAGATTTGGTCATGCTAGAGGATGAACTTGGGAAGCCATAAGGTCTACAAAAATATGAAACAAAAGTATATCTTTAATTCTGTCAATGTACAGGGACTGTTCTAAGTAAAAATGTACTTGAATACTTAACCATGCTTCTGTCCGTGATGCAATGCACCAAGTTTAATAACCACCTAGTTTTTCAGATGGAGGTTGGCCAGTCTTATTAGTGAGAAGTTTATTGTTAACAACCCAAGAAACAAGGATGAGTTTGTTATGCTAGAAACAATACAAAGAATCATTTTTATTTGGTGGATGGAAAAATAAAGACAAAGCCAAGTAGCAAAAAAAGTGACTGGATCAAAGATTAAGTCTGCATTGGCATTTTCCACCTCTATATCTAATGACTGGGGAAAAAAAAACATTTGAATGAAATGTGAAATTATCAACAATTTGAATTAATTGATAATGTAATTCAAGGCAATAGACAGCAACAGTAATCCAACTTTTAAAAAAATTAGTTAGATATGAATGTGTTCTAAGCTGAATTTCTGCATTAGGATAATGGCTAACATGGAAGAAACATTTCAGTGTGATATTCCTCTCAGAAGTTAAAATACATGATTTTCTTTACTATTAAACTCTAATATAGGAGCTGGAGAGTTGGAACATCCTTTAAGAACAATGGCTGCTCTTTTATAGACTGACCTTCAATTCTCAGCACCCACACGGTGACTCTGAATGGGATCTGTAACTATTTCCAGAGGATCTGACACCCTCTTCTGATTTCTTCAGGTATAACATGCATATGGTACTCAGATATACATGCAGGCAAACACCAGTAGCACAGGCAAAGACGAGTAATTAATAAGTGAGACCTCATGAAGTTTGAAAGATTCTGTAAAATAAAGAACAACATTATTCTGGCAAAGAAGCAGCCTAGAGGACATGAAATGATCTTTACCAGTTATGCATCTGCAGAGAGCTGTTGTCTAAAATATATTTACAAAACTAAGTAAAAATCTGAACATTAAGGTAAAAAATTTAAAAATGTCTTGCACCTGAACCTAGAGTCATTGCAGGTGTGACTGCTGTGTCACACGTGAGTTAGTGGGTGGCTGAGAAGAGAGAAGCTATGTCTATTCTCAGTGTTCTGAACAAGGAACAACTGAATTATTAGAAGCCTAATGCTCCCTGAAAACAGCGAGCCTGAGACTACCACCAGTCCAGTGCCAGGGGGTCTGGACAGAAGCTAGCCTGAGATGACTTCTGGTGTGTGCTATGCAAGCCTTGGGAGGCAGGCCAGGCCTAAGATGACCCCTGCTAGGGACCATAATGCATCAGGAATGTGTCATAGCACTGCTGAGACCACAGCTGAGAATACCCCAGATACTGAGAGACCCTGCACAGCACTAAGAGCAGCAAGTAAGTGATGGAGAAATGGAAGAGAGAGAGAAACAGAGGGTGTGGGCACAGTGAGGAGAAGCAGGACTGGAGACTGGAGAGTAGGGAGGAACAGCCTGATGTGTGTAGCCTATGTTGCCACCTGTCACCATGGTGGGGACCTGGCCAGTGCTACCATGGGGGGGCAGGGAGGAGACATCTGGTTCTATGGCCCTACTTCAGCAAGGGTGTGTTACCACCACAGGCTAGGTGGATTTCACTAGTCTGGACTGATGTTAAGAGACATACTGAAGTCCAAGAGCTATTCAGAACTGGCTCCACCCCTCACCTGGGCATCTTGGGAGAGCTGGCCCTGGGAGCAAGAGAGCGTAAAAGCTGCCCCTGCCCCTAGACAGCTGCAGTACTTGGGAGAACAGCACCCCTAACTCCAGCCTCCAATTTATCCCAGCACATTGCTGGAGTTGTGGGTGAATCAGGCCATGAATATATGTGCATGGAAGAGCTGGTCCCCACCCATTATTCATCTCTTGTGTGGTGTAAAAAGGAGAAATCTCCTCCTATCCCCTTGTCCCTCACGACCTGTCAGGCAGAAGAACTGGCCCTGGGGTCATGAGGACATGAGAGCTGGATATGTACCTTGATATATATCAGTAGAGCTGACCCTGGTGGTGGGGTTACAGGTGAGACAGCTCTGTGGTGTGAGCACAGGAGAAATGGCCCCCATAACTTGCCTGCTGTGCAGCAGCATGGGCAAGAAAAAAATGCCTTCCTACCCTTGCCCCTCACTACCCAGGACAACAGGAGAGGTGAACATAAGGTCATGAGAGCAGGAGAGTTGTCTCTGACCCTCAACTGCTTCAGCACTCAAGAGAACAGGCCCTGCATCTTGCCTGGGCCTCATAAAAGAGCTGGTCCTGGATGTGGGGTTTGCAGGTTAGCCAGCTGGAACGTGTGGGCACAGGAGAACAGGCCCTGCCTCATGACTGCTAGGAGGTGGTACAGGTGAGGGACAGATGCCCTCATCCCTTGTCATCTATGGCAGGCAGGAGAGCTGCATCTGTGGTCATGAGAGTGGGAAAACTGGCCATGTCCCTAGAGACTAAAACACCTGGAGAGCAGGCCCTGCACCCCAACTGGGTGACAGGGGTTTCTGATGAGTTGCCTAAGAGCATAAGAACAGAAAAGTCTGCAGGCTGACCAAGAGAGGGGCCTCTCAGACCCAGATCTATGGCTCTGAATTAGCCCACACCAACTGCTGGAGGGCATGAATAGGCTGGTCATACAGATCCAAAACTGTGGGATCTCTATGAAACAGGGCAACAGTAGGATATCCGAGAGGAGCTCCTCTGAGGATCCAGTATAGATGGTGTAGCAGAAGCCAGGGGCCTCAAACCACACCAATGAGTCACTGCAATAACATTTGCAAGTAAAGGTGTGTGTGTGACACACTGTGGCACATTAGAGTTTCCATAATGATATATTTTTTTTCTCTGTTTGGCAGAGGTTACAAGATGGTGGAGGGCAGGATACAAGGGATGTGAGAGATGAGTGGGACTGAGTGCATGATGTGAATTCACAAAGAACCAATTAAAAAGTTTTTTTAAAAAGTGATGTGGAGAACTAACCAATGAGTTCTTAAAAGATGAAACAATGAATGTCTGGGAAACTTTTAAAGAAATGTTCAATATTTTTAGTTATCAAAAAGTAAACATCATAACTACTTGGAGATTTTATCTTACGTCAGCAAAAATAACCAAGATCAATAAAACAAATGTCACTTCATGCAGGTCAGGATGTAGGAAAAGGAGAATGCTTATTTATTCACTGCTGATTGGAGTGAAAACATGTAAATCACTGTGAGGATTCCTCAGAAAGTAGACAATTGATTTACCTCCATGATCCAGTTATAACATGGTTGAGCATATATCCAAAGTACTATACACACTAATGAGAATACACTTGCTCATCCATGCTCACTGCTGCTCGACTTGTAATATTCAGAAAAACAGCATAGATTCCCATCAACTTATGAATAACAAAATGAACCCACTGTTACTTCTCTGGAATTTTATGCTTAATTTTGGCAATTTTTGTCCTATTAGTTCTTTGCTTGTTTGTTTTTGGTTTTTATTTTTGTGCTTTTATGGGAATTTTTGTGTTTTGTAGTTTTGGTTATCTGTTTGTTGAATAAAAGGGAGAAAGAAAAAAAACATAAAGATAGGTGGGTAGGGAGATGGGGAGAATCTGAAGGGAGTTGGGGGAAAATGTGATCAAAATATACTATGCTATATATTATACTATGATACCGTACTATGATATTATACTATGATAATTTTTTTTCAAATAAAAATCAGGAGTACATATTTGGAATGGGATTTTTATATATTCAAAAAAAGAAAAAAGAAAGTTGCTCATATCCATGCAAAGTGATCTCAGAATTCAAAATCGAGAGAACCTTTCTCTCTTCCTTAAACATAAACCACTTCTTTCTGGCTAACAAAATAAAAGTAGTTCTCCCACAACTAATTTCATTATTTCTAAGTATCAGTATATCCAGGAATCTCAGATAATATCCTAGGTAGCTGAATAAACATCTGGGTCAGGATGCTCTGAGAGCCTGCTCCCTCTTACCTGTTCACATAGCCTGGATTTCTGTTATTTTTCACCTCACTGTGCTGGTATATGCGTTTTCATCCAATTTAAGGTTGTGAAACCTTTATTTTCACTTCCACCTAAGGCAAAGCCTTTGATTGTGTACAAGGAGTAGCCAAGAAACCATGAAGTTGTCCTCTTCAACTTGTACATTGTTGCTCGAAGAAAGAGGATGTTATTATCATTACATCCTTGTTCATTAATTGAGAAATCAGTACTAAATGGTCTTTGTCAGGCAATGTCAGCACTGACATACAACAGTAAACAAAACAGCTCTTTACATACTCTCTACAAGTTTTATAACAAGATAAGTTAGCTATAATATTTGCTATGCTATACAACAGCAATGGGTAGTGTCAATCAAGTAAAAAGAAGTGGCACATATTAAGAGCTCATGGGGCCTGTAGAGATGGCTCAGCAGTTAAGAGCACTGGCTGCTCTTCAGGCAGAGCTGGGTTCAATTCCCAACACCCACAAGGCATCTTACAACTCTCTGTAACTCCTGTTCTAGGGGATCTCAAACAGATGTATGCACAGTCAAAACACCAATGTACCTAAAAAATTATCAAAAAAAGAGTTCCACATAGAATATTTTCAAATTTTCTAAATCATTAATAGATGAAATATTTAGATATTACATATGATCTAAGTGAGTTATACTGACTTGCATGATATCACTTAATTGTTCTTTCTCAGTGCTAGATTAAACTAGATTTTTATTATACCGAATTTGAGGGTTAGTCTAGAATTATAATTCATCTTCAATGTCCTTTTTTCATTATAGAAATGGAGCAAAAATAAATTTCTACCCATTGAGTTCAGTTTGGCCATTATTATGACTTATTACAACTTAGCCTTATCCATAGAACAATGATCAAAACCAGAACTATATATATAGTTATATATATATATATATTCAGTTATATATATATATATATATATATAGTTTATTTCTTCCATTATTATTTAAGTAGAAAAGAAAGTACAACTTTTTGTTAATAAAGATAGCTTAGAGAGCTATATGGCACAGAAATTTTCTGCATCGTGTGAAGAAGCCTGACTTTCACTGCTTAGGCTAACCTATCTTACTAATTAATCATGATTCAGGTATCTGCTATGGCCTCTTCCACCTGGACTACCTAAAGATAGCAGGATTTCTCGTTCTGGGTTACAACACACAAACCCACCACAGCAATTAGCAGACCTTGTTTTCCCTGGATTAGGACTTTCTTTGTTGCCCAGAGAGCTCTTGTCCTAGGAGTCCAACCAGCAAGGCCTCCTGTACTCTGCTTCTCCTGTTATACCCACCTATACTTTACAGGGATTACACTCTAGATACTGAAATGAAATGTCTACACTATGCTAGTCTACAGTTCCCAGGGACAAAATCTGTTACCAGAAAAAAAAAATTCTTCAGTACCAATGGCAAGCATCACCTTAAGTTAAAGGCAGCACAAAAGTTATTCCAAATAAATGTAACTGTGAAGTAAGCAACTCCAGCTATTCTAATACTTCACAAACAATAGACTTCAAACCAAAACTAGTCAGATGAGATAAGGAAGGTTGCTTTTAGGAAGAATTAAATAAAAATCAGTACATGTGACTATGAAAGCCGGATCCTAGAAATGGCTGATTTTTTTCTCATTACAACAGGAAATGATAGAAAGACCCAGGCGGTTAACTAATCAGTACAAGTAGGTGAAACAGGTGGAGTTGGAGACCCAATAAAACACCTAAAGTCTCTTTAGTGAAATCCTATTCTTAGGGGCCCGCCCACTCCAAAGTTATAAAGCTTTTAGTATTACATTCTCTTTGACTTGTTTTTCTGTCTCTCCTGGGTTTTCAGTTGGGTGCGTCTCCAAGGAAAGGAGCTCAGAGTTCCCCTAGATGATCATCAGCATCTCTAATACAACTTCATAGGATATTATAATCTTCAACATGTACCAAAGATGAAAATTAGAATGAGACAGTACCAATGAAGGGGGTTAATTTAATATACCCAGTGCCCTTTTAATAACTGGAGAAAAGTCATAGATGCAGATAGGCAGTGTGGACCATTTGAAGACAAACATTTGGGGAGAAGAGAGTAGACAAGAATGAGGTGCTTAGTCTGAAAATCCAGATATCAACATGTTATTAATAACCATTGGAAGAAGAGAGAGAGGAGAGAGAGAAAGTGGAGGGGGGAAACGCTCATGAAGCACTGCCTTACTAATGACAAAATGTCAACGCTGGCATCGAGAAAAGTGGAACAAATTTCTGCTTTGAGTAACCCTTAACATCCTGTGTTGTAAAGAAACAGGGTTTCCCTACCTATGTGCCAACTCTCATCTCAGCCTGCTCTTTCTTTCCAACAGCCTTCCAGTTGCTTAGGTCTTTGTAAACAAATGAAGCTCGAAGAACTCTCAAACACTTCAACTTCATGGGAGTTTCTTCCTGTTCAGAGAACACTCTTTCTTGCATGATTAAAATCCCATGCACATCTCTATGTTCAAATGAAATGTATTTTGTTTTCTTTTGAGACTTAAGAAACTAGGCTGGTTTGCAGTGCTCTCTGACTTTGTCTTTATAACATTCAGTTCAAATTAAATATCTGTTGTCTTCTTTATTAGCCACATGTTCCTCTTAGGAAAATAAACTATGATGACTAGGTAAATTTGGTTTTCTTCCCTATTTTATGCTTGTCAATGTCCGTATGTTTCACCGTGTGTAAGGATGTATAATTAAGAACATTTTATTTGTATTCTTTAATTTTTATTTATGAAAGAATATCTAGAAGAAACAAAGGTTGATCTTTCTAATTCTCCATTCTCCCTCTAGGGAAGTCTTAATTCTGTCTGTACTCCTAAGTACGCACAAATGAAAACAAATAAAAACCTTACCCAAAATCCTGCAATAAAACTGAGGCTAAATAAAATGATTTAAACACATTTTAAGATAATATGAGAATGGGTTGATAGGTCATAGATAGATGCAAATGCTAAAGGCATGTATTCTATATACATTTATATATTCCATAATTCTCAAACACATCCCTTAAGCACTCTACCAGATATATTATCTTATGATGCACCATCTACAGCAACTCCTCTTAGATAGACTGGTAATACTGTGGTTTAAAGGCAAAATCAGTAATTCCCACATAATATCTGCCAGTGTCAATCCTTAAAGTACGTGCTTTCTGCCAAAAAATACAAAACCAAACAGAACAAAACAAAAACAGAATTTTGTTCCCAAATGAGTCATGTCAGGCATAAAGAGTCTTGCTCCAAAGAAGACTTCTCTGTGCTCTTCTCTGTGCCCAAAGTCTCAACCTTTTGTATATAATGAATTAGGTGTCATAATCATATAATAAACACACAGAATATTTGAAACAAAAGTATTATGGGTTCATTCATAAGGGCTTTTATTGTATCAGTACTTTATTTTGGAAATTCTGAAATAAAATCAAATGCTTCGTTTTTATGTCTCCATGGTGTTAGTATAATGCTAAGCACACAGCATATGCCTAGATAATCCATGCTGACTTGAATCAATAGTCACCTTGTGTTATCTTAGCTCTCTGCAGGCATGCTTTCCTTAGTATTGGCAGTAATAGTCCTTTGTTTTAAATTTTACAGACTCAGATTTTATAATTCATGCCTGCCTGTACTGACAGCAATTTACCCTTTAAAAATACACAGATGCAGATAAGTGAAGATATGTAGAAGGAACTTTTGAGAGGGAAATTGGTTGATAGCACCTTGTTACAACCTATAATTTGCACTCTTATTCTCCCTGGTGGGGCAACCTAGCCAGCCCACAGAAGAGGATCCAGGCAGTCCTGATGGCACCTGGCAGGCTAGGATCAAACGGTAGGGGAGGAGGACTTCCCTTATGGGTGGCCTCTTAAAGAGGGATAGGGGAGGAAGTGAAAGGGAGGGTAGGACTAGGAGGAAATGAGGGAGGGGCTACAACCGAGATACAAAGCGAATGAAATGTTAACAACAATAATAATAACAATAATAAAGAGAAAATAAACTGTTCTGAGGGAATCTACCAGTGTGCTCACTCACATTACCGTGTTACATGCAGCATGAACAGTGATCCTCTCTGTAGAACTTCAGCTGACTGAACAAATGTGTCCCTTGGGTTGTGATTTTCAATGTGCTCTTTATCTAATCCCTTACTGTGATGTGGCTGCTGCTGCACTATGGGAATAAGACCAACATCAGGTTATTAGTGATGTGTGACCACCTAGGTAGAAGAGCGGCAGATAAAACTGCAAATTTTCTTCCTGTCCAAAATCAAAACAGTTTATTTCGTATGGTAACCTGTCCATGGTCACACTAGACCAGTGATTCCCAACCTTCCTAATGCTATGGGGTTTTAATGCAGTTCTTCATATTGTAGTGACTCCAACCATATAATTATTTTTGTTGTTACTATGTAACTGTAATTTTGTTACTGTTATGAAATTCTAATGTAAATAGCTGATATGCAGGGTGCTGGTTATTTGACTCTTGTGAAAGGATTTTTTGACCCAAAAAGGATCATGACCTACAAGTTGAAAACCATTGCACTGGACTGATTTTTGAACCAAAAGGAACAGTCATTTAAAAGATTAACAGATGGTCACAAATCTTCACAAAACACCTCTGTGACTTGAAAAGGAAAATCATAAATTTTGACTCTCATCGCTAGTTTAATAATCTAATAAAACACATTTTATAAGCTATTGGAAGTGCCTTGAAACTCCAGAGTGAAAGAATGTTCACTTTTAAGCAAGGAAACTTTTGCCATGAATCTCGGTTTTAATACTGTGGACTTGAAGCTGTCATAAGTTTCTATCCATTAGTAAAGAGAAATATTAAAAAAAATATTTTGTGAAAATATTAAAACTATTAAAAGGCTAGTTTTAAGAACTTTAAAAGAGTTAATTCATTTAACGTTACTGATATTTAAAGGGCCAAACTTTTATCCTTTGCACATTCACTGAGAAAATTCAAGTATGTAGTAGTCCCACAGCAAATGAGTGATAACCATGATGGTTTAGTTTCCACCACAGTAGCCTTTGTGGCCACGGCACTGTGTGGTCTTTGCCATAGAATTCATGTGGTAGGTACCATCTCAACTCGGTTCTATGCTGTTTTAGTGAGATTGATATGGCTTCCTATTTAAGTTAAGAAAAAATTCTTCTTTATTTTCTTTCGACATTTACAAGTTTATGTTGCTGTTGTCAGTTGCGTGCTGGTAAGATAGTTGTCACTCTGCAAGAATGTTGCACATGATGGTACGAATCATGTCTAAGTCTCTCTTGATAAAAATAGTTCAATGTTTGTCCAATAGATTGCCTAATAAATTATTAGGTGTTTGATTTCATTTCATATTGATTATCAGAAACAGAGACCTGATCATTTCCACTCCACCCTCCTTTTCATTGAATAAACATCAACTACTGTTTCTGTTTGTTTGTATCTTTGTTTGGTTTAGCTTTTGTTTTTTATTGAAAGACCCAAAATTCAAAGAATAAAAGTGAAGGCAAATCACCTACTTCTCAAACATGCTACTTCATCATTTCCATATCATGTGTCTAGAAACTAAGCAATGAAAACAATAAGCTGCTGCTAATACTCCAGGAGGCACTTGACCTTGGGAAAATGTAGTATTAATAGGTTCCAAAGGGATTAGCAAGTACTCCCTTTTCTGAGTCTGTCTTCAATTACCCTGATGAGCAATTAAAATGCTAATTAAAAAACAATCCAAAACTTAGCAGTCAGAAGGTGACGAAAAAATGCACTCATGTGTCTTATTATACAGACAGCTCATAAGGTCAGCAAACAAAGAGTGTTTAGCAAGAAGAATTAAATCATCACAATAATTTACTGTTAAGATTTTATAATACATGGTGTCACTGACCATAATTCTTCATGAATAAACATAATTTTCTGTTTTGTACTATAAATCCATCTTAAGACACCTATTTTCAAAAATATTAGTCAATTTTTGGAAAAGTGTAAGCAATTTGATAAATAATAGAAAAATTTTCAATCTTCCAAGCCCAATGTGCTTAATTGAAACATTGATAACTTAATACCATTATGGATTGTGGAGTTTTCACACCGTTCTTTTAACACACTCACATTCAATTCTAAATCACTTGTCCAATTATCTTCTTGAATGTGTTGGAAGTTCCAGTTAACTCTGCTTGGGGTTACCATTTTATTCAATAATCAATGGCATGGTAGTCTTTATTTACAGTGACTAGAAGTTAAAGTATGCACTTCAAACCTAAGATAGCAGACTTACAGCATTTAAATTAAAAATAACAACCAATGTCTGAAAGATAAGCTGTGTGAGGGAAGGGCTCTCTCCCTTCAGTGGTGGTAAGCTTGCTTCCAGATCCAGAAAAAAAATATGCCATTTGTTTGAGAAATTTACATTAAAAATCAATCATAAATAATTATTCTTAGGTTCACTAAGATTTGCAATGAAGCAATCATTATTTTCTGAGTAGCTTGTATTCCATAGTTGAAATATAAATATTTAAGTATTTTCTAAGTGACATGGTAATTAATTCCAGCAAATATCAAGTTAATATTTTTATTTCACAACATTAACAAGGAGATGGTGGCAAACTATTGAAAAGTTTTCATCCATAGTAAACTTCTAAAAAGAATTTTGTCAAGTCTTTTTCTTGTCTTATCAGTGAAGAAAAAGACTCTCAAATTCCTTTTGTTCTGGCCAATACTGGTGTTTGCCCTCCAGCAACATCACTACTTCCTCTTCACTTGTCTATTTCACTTGTGGTCCCTTTCTATTTAATTTTATCTTCCATAGTGTTATTCTCTCTCTTTCAAAGACAAAAATTTATTTTTGGAAAGGACATAATAAAACCCCACTAGCAGATGCTTCCATATATATGTATGTGTACATATATCAAAAGAATTACAACTGAGCAATATTACAACAAAGCAATAATACCCCTACTTTACATCAGGGCTAGGTCATAAAAAAGTCCAGTGACAAGAATGAGTTAATTCTTTTGGAACTGAAATCTCTTAATGAGATATCCCCCAAACAATACAAGCTATTGCCAAAGCTTCTGTTTAAAATTCAAATTGTATTTGTAAGACTCTACTCTTGAAGGTGCCACATACAAGTGCCATAATACAGCTAAATTAAGCGAGTATGGATCTGGAAATTTCATCTATACTGGTGAGATTCTTTGCTACTGAAAGATGCTATGTAAGCTACCAGAGGCTATACCTAGCTATTAACATTGTGAGATAAAATAATGATTGGTCTGATAAAATTTTCCCATTGGTACAATATTAACATGAACATGATAGGAGGAATCAATCGACATTTAATTGGACATGAAAGTCATACCTGGCACCATTATTTGGCTAATATCATATGGCTAGACAGGTCATAAGCCTTAGAGGAGAGCCCATTACTAGTAAGGTGCTATGAATGTAATAATAACTTGATTACTAATGGTTTATTATTACACCATAGGTCAACATATTTCCTAAATCTTATCTGAGACTCTTTTATATGTTATATGTTGACTAACTTTATGACAAATAACTAGCTGAAGTGCAGAGAATAGAAGACTATATAATATTCAACCCTTAAGAGTGCATATGTACTGTTCACCTTCTCTTAAGGCTCAAGGAATATTGTGAGAAGTGATGGAAAGAGCATAAAATCTAGAGAAAATATATGACTACAAGAAAATGTAATACTCTGGACAAAGGACACATGTAAAATCACAACAGTTCAACCAGCATATAAACTAGCCTGTGCAAGCCCAAGCCAGACCAAATCAAAACCATGGAAGTACAAAAAAAAAAAAAAAAAATCGCTAGCTGCTGGAAGTGGAAGAAAACATTTTCCCTGAGAATCTACCACCTGGTTATGTTGACAATGCTCCAGTGGAGGACAACATATCTAGGACTATTTAGGCAACATGAATTGCCCCTATCAGTGGATTTGGAGAGGGACATAGGAGAAGGTGAGGGGGGGAGGCTGGGATTGAGAGGGAATGAGGGAGGGGCTACAGCTGGGATACAAAGTGAATAAAATATAATTAATATAAAAAATAAAAATTTAATTAAAAAAAGAGAAAGAGAGAATGTTCAATGGGTTGAGTAGTGGTTATGGAACTGGGAAGAGTTCTTGGTGGAAGGAAGGTGAAAATGATCACAACACTTTGTATAAAACTGTCAAATAACTCATAAAAAAGGACAAAGAGAAGGGAGAAAGAGAGAGAGACAGAGACAGAGACAGAGACAGAGACAGAGAGAAACAGAGATAGAGGTTACCATAGAATAAGAACTATTCCAAACATCTTTATATCATTCAGTCTCTTTAAAAAAAACCCACCTTGGCTGGACTAGTTAATTCAACAACCAATATGCTACTTGCTAATTAGAGAAAATGTTTAATACATTTATACAGAGGTGTAAAATTCCCTTTTGCTTGGATTTTTTTCTATGTAGTCATACATATAATATTATTTTTTGAATGGTATCCAGATACTATTTTTGTATAAATTAATGTATTTTGTACCATGAAGTATGTTTTCTATTTATGCAAAAAATAGATTTGGAATAAAACTGAGGTTATGAGAGAAATTAAGTTATTAGATTCAAGACAACACATATACATATATATATATACATTTACACATTTTTATAAATGCTTATACAACACAGGTAATAAACATTTTTAGCAATGGAGTTTCTCTTCCTCTCATGTCTATGTTTTTAATTGAAATAGAAATATATCACTTTCCTCTTCCTTTCCTCCTTCCAACCCTTTCCTTGTTCTCCTCACTCTGAAATTGATAGTACCCTCCCTTTTGTTATTGTTACATTCCTAGTGTGTGTGTGTGCCTAACTAAGTAATACTTTTTAAAAATGAATTAGGATGCCCATGTTTAGTAGATCTGAATAAGATAGAAACACAAGGCACATCACAATTTAATATACAAACCAACAAAGTGGCTGGTATTATACATAGCAGCAGCTTATATAAGGTATGGAGATATCTGTGGCTTTCTCATCCTAGCAGAGCATAAGCTCACAGTTTCCACAGCCGTGGTAAGCAGTTTTCATGCTCCTGTGGTCTCCATGTCCTTTAAAACATTGGGTGAACAAATAAAACAATTAAGCAAAATGTATTGTTCAACACCTGCTGAGAGAAGTCCTCTGATTTAGGCCTTTATTTCATGTGGATTATACTTTAAACTCCCCTCTACTGTAACAATGCTTCTAATTGAAATACACACACACACAATTTTGAATGAAACTCTATTCATTAATCCTGCCAACCAAATAACCTAACAGGTTCATAGAGAACATTGTCTCATTTACCTCTGTAACTAGATTTCCATTGGGAAGACTCTTTCATAGCATCCATTAGTGAACCATGCCAACAAATATCTATTGTTTCTAGAGCACTGCCAGTACCTGGAAATTAGAAGACAAGTCAGAGCTGGTCTCTGTGTTCAAGATGATCATAAAGTGGGTCAGAGTACCACGGAAAGTAAGCTACTATAATATATTATACTTTAGTACCTTGTAAGCCTTCGGTATATGTTTGCAGGATAAATTTCTGAATGAATAAACAACATATGTATGGACAGGGTGATCAACGACTCCTAGATAAACAGGGGAACAAGGAAGAAATGTGCTCCTAAAAGAGATGAGTATGAGAGTATGAGAAGAATGTGTGTAGACATAAGAATTTACACGCTGGAAATACGAGGGAAAGAAAGTTCAAAAAAGAAACAATATCAAAATATGTAACCTGTTATGAAGATTTTGTAGTGCCATGTTTATAATTCTTTTAAATTTGCCCTATAAAGACTATAATGAATTTTGTTATTAAATGGTGAGTATTAACTCAAAATGTTGAAAGAGTCTGCAAAAATGGCAGAGCTGTGAAGGAAACAATGAAACACACTTCCTATATATTTTCAATTCATTATTTTTGCATGCCGAGCTATGCAAGGTATGCAGCTATTCTTCAGGAGATGTGAGTTAAAATATTGAACATAAGGGAGAAAATAGGAGAGCCATTCACTGCAAGCAGCCTCAAAAGAAAACACAAGCCTTCTGAAATGGTATGTTTAATCATGCCCAGGCCTGTATCACAACCCTCAATGATACCCTATGGGACCAGCTTTCTTTTTCAGTGTATCAAATGCATAGGCAGCATTGCAGGGAGGGGAAGTTTCCCTGACACTGGAGGCACTGTGTAAATCTCCTGAGCAAAAGTCATAGAACATGCTAAAGTGACAGTCAGAACTCGTTTCTTGCCATCAAACACCACCGCAAGCTCAGAAATGACACGGATTGAGTAGCTAAATGATCTGTCTCTTGAGGAAACCTTTCAGATGGCAGTCTTTGTTTTCTAGCACCACATGTGATTACAAGATACATTTCTTTCATAAATTATGCATGAGAATATGTATAAAAAGATGAATATCAGAGTGTAAGAGAATGAAGTATATTTGTTCATATGTATATATCTTTAGGGTGCTATTTATCATATATGCTTAAATAGTTACATACTTTTACACACTCTGAAACTCTTATTAAACATGAAGCCACTTACTATGTTTAAACCAGCGTAAAGTTCTTTTTCCTTATTAAAATCTTTTCTCACTTTGAAAACCCTATGCCTTTTTGTTGCCTTTCTTTTTTTCTTATATCACTTAAATTAGGCCTGTTAGAGAAAACATAAGAAAAGCATTGATATAAATTACCACAGCAGAACTTTGCCCAAGATATTGCTCATACTAAGCATCATTTTGATAAATCATGTTATTACTCTCCCTGGGCTTCTTTAAGACAAAAAGTCTCTCTACCTGGGCTTATTATTAAAGATGGTTAGTAGCTGTTTGCCCAAGGTTAAAAAGAAGGTTAAGTTTAAGCAATGTCCCACAGTTAGTACAAAAGCTATCACCAAGGGCTTTTTATAAAACTGCCAACATGCTTCCCTTTGGACTGCAGTCTCATAGTCTGAGATTGTGTCATTTCATCCCTGAAACTGGTTCAGTGGATAAATAGCTTCAGAAATGTATTCACCTAAAATACTGTATATCTAACATGACAAGTTGGACCCTCTGAATGTCCTGCTTTATACTCCACACAACTTGCCCAAAATGAAAGAATTATAGATCCCTCTTGATGTATGTGGCTCATACTGGGGATATTGGTCAGAAACAGAATTCTAGCTTAGCATGAACATAGACCTGGGTTAACCACACATAAGTGCTTTGACAAAAGCAAATAAACAGAACATCGGTGGGAATCTTGTGAACCCAAGAATGGTCCATTGGGTGGTCACTAGGTACAGTAAGCGTGGAAGGGAAAGTTAATTTCATGAAAAGCTAGGGCTGAAATATCAAATGGCTTGTAGTATGAACTTCAATTCAAAGAACATGTACCCCAAGAGCCGAAGATCTAGTAATGACAGTACAAGTTTTTCTCTCTGGGACTGTGAGGACAATGCTCTGGCTATGGATGTATACCACATGGCATCTTTGGGCAAAGCCAACACAAGTCAATGGTATTGTCATTATAAAGTGTGTTTGCTTATAAGTTATCATTACTATAGAAACCAGTATGAAACTTATCAAAATATAAAGCTAAAAGAGCTATCACAGGCATTACTCCTGGTCATATACCTAAAAGACTGAAAGCCATGACACCTGAACATTCACATCCATTGTTACATTGTTAAGAGTAGCTAAGCATTAGAATTTGCCTGTGTCCAACACTGAGTTATTTAAAAAACCCTGATACACGTACACACACACACACACACACACACACACACACACACACACACACACAAGACAGACTATTAGTGAGCCGTAAAGAACAATATTGTATTGTATCATTTATAAGAGAATAGGTGGCTATAGAGATTCCCATATTAAATAAAATAAGCTAAACTCAAAAAGACAGGCATTGCGCGTGTTTTTCTTCTGTGCAGAAATATAGATATTTTAAGGAAGATTAAATAGTAAATGTGGAATTATGTCAGGGGCAGCAAGACATCCAAAAGAGTAACAAGAACAAACATGGTTAAAGGGACTGGATATGCTCAGTGTGCATTGTACATACATGAAAATATCATAATGACACGTGCTTTTGTGTAAACAGCATATGCTAATAGATCTAAGCCTTGTTAGAAACAGTTGAAGAGTCAAATCTAATTTCAGAAAAAGAAGTATCCTTTTGTACGAAATGTAAGTAGGTTGTCAAATCATTCACTGAGAAGGAATACAAGGAGGCATCAAGAGGCTTCACAGTTTTAAAAGATGAATATATTTGAACACACAATATTAACTTCTGGGGGATCTACTGTAAGTGTTAAAGTTCCTACCTGCTGCAGGGCCTGGCTGCCATAGCTTCCCTGCAGATGGAGGCGGGGCTTTCTCAGAGGCTTTTCTCTCCATAACCACAGGTGTTCCTTCAGTTGCCCCTTTCTGCCTTTTCTCCCCCCTTTCCCCCTTCCCTGCACTCTGCCCTAACCCTAACCCTAACCTCTCCCAACACAGCACACACTCCTCTCCTCCTTCCCTCCCTCTCTAATCCCAATAAATTCACATTTATATAATATAGCTTCATCTCTCTATAAGCTCATTCCATTTTATTTAATCAATCAGTATGCACCTCTCATAATTTAGAAGTTCACATCATACTCAGTCCCAAGATTTTTACTACAGATTGATTCCAGACTCTAACAGAGAGTAGCACAAATCAGTTCTATGCTTAGTCGAAGCCCTTCACCACTGACCTGTTAGGTTGGAGAACCACCCATAAGAACTCTGCAAAGCAAGACAATCAAGGAAGCTCTCCTCAGGGTACTACATAACTCAAACCCATCTGACTGTATGCATGATCCACAATGGACTTGACAATTTTGCTTCAAAGTGAAAGTTCCTTATAAGATCTAAGATAGAAGGGTTTAATTAAAATTATCTATGGATATTTCCTGGCAATTGTTTTAACACTTACATTATAATAAAAATTGTCATTGGATTTGCAATATTGGCTACTTGTTATAGAATCCTTGAGGCAATTCTGATATTCTCCCAAAATAGTTCTTTAAGGTCTGACCAACCCAATGCCTCTTCACAGAACAACACATAAAAGTGAAAAAAATATCCAGTACTTTTATTCAGTAGATTTGATAAATGTCATTAACTATTTAGTATTTGTGTGAAAGTAATCCTATGTAGCAACACACTGAATTCAAGATTCTTGAAATCAAATATCTTGAGTACAAGATACTTTAGTTATGCTTAATGTAGTTTGTGGCCAATTTGTCTAAGAATTTATCTAGTTTATTATCTTTTTCTCATCAAAATAAATTATTAATGATTTACTAATTCAGTCATAAATCATAGTTAAACATTGTTTTCCAGAGACATTTTCATTTCATGAAGCCCATTGCCTGCAATTGCCACAAGAAGTAATGTGTTTATGTGGTAAGCTCCTAGCATAGTGCTCAGCACAGAAGGATTTATTTTTTTTTTTATGTATTTGCAATTTTCTGTCCCCAATCAAAGTTTGGGTCTTAAAAGTAACAAGTCAACCCAGGGCTAGAGGGTGTTGTACCATTACACCTAACACACTTGTCATGCATACTTAGGTTTATCATAGAGAAAAATGAGTGGGGGAAAAAAAGAAACTTGGGGTCATTTCAGAGGTCAATGGTCCCAAAAACCTCAAATGTAGGCAGAAGAGAGGAGGCACCGCCTGAAGATGAGATGGCTAATTTTATTAACCACAGTCTCGGGGAAATATGAGCACCGAGCAGAGAGATAACACGACCTAAAAATGACCAGTAAAGAAAAGATATTATTGAGGCAGAGGTCAGAAGACAGAGGAACACAGACTCACAGAGAGAAAAAGGACAGTGGGAGAGCTAGAATATAGAAAAAAGATCATAAAATGATGATGTAAATAAATTAAAGCATAAAATTAATATAATTAATGCTATTGAGAGTCTGAATTTTATTTCTGCTACCATGAGCAATATTTTGTAAAGTTCTTGACTTTTAATGGTTTAACAAAAGAATTCAACAGACTCACAAATCCATAGGTGTCTTTGTGTTATTTTTTCTCTTACAGACAATCTCATATAATAGATGCTATAACATTTAATCAAGGTCAAAGTTGGTAGTATCCCAGCTTTGTTCTTAGTTTGCATAATAGAAAAAGGAAATACTGCAATTAAGATCACATTATCTGAAAATTAGCATTATCTGAACTTTAGCTTATGTCTTATTTAATTTTAGAGTCATCATGTTTTCTTACACTATCATATGCCTGGCAATTCTGGTTTTATTTGTATTTTTTCTTTCCTTTTATCTTTTTCTTTCATTCATTCATTCTTTCTTTTTTAAAACATATTTGTTTGAGATTTAAGGAAAGATATTGTTGCAATAGAATACAATGTGTAAATGCACACACTCTTGTATGTAAATATCACCTTGACTAATTACTCAAATAATTGAAATATGACACTATAAAAATAACTACTCATTATAGTTTAGAAATGAAGTGCTAGGGGCCAGAGAGATGGCTCAGTGGTTAGGAGCAGCTGCTACTCTTGCAGAGGAGCATATTCTGTTCCCAGCACCCAGATTATAATTTATAACTGCCTAAAACCCCAGTTCGGGGGGATCTGATGCCTCTTAAGACTTTTGACAGGACTGCATGCCTATGGTGAACATATAAACACAGAATCAAATATATACATAAATAAAACTTTAAAAGAAGAAAAAGTAGAGATATATTAAAGGCAACTTTTACACTCCATAGCATTATTGGAAGCTCATTGGACCCTTCAGGCTCGGGCATTGGAGAGGTAATCATGTGAGTGGAAGAGGTCCTATGAAGGGATACTTACATCTAGAACTCTTCCTTATATCTTTCTTAGCAAAGAAGGAAGAGTTTGCACTGCCACAGGATGACATCATCAAGTACTGTCAGAGGGTTAAAAACATTGTGTCCATTTTACTTGAATATATAAACCAGCAAAAGCCTAGTGTACTCTAAATTTAACAATTATAGGACTATGCTAAAATAATATTAAGCTAGTTACTACATGCACACTATACATTTTATTCATTTTCTATTATAGAGATTGATTCCAAAATGTTTTGTTTCTTTTTCATCAGAATCAAAAGAAACCAAACCAAACAAAAACAAAAACAATTAAATAAAGTAGAATTGTGGAATGGAGACTCACAAGCCTTCAGAAAATTTATGACAACACATTTTAATCTATCCATATCCAAAAACACAAAATATTTTACTACTGATTAGAAATAATAAAAATAGTGATAGCAGTTCAGATACAGTTCTATATTGCATTCTTTAAGATGATAGACAGTGACAGAAAAGTGTTTATAAAGCACTAAAGCAGATAGTTAAACCCAGAAAATTGAATGAGGTCACAGTATTTAGTATTATTTGCATTCAATTAGTTTCTGCCTCTTTTTACTATATCTCACTTAGTTGAACTTAAAATTCACCACAATTAAATGAACCTATCTTTTGAGCATATTATATAATACACTGGGAAGCATACTGTTCAAGCACATAGTCATTAGTGCTTGCACAGCACTAATATATTAGCACATATCTTAATATTCCATCTCAACATAAAACCGAACACAATAAATCTGTTAGACAAAAAAGGAGAGAAGAGCCTTGAACTCATTGGCAAAGATGACAACTTCCTGAACAGAACACCAACAGCACAGGTTCTAAGATCAACAATCAATAAATGGGACCTCATGAAACTAACAAGCTTCTGTAAAGCAAAGGACACTATAATCAGAACAAAATGACAGCCTACAGACAGGGAAAAGATCTTCACCAATAAACTGTAATTAATATTAAGAAATATTTCAATGCACTTGAATTCCTAATGTTTAATGTTGTATGTCTGTGCAGATGTGTGAATTCATGTTTATGGGTTACATGTGTGTGGGTGTGCACATGCATGAATGTGCAAGCACATGTTTCCTGTATAGTACACGAACATTTGAAGATGTGTGTTTGGAAACCAGATGGTAACTTCTAATACTAGTCTTCAAAAACTCATTCTTGAATAATTTATCCTTCAGTTATTTTCTTCTTGAATAAAATGAACTTAGATTATATCAACATTACAGTTCCTCTTAGATACTATATCACCATAATTCCCCTCCCTACTTGATTTTTTTTACTTTTATAACTGATTGAGTTTAATTACTATTGATAACATTTCTATAACTGTAGGGCTTTTTTTGTGGAGCATGTGAAACATACAATGGATTACGCTATTGAAGAAAATGAAATCGTGCCATGAACTATCAATAGATTCTCAGCCAGAGATGGGACCCCATGAGATCCTACCGTGTCTGTCCATGCTGCAGTGTTGGCTGCCATGATATTGTACAGGTCTGTATAATAGGTCTGTACAAGTCTGTACAGGTTTTACTGCCAACCATAGTTTCTGTGAGTTCCTAGTAAAATGTCCCAAAGACATAATCTTGCAGTATCTTTCCTGATTACAATCTCTCTGCTCTCTTCTTCACAGTGTTTCATGAACCTTAGGCAGAAGGGATCTGAAATAAATGCCCTGTTCAAGGGTAACAACTGTACTCATTTATGATTTGTTCCTTGATCAGTTCACTCTATTAATTAACTACCATCAACTACATAAACAGTTTGTTGATGAGGGATGAGAGCTGCACCAATTTATGGGTATAATGGATAAAAAATTTGAAGGTGTTTTGATACTGTATAACTCTAGTATAATGACAGTAGTCAAGCCTATGACCACTCAGGTTCAGGGTGCCAGGCTTGAATTCCCTCATACACAGTAGGCTTCAAACACAATTTGAAAGCTGTTAACCGACAGCTTAATTATTAATTAATTATTAATTAATTATTAATTATTCATTATTCATTAAGATAGTTGGTGACTCTTCCTTACCATCAGCCTTCATATCATCTGCTGACCCATGTAAACTAGCCAGGATTGATTTAGCTCTCAGCTCAGTACCAGCTTGTTTATTCATATCCTGAGATTAAGGCATATAGTATCTTAGAAATGGGGTCATGATATCTAATTTCAGAGGGCAATGAAATGCAGTTGAAATACACTGTATTGTTTTGGGATCTCTGGAATTACCCTTACACTATTTTTTTTGAAGGCATGGTTCTCACTCTCTTGGTACCAGCATTGCATGTATCTTTATATTCAATCTTCTGTGCCCACGTTAGCTCCTTGACTATTTGAGACACCTAGTAAATGCTTAATATAGTCAGACTCAACTGATGGACTGATAGTCACCTAGGGTTTTGTTCATGCTAAGTATTCTTCTCCATTGATAACTTGCATATTTTTCAATATATCTAACTCACAATAATCAATTATGGTTTTGCCTTCCCACTGCCTGCTCCGTACATGTCCAAAGCAGATGAGGAAGACATAAAAATTCGTCTTAGATGTCATTTCTAACTACCAGAAATATCTGAAAAGAGTGAAAATTGGATTCAATAAATACACAAGCCACAAAGGAATAACCACGCAAGCAAATTCTTCAGCTGATAACCTCTGTCCTTAGGTGGCACACAAAGCTTCAGTAATAAAGCAAGTCTGAGTAAATTTCAGAATTCCTGGACAAATATTTTCAAATTGAAAGCAACAACAGAACAACAGCACATAGTGCTGTGTATAGATACACACACACACCTAAAACAAAACCAACTTTTATTCTGTTGAGAGGGAGCAGATCTCAAAGGCTTTCCGTGATCTTCTCTTTATTTTTATTTAAAACCCCTGTAAGCCAGCTAATCCTCTTAATTTCCCTAACCTCATTTACATTTCCTATACTAATTTCCCACCAGGTTCTAAATTCCCTGGGTGAAGTATTTTCTTTGTCTTGTTCTCACTTTATTTGCCTCCTACAATCCATTTAATTTTAGGGGACCATTTTCTATTGTGTACTCCTATGTTTGACATCGCTCTATGTACTACATGCAAAGCAATGGACTATTTTGCAGTTTGCTCTTTGCTCTTTTTACTTTCTATTTATTTTTTCTAATGAGAGGGAATCACACAAACATACACACAAAGGGAGAAAGAGAGAGAGAGATGGAATATTCATGGCAACACTGAAAACTGGAAGCTGTGGGTAGGGATGATGCAAAGACCAATCATATAAATTGGGTATGAAGGGACTGTCTCTGACATGAACTCAATGGCTGGCTTTTTGATCACCTCCACCTAGAGGTTACAGCCTTGCCAGGCCACAGAGGAAGACAATGCAGCCAATCCTGATAAGACTTGATAGACTAGGATCAGAAGGAAGGGGAGGAGGACCTCCCCTATCAGTGGACTAGGGGAGGGTCTTGGGAAGAGATGAGGGAGAGAGGGTGGGATTAGAAGGGGAAGAGGGCAGGGGCTACAGCTGGGATACAAAGTGAATAAGTTGTAATAAATAAGAATAAATAAATAATTAAAAAATAATTATAAAACAAAAGTTTCAATCAAAGATGATTGTTTTCCTTGCAATGTTGGTTGATGTTGGTACATAGGACCCCAGAATATGACACTCTGTCATTTGAGAACACATCAGAAGTGAGGTCTCTGTCATCTTCCCCTCATCTTCTCTCCTTTGGAAGAGAATATAAAGGCTAGGTGACTGTCCCCAAGAGCAGGTCACAGAGTTCTCATTTTGTAAGAGTTTTTCCTGTACCTGAAGCAAAGGAGTGTCCTCATCTTTTGAACACACAAAGATAAAAAATCTCAGAACAGATAGAACTTGCCAATAACCTCCTTCCCCCGGTACTATTAGACTATGCCTAACATTGTCCATTCTTTGCAGAATTGCCCTTAGCTCAGGGAACCCAAGCCTAAAGATTTAAAAGCTCCCTTGAGTATTTAGGTCCTCATTTCCTGCTAAAGGCACCTCTGTCCCAGAAACTTACATTAAATAAATGAGGATGCCATTTTTTTGTTGTTATGACATTGTAATAGGTGCCTTGCCTAGAAACTAGTGATGGATGATGAGAGAATTTTTAACTAATGTCCCTAACATATACCAAGAGAAAAGACAGAGTAGTATTTAAACACATGCTATTCAATATGGATGCTTTCATACAAAGTTGAACTGTGTGGACTACTAACAATGTGAATATTTTATCTGGAAGGCAGCCTCTTCTGAATTGTATACACCTATACTATATTAGACTATCATACTAAGGGAAGATTAGTAGATGGACTGCTGTCAAACTTCACTCTCAGAAAAAGCTTTAATCAAGCACTTCTGATCCTCAGTTTAATTAGATTTCAAACTTCCAATTTTCATGTCCATTTTTCCTTGGCTAATATATGATCAAATTCCTTGTCCACCCATCTCCCATGTGATGATTAGCTTGCCTGAGATTACCTTCACCAGCGATCCTGTCAAATCACTTTAGCCACAGTCTCTGCATATCTTTTTATTTACTTGATTTATCCCTTCTCTGCTTTTCCCACCTACTGCACCTCCTAGCTGTCCATCATCTCTTGTATCTCAATTGAGTTTTATACCAAAGAGTCTTCCACATTGCAGTAGCTTCTGTGTAACATCAGCCTTTCTTTTGTCTCTGCTTTCTTTGACATTCTCCTGGTGTTCCTGAGTGTGAAATGTCTGCAGTATAACCCTCCCTAACTTTCCCACCAAATACTAATAGTAGACTTCAGAGCAGCGACAATTGTGGACTCTGCAGGAAGCACAGCACACTGCATGCAAGGTCAGCTTGGTTAATACAGTAGAATTGAGCTAAGCTTTGGAAAACTTGGAACAGTGTTTTTATTGTTTTGATTTGTTTTGCTTTTCTTTCCCCTATTGCAAAATGCTTTCTCCACAAACTTCTTTCTATATGTATTATAGTTGAAGAACCCTTATTTAATTCACAGCTGTCAAACATCCTTACCATCACCTGTATATGTTTTAGAGAGCTTGGCCAAGGGTTTTGAATTTGCCGTGCTTAAGAAATATTTGTGATATTTATGATACCATCCGAATATATATGAAATACATTTGAAGATTAACATAAAAATCAGTGTACAATAAAAATGGAAAAAAACTGTAGTTTACCTGGCTGGCCCAGTATTTTGTAAATAATTGAAATCATTTTGTCACTACTTAAAATTAAAGACAATGAATATATTGTACTCCTTTTGATATACCAGTAAATAAGAATCCCTGGGTTTTTTCTTCACCTGCATTAATTGGCTCAAACAAAGTGGATGAGTAATGAGATTGTCAATTTGCTACACAGCTTTATATGAACTATTATTTACCCTCAAGCACCTATGACTCATTTGATGTTTTGGCCTCGGTTTCTATTTATTTATTTATTTTTTAATGTAATTTATTTATTTTTATATCAATCATAGGTTTCTGTTTATTTAAATGAGGTTTTAAGATGGCTGGACAGAGTATTCAGAGGGTCTTGAAACTCTGTGTAGCCATTCTTGGTCTCTCTTGAGATAGCTTATTCCTGGGGTATTCTATATAAAACCATAGGTCCGCTTATATGCGTTCCTTTTGCAAAAATGGAGGTTGCCAAATTTTAATAACTTTTATTAAATTTTACCTTGGAAACTCTCTTAAAGCCATAAAGTACATTCTGATTATCATAGCATCTTCGCCCTTTCTAATATCTCTCCTGCCCCTATTACTAGCCTCATCCCTCCCTACTAGTCCCTTTCCCACATTCATGTCATTTTGTTGTTTAGATTTTGTTTAGGTTTTGCTTTTTAAAAATTTATGAAGTAAATCTTTGTAACAATGTGTGTCTGCACAAGGTGATGAGAAAAAGTGATGATTGAGTGTTCAACTCTAAACAGGAAATTTATATCATCCCCTCTGTGGCTTATGTGTCACTGTAGAAGAGGCTGAAAAGAATGTAACAGACACCTGATAAGCTATGGTCAGATGTCAATTGAGGAGGACCTCTCCCATCAGTGGACTTCGAAAGGGGTGTGGGAGGAAATGTGGAGGGAGTGTGGAATTGGGAGGGAATGAGGAAGGGGGCTACAGCTGGGATACAAAGCAAATAAAATGTAACTAATGTAAAAAATGAAAATTATATATTATAAATTATATATAAGTTACATATATAATATATATTATGTATATAATGTATATATTATATAATGTATATATAAATATTATATATATATATAAAGAATGTAAAAGCAAGAAGATATGCAGAAGGGCTATGAAATTCTATCTTATGACAGGACACGGCCAGTAGAGTCATGACCTCACAGGCGCTATCTAATTTTTATCTAATTTTTGAATGAAACATCAGTAATGTACAGACAAGCCAGACTTTGTGGTGGTTTAAATGAGGTAAGTCACCTTAGTCTCAGTCATTTGAAAAATTTGTCCCTAGTTGGTGGTCCTGTTTGGGGATGTGTATGTTGTGTAGTATTGCTGGAGGGAGTATGTGACTGGAGACAGGATTTGAGATGAAAAGTGCTGTACAAGTTCTTGTTAAATCTCTCTGCGTTGTTCTCATGGTTGAGATGTGACCTCTCTGCTTCTCTTTCCTGCCACCATGCCTGCTTTCCTGCCATGATGGACTCATCAGTCTGGAATCATAAAACAAGATAAATTCTTGTTTTTGTGGGTTTCTTTTGGTCATGGTTTTGTTGTTGTTGCTGTTGTTTGTAATCACAACAACAGAAAAGTTACAAATACTGACAGATAATAAGCAAGCTTTACTGAAATATATATATGGATTTCACAAGGCCTAATAGTAGAAATATGAATACCTACAAATTTATAAATATTTGATTTGTAGTAAAAGATTAGTCAAAGTGTTATTGACTAAATTCATCTTTGTCCTTTGAAGAGCATATGATAATTCTTGACAGAAATGCACACGATACTGTGGCAATTGTCTGGACAATGGAACCTCTGATTAAACTTTGGGAAATATATACTTCAGTCAAGCAAATGCTTTAAGTGAAGGGAAAGTCAGCTTGATTTGGAATTTGTCAATCTTAAACATTGTTGTCCCCATATTAGACAAAAGTAATATTTTAGAAAATCAAAGGTACAGCATTGACTCAACTATATAGGAAGAATTCCATCTGACTAAATAATTAACAATCTTCTTATGTACTCAACGAATCCTGACTGCACTGAATCTCTAAGGGGCTAATATGTTTATTTACTTTTTTAATATTATAAAATAGTTACATTTTTTTTCCTTCTGTTCATTCCCTCTAAATCCTCCCGTACACCCATCCTTCCTCTCTTTCTAATGCTTGGCCTCTTTTTATTGTTATTGCATATATATTTGTATGTACATAGGCACACAGACACAGACACACACGTGCACACTCACAATCCTAAATATAACATGTTCAGCCCATACAATGTTATGTGCATATGTTTTCAGAGATAGCTATTTGACACTAGATGACTAATCACTGAGCTCTTCCCTGTGGAAGAATATCTCTTCCACTCCCAGTTTTTCTTGGTACTCTATATTCTTTTTTTTGGGGGGGGGGATTGTGACTTTATGATCTCCCAGCCTCTCCACCATTTTGACTTGTTCATTGCTGTTGGCATTGTTCAGCTCACATTTGCTTGTTTTTGTTTTTTATTTTCAGAACACAACCAGGAAAGCTCCTGTGTGTTCTGTGAAAATATAGCTTACACCAGTTTTGTTACAAACCAAACAAACAAAACCCTCTTAACATAACTATAAGTTTTAATTTTACAAAGAGGATGGTATTGAAAAAAATCTACTTTAAAGTTCAAGAAGCCATCAGCAATAAGTAAATTAGTAAGAAAATAAATAAATAATAAAAAGATGTGCTTCTGTGGATTACTCTATTGAACATATTCATTTTTAAGAACTGAGAATCTCCACAGCTGAAATATGTTGTTATTTTATGTGACATTTTATTCAATAAAAATGGGTAGAGCTGTTAAAAACTCTAAAATATTATCATTATATATATGTATGTGTGTATATGTAAATTATATATAGACAGAGGGGGTAGAAGGAGAATGACATCATTAGAGCTGGTGGAAGATTAAATAAAATAGGTAGACATATTCATTGCTAATGTGATTAAAGACATTCTTTCAGTAGCATTGATTGGGACAGGAGACTTAGGAACTGGGACTGTCAGAAAGAAAACAAAACTATGTATCACACATGCATCAACAGTTTCAAATGGATATGTTCACACTTATATTCAGAGGGCTGAAAGATGGCCTTAGAGTGTTGCTTTACTTTCATAACTTTAACATTGTATGTTTTCTGTAAGATTATGCTATAATAAACAAAAATTAAAAGCTATTCTAGATTTCATAAGACATTATTATATTATTATGCAATATGGAAATTACAAAGTCACAGTAACTAGCACAATTATAATCCAAAATCTGATATATATGCAAATACATACACAAATGTGTACACTTCCCTATGAATACAATTCCAAATTTATTTATATGCTGATAAACTCAAATGCTCTCATATTTACACTTACAATCCACACTCACTCAGCATTCACATGTGATAAGATGCATACCCTTAGACTCATATGTATTTCTACACTTTTAACATTTAAATACGTGTATCCACACAGTTATAGCCAGAGCTATAGTAAAAAAAAAAATACATCAGCACACAGTATACTAACACATACACAAACTTCTAAATTCATATGCATTTGATTTGTTAGTCTTCTAGAATTGCATCACCTTGGTGAAAAATTGAACAAGTCAATATATATATATATATATTCACACACACACACACACATAGATATATATAAATTAAAAATAATACTGGGATGGATGAGTTGGCTCAGAAGGTAAAGGTACTTGTCATAAAAGCCCAGTGTCTTGGGCTCAACCCCAGGACCATGTGAAAGTGGAAGGGGAAAACAAACTCAACAGGGTTGTCCTCTGACCTGCAGTTGCATGTTGTGGCACAGATACATTACAAAAAAATAATACATAAAATTAAAGAGAAAACAGTAAAGAAAACAATTTACTTAGATTTTTGCACAAATGAAAGAGAATAAGGACTTACACTCCCTTCACCAAAAGTGATTTGTCCGTGAGGACTTGTGCACTATACTACTTCTCTTTGCTATGTCTACATATGCTGTGTTTCTGAAATGCCCAGCTTCTGAACTATAGTTATTATGTTCTTCTGAGCAGCTGCAAAGGCATTTTATGGGAATAAAAAGCAGGTGTGTCATCCCTGGAGCTAGGATTTACTCAAAGGTCCATTTGTCATATGATGTGAACAGTCAACAGAGACTTCCTCTCCGTGCCTCTTGAATCTAACTGTGTTCCATCACAAAACAAGATTCTCCCTAATTTACAATTTTAAGTTGCTTCAGTTAAAAGTCAGAGCAAAAATGAGCCACATGGAGAGACCATAAGGAGTGTAGGTGGGAAGATTAAAATTGAAACATAATTCACTGTCTAATGCACATTTTCTTGCCACAACCCTGGTCTCTCCACCTCCCCAAAGCTCCTTTTTATACCATTTTCTCTCTAATATTTTTTTGTGGCTCACCCACATTATTTTTTTCTCTTAGATCTTCGGGAGCTCTGTAATAAAATATCCAATTTGCTAATGAGCAATAGATTCTTAGTCGGAGTAGCATGCTGACCCACATTTCCCATTTTAATTTGTGTCTACCACAGAGATACTTGCCTTCCTTTAATTAAATGTTTTTACCCTGGGTAAAGGAATAGATTCTTTAAAAGCAAAAAGTTATCAGACAATCATGGACAATGGAAGATGGGTAGTAAACAAAATGCTGTCTGTCGGTTCTTAACAAATGGGAAGACATCCTATCCTGATAGACATGGGAGGAAATGAGGGAGGGAGGGTGGGATTGGGAGGGAATGAAGGAGAGAGCTACAGCTAGGATACAAAGTGAATAAACTATAATAATAAAGAAAATAAATAAATTAGAAAAAGAAAATGATGAGAACTCAAAAAATAAGCCACATTAAATATATATACATAATATTGCTTAAGGTTCTTGTACAGGCCATAGAACTTTGAAAAAAAAGATTAAAATATATTTATTACTGTCATGAAACTTACTTAGAAGGCATTGATTCAATAGTCAGAAAAAAAGAGGGAGATATTTTAGTCATCAATAATTTTCATGTTATGTAGCATGGGGATGAAGACACATCAGCAGAAGTTTCGTACAATATCCTTACAACTGTTTAATCAGAATATAATACAGTATTATACTGCCAGCACTAAGAAATTCACAAAGCTAGAGTCCGGCCATTCTTGTTCATCTTCTGTATAAATAAGTCTGAGCCTCTCTGCAGCTCATTAACATTCACTTCTCTTGAGCTTCGATTTAAAGCATCCTGTCATATACTTCAAGAAGCACTTCCTGAAATTTATTACTCATTTGATATTTTCCTCATTGCTGCTTATTTATTGGCCAGGACTGTATACTGAAATCATTTATTCTCATTACCCTTACCATGAGACAAAGGATGATCCCCTTTGTTACTCATATAGATAATTTAGCATTTTAAGAGATCTTATAAGTTCTTTTCTCAACTTCCTTCATTCTGTTGGAGGAAGGAATCGAGACATCCTTGGTGGCTAAATGGAATGCTTGTGTCCTGTAACTTAAGGTTGGCATCAGAAGACACTTACCCACTCTTTCTGTTCACTTCCTGTTTTACAGCTCCAAGCTGTTTCACTCCTATGGGAATATTTATAACCTCCTGGCATTTGAAAGCAAGCTAGTGGAAAGATAATTACTTCTCAGCATTTGCTACTGAACAGGAAGAGTCATCCAGACCATGGAGACAGAAGGATGAGTTGACGCTGGTGCCTTTCATCTGCCACGTCCAAATGTTTCTCTTTTTCTAGGCGCTCCCGCCGACTTCAAGTAAAGATGTGTGCTCGCTTAGAGTTGAGGAGATGAGAGAAGGCTGGTGAGAAGTTCACCTGACTCTGGTGGGAACAATCAGATATTCTAGTGCTCAGAGGGGCCTAAGAGCTATCCATCCAGCATGGAGTAGCCTTTTCTCTATAACACAAAGAGGGTCCACCTGCTGAGGGTGTTGACTTCCATCTGGAAATACTTTCCTCACTCAGTGGGCAGTGTGCCTTTGAAAGGGTGACTCAAAGAGTACCCTGTGGGTGTCTTTTACCCCAGAGAGAAATGTAACCTTCCAGATGGTAAATTTCAAGTAGACACTGAATACACAGTATTCATCTCAATTTGTAGCCACTGCTCCTTAGACAGAAGAAATAAACACAAGATTAAAAACTGCAGGTGGCTTTTGTTTTTCATTCTAAGAACCATGGACCAGAAAGCTACTCAGTTAGAGGAATAATGGACAAATACATTATATCTACTTAAGGAGAATGGATATATGAACTAGACATATTTTGAGTTAACCTCTTCCTTCATGCGGGGGGGGCATCAATGATTGCTTTGTGCTTAAAATGCTAAACTTGTTAATTCTCAGTACCATTGTTAATGTAAGCTGCTATCTTCCATGTGCCCTGTATTGGGATACCTGCTCTTCATTATGTCTTATCTCCTGGCTTCACAGCCAGTCTATGGGTAAGCTTTATTACCTGTGTTTTTAGACAGGAAACGAGACTCGGTGAGATTAAGTGACTTAAAAAGAAAAGCTAATAAGTAGAAGGACCATACATTATCTTTTATGACTCTAATTCTTGAGGTGGAGTGAAAGTTAAATAGAATACTCCCTGAAGACCTTGCTCTAAGTCAGCAATTCTACTGATATCAGTGTATGGCCCGAGGGACTGAGAAGAGAAAGGATTAAAGAAATCACTCTTGTTAAAATGGGAGAGCAGTAGACAGAGATATGGCTCAATGAGTAAGAGCACGCTGGCTGCTGTTTCAGGGGAACTGGATTCAATTGCCATCCCCTACATCACGGCTCACAACTACTGGTAACTACAATTACACACAATGTTGTGCCCTGTTCTGGCCTCCACAGTCCCCAGGTGTGAGTGTAGTACAAAAATAAACATGCAAGCAAACATTCCCAACACCTTTAGAAAAAAATAAAAAAAAAAAAAGCAGTGACTTGGTTTAGAGTATTCTGTCTTATAGCAATTCTATATCATAGGCTTATTTCACATATAATTATATTTTAACTAACATTCAGACTGTGGGTATGTTAAAGCATACCTTGAAACATTGAGCTTGGAGTGAAGCTAACCAATCAATGAGCACCAGTGTGCTCCTAACCTATGTTTGCAACCACTGTGATAGTTCTGCTTATGGAATGAAGAACATGAAACATTTCATCATGAAAAATAGCTCAAAAAATAAAGTCATTCATTTCTCCTTACTAATGAACTCTAGAAGAAGCATAGTAGTCTTACAAGGTGACAGTTAGTGGCTATAAAAGCAAACAAAATAAAGCATTTTAATAAATGGTTCTCATTTGAAAGATACTAAGGGGAGTATAAATCATAGTGATTGTAGATTAGGTAGTATTTCTTTGTATATGATACTAAAGAGAAAAACACAGAAATAAATTTAAAAGTAGGATTCTAGGGCTGCTCAGATATCTCAGTAGGAAAAGGCACTTGTAGCTAAATCTAACGACACAAATTTGAGCCCCAGAACTCACATGGTGAACGACAAGAACTAAGTCTAGCAGGTCATTCTCTGGACTCCATAACCACATGGGATTACTGTATTCATGTACATGCGCACAGGGCAAAACATATTTAAATCAAATACTTTTGTCTTGTATTCAGACTCTCCAAAAAAAACTTACAGCTCAATAATAGCAAAGAATAACTGAAGTGAAACTTTAGAGAAAGTATCAACATCTGTTTGTCTGAGGAATGTAGGTATTACCCACTGAATAAATAGAATATTCAGAATAATTCTCCATCAGCAAATTTCATATCCAGGTAATTGTATCAACCAACCAACCAACCAACTAACCAGTTATCAATAGGAACTGTTGGCAGGAAAGGGGTTAATGTATTACAATCAGTTTGAAACTGAGATTTCTAGTTTCATGAAAAGGCTGACCATGGAATTACCATGTTGGATAGCAGCATCTATATATAATTTTGAGCCTGACATGATTTAAAAATAAATGCTAAAATTTTAATTCTCACTCCAATCCTACCCTTTTGCCTTTTCTCCTGTACCTAAAAGCCAGAGAAACTTGTGAGGAAGGATCCCTTTCTTTGGCCCACTTTAAAGAATCAAGTGATTCCTTGCTTTGCCCTCATGTGTCAATCACTGTCCTGTATCTACCTACTGACCACAATAAGAATCCCAGTGGGTTTCCTTTCCTGTCTCTCTCTAAAGTCATTTAGACTGCTTAAGAGAGAAAATCATGATGAAATAATAGTGTCATTTTGAGCTTTAAAATGTAAACCAAATCTGGACTTGGAGGTCATCTGTTCCTATAGCACATACCTCCTGTGTCTGTGACAAAGAGAAACATTAAAAAAAAAAGTTCATAGAAAAAGATGTTCACACAAAAATGTTTAGACATATATACCTGAATGTTCATAGGTTGCCTTATTTATCACAGCTAAAATATGTTTGTATGTGGGGGAGATGCTTATCAACTAATAAACAAAAGGTAATGTAGTTATAGGATAGATTTCAATCATTGTGTGTCGTCATAAAAAATAGGAAATATCTGTCATTCTTTAAACTTTTACACCAAATACAAGCAACCACATCAAACTAGCTACAGACTATAATGTTCTATTTGTATGAAATTTCTAGAACAGTGAAATCCATAGAAACAAAGCATGCCAGTGTCCTCATAGTATAGAAAGATATAGGGAAATGACTACATAAAATAGGTCGTGCTGGGGTATTGGTGGAAGAAATACCTGAGAATTAAAACCTGTCAAATTACATACATAGAATTGTGGATTTTAATGTAAATTTTTATGAAAGCACATCCTTATGAAAAATAATAAAGTGAGATAAAATAAATTTAAAGATCACCTCCCCCTGAGAGGGGAACAGCCTTGCCAGGCCACAGATGAAGGCAATGCAGCCACTCCTGATAGGCTAGGGTCAGCTGGAAGGGGAGAAGGACCTCCCCTATCAGTGGACTTGGATATGGGCATGGTAGGGGATGAGGGAATGAGGGTGGGATTGGAAGTGAATGAAGGAGGGAGCTACAGCTGGGATACAAAGTGAATAAACTGTAATTAATATTAACAAATAAAAATGTAAAAAAATTAAAGATGACTCAATTCAACAGTTTTCTGCAATGTTTTGAAAACCTAATGGTTGCTTCAAAAAGTTCTGATTTTTTTTTTTTTTTTTTGCATCCAAAAGTAGGATTCACGTCCTTGTAATTCTTACCTGGAATGGCTATGAGTAACCGGAATTCTTATCTATTTATATATTTTTTTTACTGTTTCCATTAGAATGCCCTTTATTCCAGGAAAACAAGCTCACTTCCCAAGTCCATGGTTGTTCATATTCCTCTGTTATAATTTCACATGTGCGTACATATATTCTATCTTCCTTTGCATTTTTCAGATAAAATTGTAAAGACAATTCCCAAATTCTTCTCTATAGTTTTTTCCCTCTTTTGTGCTTACTTGAACACTGTTTTGAAAGTTCTGTCCATCATAGGACATTTTACATTGAACTTTGTGCTAAAATGAATTTGGTTCTGTTGTAACTCTTTAATTTCATGATCAAAGCTTTGGCAGCAAAATCTTTTTAAATATTTTTTTACATTTATTTTTTTATTAATTACACGTTATTCACATTGTATCCCAATTGTAGACCCCTCCCTCTTTCTCTCCCAATCCTACCCTCCCTCCTTCATCTCCTCTCCTGCCCCACTCTAAGTCCACTGATAGGGGAGGTCCTCATCCCCTTCCATTGTTTTTTAAATTTATTTATTTTTATATCAATCACAGGTTAGGTACTTTACATCCCAGGCTTAGTGCCCTCCCTCATTCCCTCCCACCCTCCCACTCCCTCCCTCATCTCCCTCCTCCCCGCTCC
>CM053748.1:34751193-34815089 GCA_028658305.1 Pachyuromys duprasi
TGGCGCTTTCTTAGACAATTAGGAATAGTGATTCCTCAAGACCCAGCTATACCACTCTTAGGCATATATCCAAAAGATGCTCAAGTACACAACAAGGACATTTGCTCAACCATGTTCGTGGCTGCTTTATTTGTAATAGCCAGAACCTGGAAACAACCCAGATGTCCCTCAGTTGAGGAATGGATATAGAAATTGTGGTGCTTTTACACAGTGGAATACTACTCAGCAATTAAAAAGGAGGAACTCATGAAATTCGCAGGCAAATGGTGGGACCTGGAAAAGATCCCCTTCCATTTGACCCTAGTTTATCAGGTCTCATCAGGATTGGCTGTATTGTCCTCCTCTGTGGCCAGGCAAAGATGCTCCTCCCTTGGGGGGGAGGGGTCAAAGTACCAGCCACTGAGTTCAAGTCAGAGACAGTCCCTGTTCTCCTTACTAGGAAACCCCCTTGGATACTGAGCTGCCATGAGCAAAATCTTAAAATCATTTTTTTTCTTTTAAACATCTACTTAAGATAAGCAAATATACTTGTGAAAAGGCAAAGAAACAAATGAGTTAATGAATTTAATTTGGGTAAATGAACAAAGTGTTTTGGGACGTATGCAAAGGAAGAAATATTTGAGGTAACATTTTCAGTTTAACTTTAATTTGTTTTAAAATTATTTTAACCCAGTAATTTTTAATTTTTCATAGTATTTCTTTTCCAATAATTAATGTGAAATCTAGATACATGCTGCATGAGCAATCTATCTTTGTAACAGCTGGACAAAAGCCAGAATCATTTGGAAAGAGAGAACCTCAACTACAAAAATGCTGCCAACGTAGTGGTCTGTGGGAGAGTTTGTGGTGATTTTTCTTGACTGATGGTGAATATGGCATGTTCCAGCCTTTTGTGGGTATTGCCAGCCCTGGGTAGGTCTTGTGGGCATATAAAGAGTAGGCTGAGCAAGCCTGAAGAATAAGTTACTAAGCAATGCTTCTCCATGGCCTGTTGCCAGGTTCCTCCTCTGATTTTCAGCACTGGAGTTCAGTGTGAGAGTTATAAGATAAAATAAAGCTTTTCTCTCACAAGTTGCTTTGGTCATGATGATCCACACACTTTTGGGTCAGATTGAATCACAGCGATAGAAATCCCAAGTAAGCTACTGCATCATCTAAAATGTCTTCATGGCATCATTATGTCTCAGAGACAGTATATTATTGTCACTCCTCCACTGTACCTAATATTATAACACATTGTATCCTGCACTGAGACATAGTGTGTGTGGGCTCTGCTAGAGGCAGAGGCTCCTTCACTAAAGAAAGATATACAAAGCATAAAAATAGGAAGGGTATTAAATAGGAAAGTGATTGCTGAATCACAAAAGAAGAAACATAAGGAGCTGGATAATTTTTTGCTCAATAGGCAGACTAATTAGTAATGAGTTTGGAGCTAAAGACAAGTGCTAGATTGTGTAGTACTTGTAAGAATTATAAACTTATACACCAAAACAAAGGAATTCATTCCAATAACAACACATTTCGAGTTATCTTAAGCTTTAGCAGGTAATTCTACCACTTCAATATGTTGTTCCATGCCTATGAACTGTCTCCCAGAAGGCTTTATGCTGGATGTTGAGTGTCTAGGTCATGGTGTTGTTTAGTGATGGTGTGGACACTTCAGGAGATGATGCCTAGTTAAAGGAAGTGGTTGTCTCTTGTAGCTGTCTTTTCCAAGCCTCTTTCCATACTCCTTTTGTCTGCTTTCCACATGCCATGGTAAAGCAGACTCTTCTGCCACACTGTGTCACAGAGAGGATGTTCTGTCTCATCACCAGCCCAGACTCAATGAAACAAATGACTGTGGATTATACTCTCTGAAACTGTGAGACACAATAAGTATTTCTCAAGTTGTATATGCCACAGAGATACAGAAGTGAGTCATACCTTATGCAAGCAATAGACTGAGAGGACACAAATGTGATATGATGCTCTTGCTTGTAATAGGCCAGAAGAAGCATGAGAAGAAATTATGGGTTGTTCTGTATGAGAGGGAAGCCATGAAGTAGAGATTTAAGATGTATGTTTAGATGTAACAGAACTTCTGCATCATTTACTAAAACAAGAAAATGCTCCCGTGTGGGCATTTGTGGGATGTTTGGGTGATTCTGAGTAGTATCCCAGAAATTAAGGTTAAGGAGCAAGTGATCTAGATGGTGACTTCCAAACACAGACTACTTAGAAATACATTAACATAAGACTTCTGAAAATAGAAATTTTGAAATTTTCCTCTGTATATGCCTTTTCTTGGAATACAGGTGACATTCAAACTCCAGTAGTTTATTTGAAGTCCAATTAACAAACTTTGGTGTGACACAATTATCTCTTCAAGTAAGATGCAAATATTTTAAGTCTTCCCTTGGATATGTAATGCACTAAAGTTGGGAAATAATGAGACTATCACAGAATTCAGAATCCAAATTCTAAGTAAGTTCAACCTGACAATAGTGGGCAGAGGGTTCTCTTAGCAGAGCCACACATACTCTTTTTTTTTTTTAAACTATCATCTATACTATCTACATATAGCATGTGGCCACGTTGTGGCCAAAGACCTAATCCAGGACCCTGTCTTTGCTCATTTCCCTCTTGCATCTGGCATTGCTGGTTCTAGCTGCCTACAGTAGGTAATTCCTGTTCACTTTCATGTTCACAAGTCTTCATCTCTATTCCAAAGCCAATGCTTGTCAGATTCTTTAGAAGATGAAAACTTTTCTCATCTTAATTTATTGAGGCAGTAAACATTTCTGCTATAACAGTAGCTCAGATGTTAATCAGATTTTAAAAATTGGCATGATAATAACTTTATGTTGATCTTGGATAGAAAGTAAACCACAGATGTAGGGCTTCAAAGTTGACAAAAGCCCTTAGTAGGAAAAATATTTCTATTGTTAGGTATTATTAATGCTTAGTTATCTTGTTTAATAAAATGATAAATACAGTTTTCTTTGTTCCCTGCTACAAATGTTAGCAAAATAAATATTCTCTGTGTTTTTTCTCTTCTCAACTTTTTTTGTTTTTAAATTTTTGTTTTTGAGGTTATAATTACAGCATTTTCATTTCCCTTTATTCCCTCTAAAACCTTCCATATACCTGTCCATGTTTTTCTTAAAATACATTGACTTTCTTTTCACTAATTGTTATCACATGCATACATGCATCTATATACATATATATTCCTAAAAGTAACTTATTCAATCCATATAATGTTACTTGAATGTATGCTTTCAGGGCTGATCATTTGGCACCGGATAGCTAATTTGTATGGTCTTGAAGAAAACTACTTCCTTACTCCAGCTCTCCTCAGTTACCTATATATTTTCCATGCATAAATACACATACACACACTCACACACAAACACAGTATATATATATATATATATATATATATATATATATATATATATATATACTTTTCTAAACTTTTGGTTTTACAAATCCATGCAATCCCATTTTGGAAACCACCGGAATCATACTTACATGTGAAATAAATTCTCTAAACATTAAGCAATATGTTTCTTGGCTTAATCAGAACAAAATCGCAAACAATAAAAAGCCACTGATTCTCACTTTAATGCAACAAAATGTCACAAAGGTTTCCAGTTGTCTCATTTCCAAGTGTCTCATTTCTCCTAATCCCCCCCAAAACTGAGAACAGACCATTTCTTAGAAATATTATTATCAAAAATAGGTGATGAGATATCACTTCTATGGTAATATTACACAACAATTACAATCCTTCACAGGAAGATTCTCACTTGTTACCTGAACTGAAGCAAGTTGGCAAGATTGGAAAAGCCTGTGTGCTAAAGGGTTAAGAGTGCTAAAAGCTAAAGCCAAAGTTTGGCTGATAGCAAGAAGATACGCCCTTATCCTTTTATGTGGTGAAAGACTGAGTTCTGCATGTAGCTTTCTGTTGATGAAAGAGGATCTTTTCCACAAAGAAAGGCAACCTCTTTAATGGCTAACCCCTTGAGTCTACCCTCGTGAGTCTCTGAAGCACAACCCAACTGAATCTGGAATACTTACCCACATTTTTCAGAGAAAATAAATGCATATTGCATTAACTTTGAAGTTTGTTGATGATGTTTTTGCAGAGAAATAGTTAACATTATTTTAGTCTATATATCCAACAGAAATTATGTCTAAGGAAATTCTGTACTAGAAGGTATTAAGTATCAAAACTCAAATCCTTGTTGAGTTGTGTTACAGTGATTTCAAATCATTGTTAAGATGATTTTAAAGCACTTATTACCATTTCAAATACATTTTCTCTTTAAAATATTAAAAGCTTTGAATTCTTCAATGTCTCAGAAGGATATTTAGTGTTTTTTAGCTGAAATTGATTTAGCACAAGAGTTTCCATTTGTCTTCAGTGACAGCAGAAACTTTTGTAATCCCAGTGTAAGGCAGTTAAAAGGCTTAATTGTCATGCCAAGTTATTTGCATTGTTCACTGCACCCTCTATTAGCATAGCTAGAGCTATTCATTATTTCAGATTAGAACAGTCATCAGATAAGAATGTGTGATGACAAACGTGAGATCCTAATCCAGTTTTGAATCATAGGTCTGAATCCAAACCTGTCCTATGCAATTTCTGATCCTGTTGTGAGTTTGAACCTCTGTGCACACAACATATCATTCATTGCCATTTACACAATGTCTTCATTCTGACTTTCACTAGAATAGAAAGAAAATGAAATATGTCATATGTTTATGAGGTGAATAATAAGATATTTCTCTGCAGAGAAAACTGTCAATTCTGATAGCGCTCACCAGGTAACTTACAAACTGTACAGGCAAAGTAAAGTCGTTTCCCATTAGACTCTTACCATATTCACATTACCAAACTCTCAGCAAATAAAATTTCTTACTCATTCCTTACAAAGTAAGACAAAAGCTTTAGAACTTTTAAATCTCTAGTAATGTTAGTAGGAATGGCTCAAATCAAATGATTTCCCCAATTACATTATTAGCATAAATAACCAAGAATGCTAACTCCAATATGGCACAGTAAAAATAGAAATTCAAAAACAATGACATTTTTAGTCTATGTGATGCAGTAACTCATTGTTTCAGTCATAGCAAGCTACCTACCACTAAATCATCCAAAAAACAAAACAAAACAAACAAACAAACAAAAAAAACTGATCACTAGTTGCTGAGTTTCAGTTAGCTAGGAGCATGAATAGAGATGGTAACTGTGCACTGGGCAACAGAAAGAAAAAGTCTGGAATTAGGGATTTTAGAAATTTTTAATCAAGAAGAAAATAGTGATGATTTGAAATGTTGAACAGACTTAAACTCTACATAATGTGTAGCTGCCTCAAAACAGCTGATGATAGCACATTAATGTATATATTACACATGTTTCATACCCTAGTTTGAAAATAAATTTATTTAAAAGCAAAATAGTAAATTGGTTGAGTATCTCTTTCCCGCTATTATTTTATTAGAGGTCACCAAATATTTTAGTTTAGAATATCAATTACATATTAAATGCATTTTGCTACAAATTTTTATTTTGACTTAAAGCTCTCAACTACTGATCTACCTTTCCAGCTTCTTCACAGATTCTCTTTTAATCTTTTCCTTTATTTTTAAAATAATAATATATAATTAGAGCTTTTTTCTTTATTCTCTCCAAAAAACTTCCACAAAACCTCTTCTTTTTTCTATCAAATTCACACCTTTTTTTTCCATTGTGCTGCATTCATTTATGCACATATGTGTGTATAACACATACAGACACATACGTACAGGCAGTGTGTGCTTCCCTGGGGAAGACTGTTTTTCCAACTTTAAGCATCATTAGTTGCCTGTAATCTGGTCCTTCTGTAGTTCTCTTTGTGTTGTGTTAAGGACTCATGGGCTTTCCCCTGTCTACTTCAGCTGATTCTTACTATCTTCCTGACCCCTCTATATTTGATTGGTTGTGGTTTTCTCTAATAATCTTCATCTGTTGCAAAGAGAAGTTTCCTTTATGGAGCTGAGGATTATAATTATCTGTGCATATAAAGACAATTACTTATAGTTAGAGATTTTGTTAATAATCATAATTATTTCTGTATAATATATATGTGCATATACTTAAATATATCATCATGGTCTATAATTGCTTAAAAAAAGAGAAGCATTGTGTATCATAAGAACATGTTAGGATATTTCTGCTGTTATATTTGAGGGGAGCATTCACATGGAAGTTCAATGTTTTATTCATTTCTAAAATTTAGATAAAACAGATAGTGTCTCCAAAGGAAGGCTACCAATATTCAGCAGAAGGCTTTCTACGTGCCAAAGCAGAGTTAGCACAAAACTACTGCCAGCATACACCTGAAACTCACCTATACTCATCTTTCTTAAAATTTAGTTGCTATCGCAGGCAGTGGAAACAGGGGCAATACTATGAAGGCTCTAATGTGAGCTGGACATTGCTTTTAATCCCAGAAGTCAGAAGGCAAAGGCAGGAGGATATATATGAGACAGAGGCCAGCCAGGTCTACAGAGCAAGCTCCAGGACAGCCAGGACTACATAGCAAAACCCTGTCTCAAAAAAAAAAAAACATACAAAACAAACAAAATGATTCTACTACTATGTTTCCTTGGATGAGAAGATTGTAGCAAAAACTGGAGGCATGGAGGGTTAATTCCTCCCTCCCAATAAGTGTGTTACTAATGGCTTTTTTCAACTTTGATATCTTGATTTCCTATTTGGGTGCTGTCAGTGCTGGCATTCCCCAAATGGCCTAGTCTTCTAGACTTTCCTTACTATAACTCCCTTAGTTCATTAGCTAGTGAATGTCTATCACAGGTGGAGTGTTTACTCTGATTTCAGCTTGTCATTTAAACATTACAATGGCATCCTTAACTTCTTTGTCAGTTAAGCATGAAACATTTAAAAGATCATGGAAATTAACATTTTTATTTCATTATCTTATATTTCTAGTTTGCAGATGTGCTTCAAATTTTTTGAATGGTTTCTTTATTGATTCATGAGATCAATACAGAAAACGGAATTAACATTTATATATATATATTATGTAAAACTGTTCTTTCTGTGAAATCCATCCATGTTATTTAGCCATATCTCCTGTTGTTTCTGTGTCTTAGAGCATTCTTTAAAAACAGTATATTTTAGTTGTTCATTCTCCTATTTAGGACATTCTGAATGAATGAATACAGAAACTAGTATATTTAATATAAATGGATTCTTTTGAGTGGGATAATACAATGTCTATTCTTATCAGTTGTGAATTAAATAGCTATATTCTAACTAATTTTTAAAATGCTCAGGAAAAAATTAAAATTAAAATATAGCTAGATTCCATTATATCAATACTGGTGCTTAAAATCAACTTTAAGTTCTCTCTCTCAGATCACAAATGAGACTGAATTATGCCAATTATGTTTCATTCATTCTAGCCTTTTATTATTATGGTATGAATCTGGAATTTTATCTATATGATGTTGCATTTGTGAGTTTGGTCGCCCAGCTTTTGCCACTATTTTGTGATGTTGTAAAATAACAAAATTTGTATCCAATTCATTCGCATAGATGTATTTTGTTTTCTTCTACATTTGACCATCAAACTTATCCCAATATTATACAAAAAAATCATTTAATCTACTATATCACTCTGTCACACACAGTAGGTCTACAAAGATGAGAAGAAATACACAGTAATATCTCAAAAGGATCATAGTATTTTAGGAAGTACACTGTGCAGCTATGTGGAGTGTTTTCCAAATGTTTATACAAGACCTAATCTTGGAGAGTGCCACTGTTTAGAAATATCACCTTTGTGGCTGTGTTTAGTTGAGGTTCTCAGAATGAAATCATCACCACAGTAGAATCACTATCTCTGTAAAAAGAGAAAGCAAACCTAAACACACAGCAGAGACAGATGTGTGCACTAGAGTTATATAACCACGAACCACAAAACAGCAGAGCTCCTCAGTAACAGTCTAGAAAGAGGGGAGAGAGTGTCTTTCTCCCGAGCCTCCAGAAAAAATGCTGCTGTGGCCTCAACGATGTCTTCGTTTTAGAAATTAATTTTCTCAAATGGTATTATAAGAGATTTCTGTCCTAAGGAGTTACCTTGTTTTGTCATACTGTAGGATATTCCTGCAAAGCTAATATACAACCTGAAAACATTAATGTACAGATTAGATAATGAAAAGCCATCCTAGGTAAACAACAACAATATGATGATATCTTTTTCTTATTTATTTAAGAAGTCTTATTGTAGGTATTGTTCTGTGTCATAGAGATGTAATAGTAAAGAAAAGAAATAAGAGCAGTGCCAAGAAGCAAATCTAGAGACAGAGATTGTTATGGGGGCATGACATGGTTCAGAGAACAGGCACTGTCCACAGAACGCAAAAGTAATCCTACTGAGAAAGGATGATGGATGATAAAGGGGGATGCGATCTTGTGAATTTAGGTGTAAGAGCTCAAGTACCATGGTCCAGAAAGTAGAAATGTCCAGTAGGTTTGGGAACAAAACAACCTATATATAGGCACAGTGACATGGGACAGTAAATTTAAAAAGAGAATACTATCCACGTTGGTCACAGAATTTTGTAAGGAATGACTTTGGAGGCAAATATTAAAGCTATGGTAAGGAGCTTGGTTCATGTTTTATTTTTGTTGTAGCTTTGTGTTTGTGTGTGTGCTTGGCTTTTTTTTTTTTTTGTCCATAGCACTATTAATGACCATGGAAAGAATTTTAAAAGAGTAACGCATGATCGGAATGCCACTTTGAAGCTGTGTTCTCATAGACAGATGGAGAAGGAATATATCCTCTTATTGGTAGCAAATATTGAAGATCTGCAGCTGTTCTGGATTAATGTGAAGGATGAGGAGAGTGGGTGTAGTTTGGAATTGAGAATTGGCAAGCTTTAGGATGGATTCATTAGTAGTAGTCATGAGACAGAGCAATCCAAGAGAATGCACAGTTCTCATACAGTTAAAAGAGGGTACTTCTGATATGTGTTGAATTGTTGGTTGTACCCTTAAGGTATATTCTCTGAGGGTATTTTTTTTTCAGTTCTCTGTAACTCAATACAACAAAACCATATATATGTATTTTTAACCAGGTCACTCCAGTAACTACTGAAGATGTTGTAAGTCATTTCTGATAACTTAAAATGACCACGCCACAGTTTAGAACTGAGTATCATCATTGGTGCTTGATATATGAGTTTAATCTCTGCTGGTTATTCAATCTATTCTTGTTTAGTTTATAATTTCCACTCCTTACTACATAGTCTCTGAATTCCTATATGTCATCTGTTCTGGTATAACTAAGACTTTGAAATATAAAAATGGGACATTTGTTTTTTGATAAATCAGAAATAATAACGGTGTAATAAAAGTAGTTCAGATTCATGTGATTTTTCTGTGGCATATCATATTTACTGGGATGGCTGATGAGTTAGCTGTGGGGAGATGTCATGGTTTTTAGATATTTGTGTTTTCCCCCTGCTCACTGTCCACTTAGTCTGACTGTCTGCTGAGACCAGGAAGGGCTCACTGAGCTCTCTTTTGTGTCTATATCACTCCACACCACCCAATGCTCTCCTGGTCCATTTTGTGAAACAGCCTCTACCTTCTGAAAAGAAAAGAAGATTCTACACTTACTGGTGTGTTTGCTGTAGAAACCAAGGATGATGTTTAACTTAATAATGTTTTTAGCATTGCTGTTGCTTTCATTAACAGCAATGATCATAAACTTAAATACATTTTGAGTATTATGCTCACCTCCATTCTCTCCTATAAAGTCTGTGTTTAAGTGAATAATCTTGAAGCAACGAACGTTTCCCCACGTGGCAGCTCACAACCTTCTGTAACTGTGGTTTTAGAGGCTACAATACCCTCTTCTAGTTTCTGTGGTCATCAGACATGTAGGAGGTATGCATAGGCAAAAGTCATATGAATTAAATAAAATAAATATTTTTAAAAAGAGATTCAAGTGAAGTCAAGGTCCCATTAATTAATATTTATACCTGTCATTGTGCTAAGAGAGTTGAAAACAATAATCATGGGCCAAGAAATACAAAAACAATAAATAGAAACATATTGCTTCTCAGTCCAAGAATACAAGTTAGAGCTGGGTGTGGTGGTGCATGCCTTTAATGCCAGCACTCAGGAAGGCAAAGACAAGCTGATCAATGTAAGTTCAAGGCTAGCCTGGTTTATAAAATAAATGCAGGACAACCAAGACTACACAGAGAAACCCTGACTCAAAAATATATATATATATATGTCCTCACTAACTGATACATTGTCATCATTTGGATCTTTACTAAAAAATCGATTATATTATATTAATTTTATAATTCTTGTATTTCTACCTTTGTGATTATAGTAAGAGAATGTTTTTAAATATATGATATAGGACTTAAGAATAATTACTAAATAGAATTATTTTTTCTGCTCCAACATCATATGCTTATAGAGCATAAGACACCTGGTATCTCATATAAATTTAGTAACTAAAATTTTGCTAGATTTAAGACTTAACTTTAAAATAAATTTAAAAGTCTCATAGTTCTTTGAAATGGTTGTTAATGAGTTGTCAGTTGTCAGGATGTTCTGTGTGTCTTCAACCCACCAAATTTTTTTTATAGATGTTAAAGAGAAATTCTAAATGATCAAGAACTCAGGTATATTGAGGTAGACATACCCTTTATTAAGAGCTAACACTATTTCTAATGCACCAAGAACTAGAAAATGTGTACTTTCTATGTGGCTGCTATTCAAATTCCTGAAAAGAAAACAGAGGTCTCTTCATTTTCAGAATTCCTTCTTACCTATAATGAAATCAAGCGGCTTGGTTTTTTTTTTTTTTTGAACTAGCAATATGGGGATTATTCAGACTTGATATTTCATATTAAACTGAAGCCTCTCAGTTATTGCTTATTAGCATTTCCTCAGTCTTCCCCAAAGCTGAGTGAACGCTGCTCCTCTACCACCTCTTCCCTGAAGTGAGCCAGGCATTTCACTTCCAACACTTACTCTTCTAACCACAGTCCATCAAAGGCTGCAGATATTATACTCAGTGTTCTGAGCTCAAAAGTCTTGACAAAATAATCAGCACTTATAGCAAATTGCCCGAGAGAATGGGGGAAATAGACCATTTTAAGTCTTTCTGACTTACTGAAATACCAGCCTGGAATTACAGATGGAGTTCATGGAAAGTCCTTGAAAACTCTGCAATTTAACAACCACCTCAATGAATGTCCCTCAGCAATGACCTTCATTACAGAGGACAGGGTTTCAAGTTCACTACCCGGCAGGTTAAGCTTATTTCAAGTATGGTTGTCTGCAAATTAAACCAACAAACAGAAAGACTCCAAATAGGGGCCAATTTCTGAAATAGGTTTCAATGGGTCTGGAAATCCAAATCTGGTCTTGGAGAAGAGAGCTCTGCTGATTGTCGCGGAGTATGAGCCTCACCCTTCCTCCACTGTGATCAGTTTTCAATAAGACCATGGAGAAGCTCATTTGCAGTGGGAGTTTAGGCCCAGTCACTTTGCCCTGGGCTGTTCTCTCCTCCTGTCTTCGTGAAGAGAGTGAAGGTGAGAATGACAATTGCCAATGGCTCTCACAGGTGTCTCAGACATATTTTCAACAACTTCAATTCTTAGTAAGAAAATATCACTGTAATAAGTTTACCAGAGTGTTAATGCCCTAGAAAACTTGACACAACAACAACAACAACACACACACACAAAAAAAAACATGCAAGTTGCTACACAATCATAGAGTCTCTAACAGAGACCTCATTTTTTTCTCCCTTTGTTCCTTTCTATCTATCTATCTATCTATCTATCTATCTATCTATCTATCTATCTATCTATCATCTCTAACACCAATAATATCATTGTAAGCTAATTAACTCCCTTCAGAGATTTTCTTTCACATTGTCATAAACCATACCTGAGTCTCGTAGTACAATATATTTCAGTAATGAATATACCCAGAAACTTTTTTCTGTTTTACTGTGTGTTTTAATTTTAGAAGGTATTATTGTTGATAAAGAAAAGTACTTTGTTTTAAAAATAAAACTATTGGTAGAAGAAAAACCATATCAATTACCATTATCAATATATCATATCAACCTTCAAATGAATTATCACCCTAAAACAACAAACAAAATAAATGTCTCAATATTTCACATCTACTCACCATCTATAACATTTATTTTCTTTATTTTGGGAAACATCTTCCCAGTTCTCTATATACAACATCTACCATCAGTTACTTTGTATTCTTTCTTATATGCATTCTAACAATTTTAAAATTTATTTTACTGTTTTGAGATTACAATATAATTACATAATTTTACCTATTCCATTTTCCCTCTCAACCCTCTCATACTCCTCTACCTGCTCTTTCGAACTTATGGTACTGTTTAACATTCTTGTTATACACACACATACACAAACACACTCCTAAATACATAAGAAACAAATTTGTGTGATTGATATATATATTTTTTTCAGGGATGACTATTGGTACTGTAAAAATCAGTTGGTGTACTCTTCTCTAAGGAAGAATATTTCTTTAGCTCTCAGAATCCCTTACTTGCCTGTAGTTTTTTGTATAGGGTTCATTTCTATCTAGCTTTCCTCCTGTCCCTGTTAACAGGTCTATAGCTGTGGTTCTTGTTCATGTTTTGGCAACCATAACTCTTCTCTACTATCAATCCTGCTTCTTTCAATGCTATTAACTTAGCAACTCCGTGGCTAACTCTCGGTTTAGTATCTTGTAATAGCCTCTGGTTCCATCATAATTTTTTAATTTTAATTTTTTATATTAATTACATTTTATTAATTTTATCCCAGCTATAGCCCCGCACCCCATTCCCTCCCAATCCCGCTCTCCCTCCTGTATCTCTTCCCATGGCCCTCTCCAAGTCCACTGATAAGGGAAGTCCTCCTTCCCTTCCACATGACCCTAGCCTATCAGGTCTCATCAGGACCAGCTGCATTGTTTTCCTTTGAGGCCTGGTAAGGCTCCTCCTCCCTCAGGAGGAGGTGACCAAAGAGCCAGCCACTGAGTTCCTGTCAGAGGTATCTCCTATACCCCTTACTAGGAAACCCACTTGGAAACTGCGCAGGCAATGGGCTTTCTTTCAACAGGTTGTCTAGATCTTCTCTACGCATGGTCCTTAGTTGGGAGTATCCGTTTCTGTAGGTTCCTTTCCCCACCCTTCCCGCCGCCCCGCCCCACCTCCCGGGCCTACGCCTTTTGGCCCTGTTGTTCTCCTTGTGGTATTCCTGTCTCCTCTGGAAGTAGAAGACAAGGAACAAGACAGGAGCCTTCCACAGAGGACCTCTGAAAGACTCTACCCACCAGAGTATCCGAAAAGATACTGAGACTCACAGCCAAACTTTGCGCAGTGTGCTGGAATTCTTGTGGAAAAATGGAGAGATTCTTACCTGTTTTGAAATTACATTTTATTTAACGTGTGTGTGCACACGGGCGAGTGAGCTCGCACGTGCACATGCATATATTGAGTGCATGAGAACGCGACAGCACAAACTGGGAGGTCAGAAGACAAATTTTGGAGTTAGTCTAATCTTTCTATTTCGTGGGTTCTGAATTTGAACTCAGAATGTAAGATCAGGTGGCATTCTGCTAACCTTATCTTCTTGTTCCCTTCTATTCCTGTCTTCAGAAATACCATTGCTATTTGTTCTTCTATATATTTGCTACTCTAGTTTAACATCTCACATTCTTGTCACACTCACAGATGTCATTTGGTTCCTAGATTAGTAGGAAGGCTCTTATTCCCTGTATAATCTCAATTTTATCCAAATTTCATGCTTTAGACAGCATCTATATTTTTACAAATCGCATACTTTGTTTCTTAAGACACAGTCTATCTATGTAGCTCTGCTGGCCTAGATCTTACTAAATAGAGCAGGCTATATTTGAACTCTGCCAACCTCTGCCTCCTGAGCACTGATACTAAAGGCATACATGTGCTATGATGATCAGCAAAATCTTACTCTTAATCGCCAACCTAAACTTATGTTCTGGAACCTATTTTACTATATAAGTACACATCTAAAATTCATTTCATCTCTTTAGCTTAGATATTGTCTCACTGTAACATCTAAAGTTGCATTTATTAAGTTGAACTCTGTGGCTTATGCTGTAATTCTGGCATTCAGTGGATGGTGGGAGGAAAATCAGGAGTTCAAATTCACCTTCAGCTGTTTAGCAAAATGAAGTCAGCCTAGGGTATATGAAACACTGTCTTAAAACAAACCAAAATCAAAAGGCCAGGTTCTAAAATTTAATCCCCATGTTAAGACATTAATAGCTTGGGAACTTAATTGATTTGTGGTGTTCAGAAGTAGGGACTTTAGATTTTGTAAATTCACCTCAGGGAGCTTGAAAGGATTGCATCTTAATGATTTAAAAGAAAAGAAAGTGAGATTAAGGGATACACACATGCAAGTGTATGTTGTCTCATGAGATGTCCTGAAACCATTCCAAACATGACCAGCACAAATGTCATGTTGCATGAAGTGGAATCTTGAATCTCTAAATTCTAGGAATCATATGTATTTTTAAATATTATTTTTTATGTTTATGCGTGTTTTGCCTTTGTGTCTTCACATCAAATGCATGCAATACCCACTAAAACCATAGGAGAAGATCATATCCCTGGGCCTGGAGTGACAGACTTTTGTCAGCTGTTGTGTGATTGCCTAGAATCAACTTTGGGTTTCTTGGAGAGCATAAGTGCTGCTAACCACTGAACCTTTGCTCCTGCCCTTAGCTAAGTGTTTTTAAGCTGGACAGAGTCTCATATACCTTCCAGGCTGGTCTTAAATTCAGGGTTCTCCTGCTTCAGAGCCCTAAATGTTTGGGTTCCAGGTTTGTGACAACACTCCTAGTTTAAATTTCTTTTGTTATAATTTCTTTTGTTATCTCACCTATGAACGACAGAATATTTATTGTGCTAACATGAAATAAATTTATTTGTAAAGTCTTAAACCAAGCTTTTAATATAGACAGAAGAGCTAGAAAAATACAAAACATCCACATATTGAAATGTTGCAATTAAATCCATTAATTTAGGTAATTAATTGATGCATTAAATATGATTGAATAACTGTAATTAAAATTATCACTGTTTGCTGATTATAAAAATAAAATCTCATTGTTCACCTGCTATATAGACTCTTTATCAATAAGTTTATTATTAAATTGAATGAACAGAATAATAGAGCTTAAGGCTTCATAACTTCAAAAGTTAGATCTATGATTCTATACAAAGCTTTAGTGACATTGATAGGTCACTGTGTTCCCACTACTTACAAAAAGTTTGACATTCTATCCTATTCCAGATGCTGACAACATCACCATCATCATCATCACCATCTCCTCTCCATCATCATCATCATCATCATCATCATCATCACTATCATCATTAACAACAACAGTAGCACTGCACAATGCAAACCTAATGAGAGTCATGGTGACTTTTTGTATCCAAAATTTGTGACTTATATTTTTACATTTGTTGTTGTTGTGTATTTGAAGGGATAACAACGTTTTAAGTGGAATGCCCATCTATAGATAGCGTTCTGCATCAGCTTTAAACAGAACTTTCAGGGTATTTCCTATAAGAAGTGTTTCAGTTATCACTCTGTCTTTATAGTGGAGAAGAATAAAGGAAGACATATTATGAAATGATCAGTTACAGACTGCAAAGCTGTTAGTTAGATGATAGACATGTGACTTCAGGAGGTGTTCTTTTCTTTTCAAAACTGTACTCTGGAATTTTCTAAAAGTTTATTGCTATCTATAATTAAGGCAGCAGAAATCACTTAGTTCACTGGCCTTTGAGCATGACTGAGAAAGAACTTCAGGTTTACAGGCACACTTACCTCTACAGGCATTCCTACTCATGATATTTTTCTCTTTTCTTTGCAGGCCAAAGTCTCTTAGAATTTATATGTTAATTGCATGTCTGGGTAGAAATTGTATACTTTTGAAAACCTTGCATTGTTCTGCTCTAACAATACAATATTTAAAATGTCTGTGAGGCAAATATAAGTGAAAATTATTTTAGATACTTTAAACCCAGTGGCATTTTAAAAAGGATTTGTGAGGGTAGCAATTATCTCCTTAAGTGAAAATAATGGTCATAAATAGGCTCTGAGTTTATATGGAGAGCCATAAGACAGATGTATATTACATCTCAGCTATTGTACCTATCAGTCAAGTTTTCTCAGTGGAAAATTGTAATTAATCTTTGGATGTATCATTAATTCTAAGGTGCCACAAAAACAAATAAGCATGCGGCCTTTACAGCAGTCTTTTGGAAATCTCAGATGAACAGATGGCCCTTTATAGTGTCATTTCATTGGAACATATAGAATATCCATACAAATGTAAAAGATACTAGATAATTATTTCCTTTAAAAACTTTACATAGATGAGGAAACACCAAATGAGAATGACTTCCAGAGATGTAGGAGAGAATCTATAACTCAGGCACCCATCTGACTTCTAAGATTGCTTGCTGGCTCCAAGGAATTGTTATATTTTTAATTTTTGCATAATTATGTGCACATGTCCATGCATATGAATGCCCATGTATGGAGGTGTGTACATGCATGTGAAAGCTGGAGGTTGGCATCTTCCTATGCCACTCTCCATCATATTTTTTTTTTACTGTCAAAAATTATTTTTGCTACATCATACAATACAAATTTAAAGATTGAAACAAGAAGTACAGAATACCTTAGAACTTTGTTTTTTAAAAAAATCATCTGTTTTACATCCCAACTGCGGTTTCTCCTCCCTTGTCACCTCACAGTACACACCTTTCTGGGAATAGCCTAGAATCTTTATTATTAGTTATATTTTATTAACTCTGTATCCCACTCGCTTATTCCCTCCCAATCCCACCTTACCTCCCTCATCTATTCCCTGCCCCTTTCCAAGTCCACTGATCTAACCATACCTGATCAGGTGCCAAGCTCCAGCAAGGCACCTAACTCTCCCATCCCAGAGCCACAATACAGCCACTGCCACTCCTAGCTTCTTCCTTGGGCACTGGAAATTTGAGCAGAGGTCTTCATTTTTATCCATCAAGCACTTTACCATCTCAGACAACTCCCTAGCCCTTCAACTTGTATTCTTATTTGTATTCTTATTTGAAGAGTGATTTTTATCAGCTAAACTTCTTTCCAATTTCACAAATTCTTACAGGAAAGGAAATACAACATTGGAGTCAGTTCACTTTATTCTCTAGTTACTGAGATTTTGGATTAAAATAACCAGAGCCAGGGATTTTGAACCATCATCTCTCAATATTTTTATGAACTCAGCCCTTATGTGAATAGATGGGCTGGGGTGTCTCTGTAGGGGCTCACCTATTCTGAGGAATATGGGGATGTGGAAGGGAGGGTGGAATTTGGAGAAGAGGATGGAGGGGGTCTATGACCGTGAAGTAAATTGAAGTAATTAACAAAATGAGAAAGTGACATCTAATATCCTTGTGCATCATAAAATAAAGCAAAAATCAAAATGTGAGTTTTATTTGCCCCTCCCTTCCTAACATGTTTTATAATATAACCCACTATTATTAAATAGCTTTAATAATTTAAAGCTATTTTACCCTAACATTAACGAAGAAAGAAGTAGTTTTCGCCAGTATATTTAGCCAAACAGCTGTTACTACTACTCAGTATTAATTATATGTAAAAGCCAGACAGTACTATTTATGGCTGCTCTGGGACAGATGTATTTATACTGTATAGTCAGTGTGCCCCATGGGTTGCTGCTTCATCATTGCTCATTGAATTTAAAAAGCAATCTCCAGATTTATTTCAGGTGGGGGTCTCTGAACTCAAGAGCCACCTTGATTGAACTGGTCTCAATGGTCGCTTGTCTCATCCCCTGAAAGGCTGCTGGCTTTTGAGCATGATTAGGCTCTGATTGATGTGTGCACCTTAAATCATCTCCCTGGAAGTCCATGAAGAATGAAATGTCACAAAATGGCATGAGCTCAGATAAATACATCAGTCGAATCAGCTCAAGTGCATGTGGATGCTGACCAGGAGGTTAGCCCATTCTCCTGCCTCACTTCCATATATGCGATTGGAAAAGCATTATCTCAACACTTGAGACTGGAATACAAGTCAGCAGCATGCACATGGTCCTGAATTATAGATAATGGCTATCAGAGACAATAGCCCCCCAATAAGCACACGCACACACACATATAGGAAGAGAGAGAAAGAGAGAGGCACACACTCACAGATGTACATGCATACAAAAAATGTGACTGTAACTTTAATGTTCTCCTTCATGATTTCCTTATTTGTTGTAGAATTTTAAATAAAATAATTGTTTCATAGTCCTATACATAGGTAATATACCTAGCCATTAGATGGTCTACTATCTGCCAGATTCTCCTCCCTGTTCTTCACTTTTCTCCTTGTTTTTAATATTCTGGTACACTCTCTCCTTGTTCTTTCTTCCCCCTTTGACCTATTGCTGATTTCTCCCGCCTCTTTTTCCCATTAAGCTTTGTCCTTGAACCAAAGGGCTAAAAAATAGCTAGGTTAGATGTTTATTATAGTGATAATGTGTTTGGACAAATGATAAAATCCCTTTTCAACAATGAGTGGTTTGGCTACTAAATTATATGTTTTCCTTCTGAAATATGAAACATCCATACCTCATGTCTCACAGCAACACAAAGGATCTTAGTAACTAGACAGAAGCCAGGCTACACTGCTGATGTTTCTAAGTTGTGAAAAAATTAAAAAGGGGGGGGCTATTTCTTTGTAAATTCAGAACATAACAGTTGTTTAGAAGTCCATAAAAATACGAAAGATTTAACAAAATTTGACAATGAATTCCAAGTAATCCAAAACCAGTACTATCTAATTCTACTACTAACTTATTTTCAACCTGTATTTGCAAGCATCTTAGGGAGAAATTTATTTTCATGAAAGTTGGTAAATCGTTGAAATAATTTACATATATACTAGTGGATAAGAATAGAATTTCATGTTGTATTAAATGTGACTGGAACCTTAAACTAATTTTATAGATTCAGTAAGAATTTATATTTACATTCTCTGTCCTTCATCATTTCAGCAGTCTGTGCAGAACTGACCTGCCCATTCACACAGTGAGATCTGGAGGCGCTGGGCTATGGTTTTTGTCAGACTGAATAGCACAGTTGTGGAGGAAATATCATGTTTTGACCATACTTATGATTGAAAGCAGCATGGTTATGATGTGAAATTAAATTTATTTTAATTAATAAATACTATACTCAACTTTAGAAAAATCTGACTCAAGTATTGGTATGACCAGCAGTCTGTTCTCCTGCCAAGTTCTTGAGGGACATGTCTTTCTATAAGCCACATCAAATCAGAGATGACACATGTGTTCTTACTTGCCTATTGTTACAAGAAGGTAGTGGAAAGATGGCTCATGCAAATTTGGCGAATTGTGCCACGTAAGTGAAGAGATATCAGAAACAAATATGTGCCTCTGCTTGGTGCATTGGTCGTTGGTACAAAGTAGAGGGCCTTTTTATTCTCCTATGCTTTTGATGGTTATAAGATGAATCCCTTTAACACCTCTGTGTCATCTTTGAGTAAACCTCATAAGTATGCAACAATTTTTCTCACATGTCAAATTATTTATCAAGTAATATTTCCAAGAGGACATACAGAGAATGATAGGAGGCATTTCCTGAAAGATCTTTGTAGGTGGCCAAAGAAACAACGTGATTAATTGGTCTTCTAAAGGAAGGAAGGAATGCAGTCAATAGCAAAACAGATGAAATTAACCTCTACTTGCGAAATATGAGCTAAAAGCACACACAATTAAACATTGAAAAAAATAACTTTGGGGTCAGAAAGAGCTAGTATACAAGTGAGATTTAACTTTAATTTCATGTGCAATCCTGGAAAAGTTAATGTCTGTGAATTGTGGGAATAAAAAATACATTGTATCAGCACTAAAGATGCTACTAGCTAACACATACCCACAAAGGGCCATTTCTTTCTGCCATTTATATTATTAGTTTCAGATCTTTTCCATCTAAATTTTATACAACCCAAGATGAAATCTTGTTCAAATTCAATTCTAGCTTAATAAAAAAATGATTTATTTTCAGTCTTCTTAATTTAAAAAATCTGAATGCCTAATCTGCTAAATGATTAGCATTCCATATGAAAATGCTGATCATAGTTAAAATACAAAGTTACAGAATTAACCAAGATTGATTCAGGCATTGTTTGTATGTGTAGCACCATAGAATTTACTTTACTAGGAACAAAAAGGCTTTTCTTACCAGTTTTAAAACAACTGCATTTATTGACTTGGTTGTTTTTATGTTTAAAGAAGCAACAATAACCTTTATCTAATATTCATAAAGAAGAATGAGAAATTCATTCTCAATTTTCAGCTCTTTTTGAACATTGTTATATGTTTAAAACATGAAAAAGTGCTACACAGCTTTTCTTGGAATCATAATCTTGTCCAAGTAAATTGCCATTTCCTTTTATTTTACATAGATATAGATAGATAGATACATATGTATATATTTATGTATATGTGTGTATATGTTATATCCACTGTTTTTTCCACACAAAAGTAAAAGTATAATTTTGTTGAAAGTAGTGGTGGTGGAAGGTGGTCTTGTTAATAGCACAATGTATGTTGACTGAGTGCTGCTTTTTATTCACTATTCTCAGCGTCTTGTATATATTTGCTCATAACTTTTTTTATCTCAGTGCTGTGAGACCTGTTTATCATGAGCAAGAAGGTAAGTCCTGCCAGGCTGCACAGTGCAAGGTTGTGCAGGGTTTCAAAACTTTTCAGCAAGAAGAATGACTATGATTTATAATGTGATAGAAAAAGCACACACACAGTAGTTTCATTTATAAGAAACAAAAACCATGCATGTCTGAGGTGTGTAGATGGCTCAGTGAGTGAAGCACTGATCTTGCAAATGCAATAACCAGAGTTTGAAAAGAAGAATGAAGGGGAACAAGTGGTTGCTTGCAATCCTAGTGCTGTGGGGAATGGAGAGAAGAGAATATCTGGAGCTCATTAGCAGGCCATTACACCCTAAGAGGTGAGCTCCAAGGAAAGTTTTACTTGAAGGTAATTGATAATATACTATGCTCAAATTCCTGAGGAACTGGAGCCTGAGCACAATATATAGTATGTTTTGTTAGTATAATATTCTTGTGGAATGTACCCTTGTTCATTCAAATGCTGATTTCTCTATCCCACTATCTGGTTTCAATCTAGTCATTGCATTGAGATGTTTATTCTAATCTCTTGTCTCAAGTTTGTGTAAACATGCCACCATTTGTTCTCTGTATTGTCAGTAAAACAACCAGCCCCAAGGCTGAGCGATGGAGAGAATAGGGTAGGGCATCCTGGTCTGGAGGGGAGGAGAAAGAAGGAAGTAGGAGTAGGGGCAGAAGTCTGCAGAAGAGGAGTTGGAACTGTGAGGAGGGATGAACCAGTCCTGAGGTATGACTAAAAGCAAGTATAATGTGGGAAATCTGCATGGTAGGAAACTATGCAGGCTTGGAGGTTTAGGCTGAAGTAATTATTACCCAGCATTGGGCTCTACGTTAATTAAATAAATACTAGTCTCTGTGTGGTGATTTGGGTATACAGCTGGTTTAGGAATAAGCGCTGATTAACTAAAAGATAAATCAATAATAAATATTAACTCATAACAGTGTCTAAATAAATATTAAACAGAATTAAAGAAAGTACACTATAATGCACCCAGACACCAATGATTGTGAGGTTGTAATATTTTGTTTTTATTATTTGCATTTTTTATTAATTAATTCAATTTACATCTCTGTCATGAGCAACTCCTTCCTCTCCATCCAGTCCCACCCTCCCTCCCTCTTCTCCAAGGGAACTCTCCTCCCCAAACACACCAACTCATTATACACGAGGATGGAGCTGTCTATGGCCTAGTAGTACAATACCATCAGAGGACATAGTCCATGTCAGAAATATCTCCCACTCCCCTAACTAGTGGACTCACATACAACCTAAGATACTTATCTGCTACTTAGAAGTCCTGAGTTCAGACCATGCATTGTCCTTGGTTTGTGCTTCAGACTACATAGACCCCTCTGGGCCCTGGTTGATTGGCTCTGATTGTTTTCTTGTAGAGCCTTTGTCACCTCTAGGTCCATTTATCCTTTCCCCATATTTTCCAGTAAACTCCCTGTGCTTTGCCCAATATTTAGTTGTGAGTCTCAATATCTGTTTTGAGCCATTGCTATGTTGAGCCTCTCAGAAGACAACTCTTGTAGGTTCCTGTCTGCAAGCATATCAGGGTACAGTTAATAGTGATAGGGATTGGCTTTCTTTTATGGGGTTAGTCTTAGGGCTGGGCCTGGCATTGTTTGGAAATTCCCTTAATCTCTGCTCTTTCTGTTCTGTCTTTGTCTCTGCAGTTTTTTGTAGATAGGGTAAATTTTGGATTGAAGTTTCTGTGGGTGGGTTGGTAATCTCCTCCTTCTACTAGGAATCTTGTCTAGACAAAGGGTGTCTTCTTTTGGAATACAACTCAGCCAATGGTTGGAATTAGAAAAGATCATCCTGAGTGAGGTAACATAGACCCAAAAGGACATACATGATATCACCTTAACTATAAGCAGATTATAATCATATACTACAGGATAGACATACTACAATGCACAGAATCCAAGAATATAGGTAACAAGGAGAACCAAATGGAGGACACATAAATCACTCTCAGAAGTAGTAGAATAGACAGAGGATTCTATTCCATTCTATTGTATTTTCTATTCAAAGTAGTTTGCCATAATAGTTTTTTTTTGCCATCAATGATACATAAAAATACTATAAAAGTTAATAGTACTGTGGGAAATTAGAAATCATTTATTCATTACAGTGGGATTCACTAAAATTATTTCTGCTGAAAAAAATAATATATATCTTTTAAGACACATTTATTGGCAATAAGATTTATTGTGGAAGTCTTCTACTTTCCATGATTTTATGTCATTCCTCTATTAAAAGTTTCTGAATGTGGAGTGAATGGGATCACGTTAAGTTTTCAAGCTAAGATTCTTGGTTTAGGTATGGTCTACTGAGCTCCTCTCTCTAATATTAAATCAGTTCACAATCATCTCCTACAAAGTCATCCCAACTTTCCATCTCTCTTCACCCCAGTACCACCTCCAGCACTAAAGACATGCCTTTCCAATTGTATTAGTACCATATATCAAGCTGGCTAGTATTGGGGCTTTTTAAAATATCAGTACTCTGTTATTGGACTTTGTAGCTAGCTTGGAAGCATTTTATCTCTGCTCACATCAATGAACAGAGAGAGAAAGTTTCAGGCTTGTTAGACAGCCACACTCTGATCCACAAGATTCATTTGGAAAGAATAGAGTCCACACCAGAGAGCTAAGGAAGAAGAAGAAAAATTACAGAGTGTTATGAATTACAAAATTATTGGAAAGGCAGAAATTACTGACATGCTTTTATTTTAAAAAAAATCTCAAAGCTAGAACACAGAATCTGTACTCCACAGAAACTTATGAATCTTTAATAATAAGAAATTGAAGCTCAGGAAGCTAATTTACTAGTTTATCCTGCATGTAACACCAGATTAGGGGGCTGGTCTAAGTCAAAATAAATAATTAAATGATTTTGACCTTGATTTCTTTCTTCTTTCTTTCTTTCTTTCTTTCTTTCTTTCTTTCTTTCTTTCTTTCTTTCTTTCTTCCTTTATTTGTCTGAGACAAGGTTTTACTGTATAGCCTTGGCTGTCCTGGACTCACTCTATAGATCAGGCAGGCTTCAAACTTCAGAGATCCACCTGCTTCTTCCTCCCAGAGTGCTGGGATTACAAGCGTGTGCCACCATGTTTGGCAATGCCCTTTATATCTTCATTTCAAAAATAAAGTAGTGATTTCTGGGTCCTAGATTAGATTTTGTTGTGCTTTTAGAAAAAGTTAAAGTTCATTGAATATATTGTCTGGTATCATGTGTTAGCATATATGATATATTGGCATGAACGTTTTTCTTATTTCAATAGTAACCAAAGATATCTACTTGGCTAAATCAACTTTTTCATGCATTGTCACCCAGAAAAATAGGTTATGGGATGTTGAAACTATAATTTATGTTCAGACTTAAAGTCTATTTCAGAGTAGTAATTTGAAGACAAAAGAAATGTTTTGTTTATTTTGTTTTGTTGTTGTTTTAAGGTTTAAATGGTGATTTGGGCAGATTCTACTAGACTTTAAAGAAGAAATTAAATATAAGGGAGAAAGGTTGGGAACATGGCTTATTATAGAAATTGCTTGCTGCCATGCCTGACTACTTGAGTATGATCCAGAGGACCTATGTGGAGAAATAACCTCATGAGTGGTCCTCTGACCTCTATGTGCATGGCTTGTCAAAAGTGCACTGGTATAGAAAATAGACACAGAGAGAGAGAGACACAGAGATGAAATAAAGAAAAAAAGAAGAGAAGAAAAGAAGGAAGGAGGGAAAGAAGGAAGGAAAAGATGACATTTTTGTTAATTTGAAGATGTCATTGTTTATTGATGGAAATCACAAGTCAACATTTAGGTTTGTTTTATCATAGACAACTCAGTCTCCTTGTGGGTTCCCTAGTAAGCTTAGAAGAGACAGTCTCTTACATGAACTCAGTTGCCTGCTCCTTGATCACTTCTCCCTCGTGGGACAACTAGCTATCCCACAGAGGAAGAAGAAGCAGGCAGTTCCTGGAGGGACTTGACCTGATAGGCTAGGGTCATACAGTAGGGAAGAAGACTTCCCCTATCAGCATACTAGGAAAGAGGGATGGGGGGAAGAAGTAAGGAGGGAGAGACCAGAATGAGGTGAGGGAGGGGCTACAACAGGGATACAAAGTGAATAAATAGTAAATAATAATAATAATAATAATAATATGTTTGCTTTAAGCCACATTATAGCTCACACTTTTAATACAGGACTTGGGAGGTCAAGGCAGGTGACTCTCTGTAAATTTGAAGCTAGCCTGGTTTATGCAGTGAGTTCCAGGGCAGGCAGAGGGCATCATAATGAGACCTTGTCTCAAAACAACAAACACAAAATGTATTTGCTTTAACTATTAAAAGAATGCTTTTTAGGCACACATTCTTTGAACTGGTAACTGGCTGAACAAATAACCACGCATGACACAATACAGAAAGGCAGTGAAGAGGTGGAAAGCAGAAAGTGACAAAATGGACTATGCAGAGGTGTCTCATTTTCACCTCAAATGGATAGATGGGATGACATGTAAATAGAAATATGATGCATAGGTAGGTGATGGTAGATTGCCAGGCTCTGGCCCCAGCTATGACCAGGTACTGCAAAGGAAATAACGAGTCAGTGAGGGAGGAGTAAGGCCCATGGGTCTGTGGAATCTTGCATCCTGACTTACCAGAAGTCAAAGTGCTTTTTTACTTATATAGAACTCAGTGGGGAGGGATAGACGCCCGTTGTTCCGTTGTTTAGATCATATCATTTTTGTCCCCAGACACATGTTTTAACTTCCTGCTGGTCATAAGTTTAGTCATCATTGATAAACCATGACAGAACAGAATTATCTCTTGCCATCATTTTGCCCATCAACCCCACAAACCAAATTTTAAGAACCTTGTGGTTTCACAAGCATTATACAGAAAACAATACAAAATAAAACAACAACAACAACAAAACCTCCAAGCCAGACTGGAGAGATTCTCATGTTCCAAGCAATGGTCAAAACAATGGTCTTTTAGGTCAAAGAGCTAATTGTCACTATGCCCAAGAAAAACTTCAGGTCAAAGCTGCTGCAGTTATTATTCAATTTCTGGCATAATACATTGTTTGCATTTTATATATTTGTAAAATTTATTTATATGTCTAATCTTGGTATTCTTTTTTTTGTCATACAACAGCACAGTGGCCCCATATGTCCTAAGTTTTCTAGGAAAGGGAGGGTGTATTAATATTTCATTGTTTTATTATTTATTCACACCATTCTTTGTCCATCAGTATAAGGAATAAGCTTTTTAATATTTTTATTTTAATTCTTATTAATTATACTTTATTCACTTTGTATTCCCTCTGTAACTCCCTCCTTCCTTCCCTCCCAATCTTCCCCTTCCTCTCCCTTCTCCAGGAATGCCCCTCCCCAAGTCCACTGATAGGGGAGGTCTTCCTTTACTTCCTTCTGATCCTAGTTTATCAGGTCTTATCAGGAGTGGCTGCATTGTGTAGAACCCCTGCACTGATGTAGCCCACGGCATTTCAGTGTCCCAGTGGATTCCATAGTAATGGGAACAGGAACTGTCTCTGACATGAACTGATTGGCCTGCTCTTTGATCATCTCCCCCTGAGGGGGGACCAGCCTTACCAGGCCCCAAAGGAAGAAGCTTTTAATTTGATCTGGTGGGAACTTCTCTAGCCCACCAAATCATGTTTGCCACTTTAAGTTTACTTCCTCAGATAATTATTTTGTTCCTGAGTTAGAGCAGGGACAAATATGCCAAGATTCCTTTTTTTTCTTTTTTTATTATACAGCTATTAAATTAAAAAAAAACTATTTCATGGATTCTTTGTGGGTTTCACATCAGGTACCCATATCCTACTCAAGCACCCATCCTTCTGTATCTTCTCTGTGCCATGGCATCCTCCCCAACAAAAAGAACAAACAAAACCGAAAATCAAAAACTAACCAACCAACCAATTAACCAAACAAACCAAACAAAACACCCTGAAGCTGTAGTGTATTATGGTATGTCCTACAGTATACCCTTTTGTCCACACATCTAATATTTGCAAATGTTCATTGCAATTAGTCATTGGTTTACTTCGAGGGCCATGGATTCTGCTACACTATCAATACTGATTCTCGCAAGGAGTTCTCTCAGATTTCCTGTTATTGCCCTGTGTCATGGCCACCTGTGACAGTCAGGAGAACTGGCTGCAACACTCCAGAAAGCAGGCCTTACACCTTGCCTGGGCAACGCAATAAAGCTGGCCTTGAGAGCAAAGGCATAGGTGAGGCAGCTGAGGACACGAGAGCTGGAGAGTTTGTCCTGGTGATATAAGTATGAACCACAGAGAGCTGGCGGGCCCAGATCCAGGGTTTTGAGCTTGCCCACCTCAATATTTTCCTCGTCTATGAACTGCTAGAATGCATGAAAGGGCCAGTCTTGCAAATCTAAAGAGGACTGCTCTTAAAGTAACATCTTAAAGGAGGTTATCAACAAAAGGGTTTTGTTGCCATAGTAATGAATGGTTGTTTCAAAGCTTAAATATCAGAAGACAAAAACTTTTTTAAAAACTCACATCTTAAAAAAATAAAATAAAATAAAACTCACATCTTACAAAACAAAACTTGGAAAAGTATTTAAAGGTTTCATTTTATTCCCAAGTTATGTATGTGTTACAATCTGGCTTCTTACAAAACCAACCTCACACACACATGCTTCCTTTAAATCAGTTATATAACCAGCTCACACACACATATGCATATGCTGGACACAGATTCCTGCATTTATACTAGTATCTAACACTAGCTCATAAAATGTGTTTTGAATCCACATAAGTAGAAGTTTGTTATATCCCCAGTCAATACAGGTTATACGGATATTCACTTTCTTTTCTTTGTTCAAGAACTTAAAATGTGTGCTTGGATGTTTATATACTTATTAGTGATATTTAAAAATTATAAATCCAGAAACAAAACAGTATTCTCAGTATCCTCTTGATGAGCAGGATTAAGCAAACAATCATAAATAAATAAAGCGAGCAGGACATCTCATGAGGTCCCAAATTATCACCACAGCAGCAATGGTTCTTTCGCAAAATCCATCATTGCTCTAGCTAATGACTAGTGAATGCAATGCAAGATGATTTCTGCATTGGTCCAGGGAACTCAGGATATTAAAGGAAAACATGACCATTAACCCCAGGTAATACAAAGACCACTTTTCATGGGATCACTGCTCAAGCACACTTTTATTCAATTTAAGAGAAGTTCTGATTTCTAAATCTCTGATGATTTTTTAAATATCATTGCAGATTTTTATTTTATTTTATTTTTTTACAAAAGAACCTGATCTGAAGGGAGTAGATCCAGTGTCCTTTTGTTTAATATGCTGACTACTCCTCGTTTCTACACCTGTGTAGGTCAGAGACATTCAATCTGTTTCTTGTAAACTGCAAATGGCTCAGCTTTTCACTGAATAAATGCATTGTAAATTATGTTCAAACAACAACACATTGCCAAAGTTATTAACATAAAATTTCAGAAACACAAATCACAATCATAATATTATAATATGACCTTGTGTACTTAGAAATCATCACTGGAAAAAGAAATGATATTCTTTTTATTTTAATTAGCATTTATAATTGTACAACATAATGGGCTTCATAATCCGCCACACACCATCATCATTTTTTGAAGACATTCACCTCAGGAAAACACAATTCTACTATAAAAAATAATTGCAAATAAATGTGTAGCTGAAAAAATGTATTGATAAAAATGGAGTACTTATGTCCCAAGTGAAAAGTATTTATGAATAAGCTAAATGTTCCATAACAGGTGCTTTTTCTACTGGGTTTTAAAGGTACAGTGTCTGGCTGCTGAAAATGATACTGCAAAACAATAGGCTTAGAGAAATCTTTAAGATGTATCATTAGGGAAACTGGGATTAACAGAGGGAAAATAATTGAACACATGTGTGTGTGTGTGTGTGTGTGTGTGTGTGTGAAGACAGTAGGGATGGGGAAAAAAGAGGGAAATGAAGAGATGGAGGGGAGAGAAGGGAGGGGAGGGGGAGGAAGGGAGAAAACTGGAGGAAGTATATGTTAAGGTATCCATCTACTCCATTGCTTATTTTAGAATAAGACAATTACATATTGTTTGTTGATTTTTCTTTCCATTTGTTTTCTAATTCCCCTATAGTGAGCCTTTTTATCAAATTTCACTTGTAACCTCATAAAGATAGACACACTTAATACAACATCCAGCTACTCTGTCGATGCCAATTGCAATGACTTTACTGTTGATTCCAGCCACTTCGTACTATGTTATTAGCCAACAACAATGCAGTATACAAAATCACTGATGTGAGAATAAAAACAGAGGTGAAACATTGGTCAACATTGAAGAATAAGGCTTTGAATGTACTATCTGAGCTCTATAGGATTTTTTGTTTGTTTGTTTCTTTCCGTTTCTTAAAAGTTGACACTTGGGAGGAACAGCCTATCTAGATCCCAGAAGAGGACATTGCAGCCATCCCTGAAGAGACAAGATAAGCTAGGGTCACATGGAAGGGGGAGAGGTCCTCCCTTGTCAGTGGACATGGAGGGGGGCAGGGAGGAGATGAGGGAGGGATGGAGAGAGTGGGAGAGAATGAGGGAGAAGGCTATGACTTGGATACAAAGTATCTAACCTGTGATTAATATAAAAATAAATAAATTACACTTAAAAAAAGTTAAATTGAAGATGGTGCCTGTGAAAAATTCCCTTCTCCCATGGAAAATAGGATTAGTGGTATAAATAAACCAGAGTGGCAGTAGAGGATTTGTTTAGCCATTATGTGACCCTGGGTTTGATTTCTTAGAGTATGTATATATACTCACATATTTGATTAAATAAGAATAATAGTTACTGTAGGCTAACTATAAGTAACAGCCTTTTCTCTGGGTGAAGTAACTGCCATAATAACAATTCACAAGAATAATCAATATTTGGTTACAGGGATATCCAGTTGCCTTTACTCCCTCCATGTGTTTATAATGAAAGGGCTATTGTCTTAGGGACTTTCCTTCAAACTTTGTGAAGCTTGAAGGATCATCCTTGTGAAGAATGCTCAGAAAGTCCACGTTATTGTCAATGCATGAGAAATGTCATTTAGTGATTTTTGCAAAATTTCTAAACGCGTCATAACTATCTTATGAGCTTCACTCTGCAATTAATCTTATTTTACAAACCTAGTAAGTACTCCCGTGTCTGCAGTGGAAAATACACAGATTTTGAATGCGGAAGATGATAAATGAATGAGATGCAATATTGCTTATAAAGATTGTCGCAGCTCACACTGCCATGAAAATGCAAACGGAACTACAACAGAAACAACTTCTTGCTGCAGTTATAAACACTGCCTCCATCGGCAGCGCACTAAAGCGGTCTCCTTTTTCCCCTACAATGAAAGTTGTGTGATCACTTCCAATTATATATTTATTGCCACCTAATGTATACAAATTTCAATATTCTTATAGTTTTGGTTGTTTCTAACTAAATTATGAAAGATATTTCATTTAACATTTCATGCATGCCCATAATTCCAGCATTTGGGAGGATGAGACAGGAAGGATGCACATTTCAGGCCAGCCACGGCTACATATAAGACCTTGTTTGTTTAAAAAAGGAAAATAATATAAACATACAGTAACTGTTCGTAAGTACTCAGCATCACTCATCTCTGTCCTCTGCTATCTAGGGTTGGGGATGAGGGATGGAAGAAGAATCATCCCAAGAAGCAGTCTATAAAGGTGTAAACTTCCCATTCTGTTTGTACTTTCCTCTTCCTAGAATTTTCACGGTATCTAGTCACACTCCAGGCCGGAACACTCAGTCAATCGCTGTTATTGCGAATGGAGTTCAACAATCACACTACTGATTACAACAGAGTCTCAAAAACTTCTGATAGAGTGAATACCCACGTCTTGTCCAACTTATTATGTCAAGTGGCTATGGTGTGACATTTCTTCCTCCAGTAGAGTCATTCTGGATATTCTCTTGAGCCACTGGACTCTGACAAACTCTGGCAAGAACACTACGAAAATATGAAAGGGTTGTGCAATGTTCTCTAATCACCCATTTTGCCCGTTTTGAATTAATTGCTCAACAAATATATATATATATACAGAGAGAGAGAGAGACCCATTTTCTTTTGAATCATGACTCAGTCCTATACGCTGCTATTGAGCCTCAGTACAAAAGTATTTCAGAGCCAGAGCTATTTTTTGCATAGTGGTCAGACAAAAGTTACTCTCAAGATACTGTGTATGGCAATGTCTCATGGCACAGGCTTGCCATAATACAATAATATTAACGACCAGTAAAATAACTTGACAATGTTCTTCTATTGATTAAAATATAGAGATATAACTTCCAAAACACTGGAGTCCTATGTGCAATATCTGACCCATGTAAAATGTACTAATGTATGGGAAATACCTCACCAGAGTCCAGAACATACTTTATGTCAAAATGCACCATTGTTGATGGTAAAAGATCCACATATCTTTAAGGATAATGTTGACAGTAGTGATTATAATTTATTTATCTAAGTACATGTGAAGTATGTAATCAGCTTTTAAAAACTACTTTATACCAATCAGACACCAAACATCTCTATTCTTCAATGTTTTTTTTTTGCAATCTTTGACAGAAGTGAGCATGATTAAGAGATTTATTTAAAATTCACAAGTGCCAGAGACACATGCAGGACTGAATAGTGAACACTTATCAGCAGCTCATATCTGAACAGTACTCTTGAGGCTGACTGCACTTTAGCTCTACTTAAAGAGGCTGCGTGGCTGCAGAAGCAGTACCTTGTAATCTGGTTAAAATCTATCAGCTGCTCTCTCTGCTTTCTGCTCCTGTTTTAAGATGGGAGGCCTCAGTAGTCACTTGCAGCTCTACAGAAAATGTTTGCCATGTGTTCCACCACTGTCCCAGTCATTCTGGGCCCTACCCTTTGGAATTATAAGCCTAAATAAACCCTTCTTCTGGAGAGAGGGGGAAAGAAGGAGAGAGAAAGAGAGAAAAGGAAGGAAGGAAGGAAGGAGAAAGACAGAAAGAAAGAGAAAGAAATAAAAAAGAAAGAAGGAGAAAAGGAATAAAGAGAGAAAGATCACAGTATGGTTGGAGTACACACATTGCTGACTCACCTTGACTCTTACTAACATTCTTTTTAAACCTTTCAACATTTCTCTCTCTCTTCAACTCTCTTCTCCTCCAAATATACAAAGAATGCATGCTACTTGATTTTTATGACTGATTGTTTGTCAATTTTCTTCATTCTCTCTTGAAAACACCTTAGCTCTTTGAATTAAGTGACAGAAAAGAGTTTGTGCTTTGCTGCTTTACCTGTCATCTCTCTTAGGAGTCCCATTGATTTCATTCTCGTCATTTCACTATATCCTGGGAGATCTCACCCCTCTCTACTGCAAGTGATAACCTGCATTCCACTACCCTCATTCAAACAAAAATTAAATTAAATACATGATACTCCACTTCATTGGACGTCATTCTCTTCCTTGGGATTTGAAAACACCCTATCATCAATAACTAAATATCAGCGGCAGGCTCCTCGAAAGCTGATTGCTTTCTTGTCACCATGCCATTGTTTCAGCAGAGGCTGGAATGTCCTGTCCTGGAACTTTTGCTTTCTTTTTTTAATTTTTCTTTAGAGTAATTACACTTTATTTACTTTGTAGTCCCCTCTCCCCTCCACTCCCAAAACCACCCTCCATCCCTCATCTCCTCCTATGCCTCTCTGCAAGTCCACGTATAGGGGAGGTCCTCCTCCCCTTCAGTATGACCCTAGCTTATCTAGTCTCATCAGAACTGGCTGCATTGTCCTCCTCTGTGGTTTGGCACAGCTGTTTCCCCATTAGGGGGAGGAGGTCAAAGAGCTAGCCACTGAGTTCATGTCAGAGACAGTCCCTGTTCCCCTTACTATGGAACCTACTTGGTGACTGACAACCATTTGGACCTCAAACCATTTGGTGCCTACTTTTGGCCTCTATGGGCACAATTACATATAAATGCATGCAAGCAAAAATTCTTACAGATAAAATATAAAATAAAAATGAATACATATTTTAAAACATGTTGAAATGTTAGATGTTATAATAACTATTTAAAATCATTCTAGCTCTTTTAAAACATAAACTGGCTTCAGGTTTTAAAATGATGCCATGAATCTTTCGTTATGCCTTCTTTTAGCCTATTGGTCGCTATTAACTATCAACACCAATGGACTCAACTCTCCGATAAAAAGACACAGGCTAGCAGATTGGATGCAGAAACAGGATCCTACATTCTGCTGCATCCAAGAAACACACCCCTGCAACAAAGATAAACACTATCTCAGAATGGCTGAAAAAAGGATTTTCAAGCAAATGGACCCAGAGAACAAGCTGGAGTAGCCATCCTAATATCTAATAAAATAGACTTTCAACCAAAATTAATCAAAAAAGGATGAGGAGAGGCACTTCATTCTCATCAAAGGAAAAATCCACCAAGAGAACATCACAGTCCTGAACATCTATACCCCAAATACAAAAGTACCTGCATTTGTAAATGAAACATTATTAAAGCTTAAATCACACATTGATCCCAACATCTTAATAGTTGGAGACTTCAACACTCCACTCTCACCTTAGGACAGAACATCTAAACAGAAACTAAATAGGGAAATAATGACACTACAGTGATCCTAAATCAAATGGACCTAATAAATGTCTACAGAACTTTCATCCAAACCTTCAGCACCTCAAAGCACACTCCAAAATTGACTGCATAGTTGGTCACAAAGCAAGCTTCAACAGGTAAAAGAAGATAAAATAATCCCTGTATCCTATCAGACCCCCATGGCCTAAAACTAGACCTCAACAACAACAGAAATAACAAAAAGTACACCAACATGTGGAAAATAAATAACTCTCTACTCAATTACAGCTTGATCAAGGAAAAATATATATATATATATATAAACTTCCTAAAAGTCAATGAAAATGAAGGCACAACTTAAATTTATGGGATATAATGAAAGCAGTGCTAAAAAGGAAAGTTCAAAGCACTCAGTGCCCTCAGAAAAAAGACTGAGACATCTCATACAAGCAACTTAATGGCATACCTAAAAGCCCTGGTTGGGGGGGTGGGGGAGAAGCAGACACACATAAGGAGTATATGATTAGAAAAAATCCAACTTTGAGCTGAAATCAATAAATTAGAAACCAAGAAAACAATTCAAAGAATCAGTGAAACCAAGAGCTGGTTCTTTGATAAAAACAACAAGATAGACAAACCCTTAGCCAAACTAACTAAAAGGCAGAGACTCTATCTAAATTAACAAAATCAGAAAAGAGGGACATAACGACAGACACTGAGGAAATCCAAACAATCATTAGAACTTACTTCAAAGGTCTATATGCCTCAAAATTTGAAAATCTAAATGAAACAGACAATTTTCTTCATCGATTCTACTTAACAAAATTAAATCAAGATCAGGTAACTAGATTAAATAGTCCTATATCTCCAAAGGAAATAGAAGCTGTCATCAAAAGTCTCCCTTCCAAAAAACAAAAAACAAACAACAACAACAAAAAGCCAAGGGCCAGATGATTTCAGCTCAGAATTCTACCAGACATTCAAAGAAGAGCTAATTCCAATACTCTTCAAAATACATCACAAAACAGAAACAGAGAAAACATTACCATACTCATTCTATGAGGTCACAGTCACATTGGTAACTAAACCCCACAAAGACACAATAAAAGAGAAAACTTCAGACCTATTTCTCTTATGAACACTGATACAAAAATTCTAAATAAAATACTTGCAAACCAAATCCAAGAACACATAAATGATATCACCCATCATGACCAAGTAGGCTTCATAGTAGGCATGCAAGGAATGTTCAATATATGGAAATCCATCCATGTAATCCACTATATAAACAAACTGAAGGAGAAAAACCACATGATCATCTCCTTAGATGCCAAAAAGGCATTTGACATAATCCAACACCCATTCATATTTAGTGTCTTGGAGAGATCAGTGATAGAAGGCACATACCTAAATATAGTACAGACAATATACAGCATGCCTATAGCCAACATCAAACTAAACATAGAGTAAGTTAAATCAATCCCACTGAAATCAGGTACAAGACAAGGCTGTATGATCTCTCCATATCTCTTCAACATAGTACTTGAAGTCCTAGCTAGAGCAACAAGACAGCTAAAAGAGATCAAAGGAATACAAATCAGAAAGGAAGAAGTCAAAATATCACTATTCACAAAGAATATGACAACATACATGAGTGAGAGAACTCTTTTAGCTGATAAACACCTTCAGCAAAGTGGCTGGACACAAAACTAACTTAAAAAACAAAACAAAACAAAAAAACATCACCCTTCACAATAGTCACAAATAACATAACTTATCTTGTGGTGACTAACAGCAAGTAAGTGAAAGACCTGTTTGAAATAAACTTTGAGTCTCTGAAGAAATTGAAGAACATATCAGAACATAGAAAGATCTCCCATGCTCATGGATCAGTAGAATTAGCATAGTGAAAATGGCCATTGTGCCAAAAGCAATACACAAATTCATCGAAATGCCCATAAAAATACCAACACAATTCTTTATAGTGCTTGAAATAACAACTTTCAACTTCATGTGGAAAAAAACAAAACAAAACAAAACAAAAAAAATCAAAAAACAACAACAATCCAGAATTGCCAAAATGATCCTGTATAACAACAGATTGTCTGGAGGTATCTCCATCCATGATTTCAAGCTGTACCATAGAGCACTAGTAATAAAAACTGCATGGTACTGGCATAGAAACAGAATGGTGGATCAATGGAATCAAATAGAAGACCCAAAAATAAACCTACACACCTACAGATACTTAGCTTTTGACAAAGAAGCCAAAACCATTCAATGGAGAAAAGAGCATTTTCAACAAATGGTACTGTTCTAATTGGATGTCTATATATAGAAAAATGCAAAGAGATCCATATTTATCATCCTGCATGAAACTAAAATCCAAGTAGATCAAAGACCTCAACATAAAACCAGACACACTAAATTGCTTAGAAGAAAAAGTGGGGAAGAGCTTTGAACTCCTTGGCACAGAAGACAACTTCCTGGAAAGAGCATCAACAGCACAGGCTCTAAGAAAAACAATGAATAAATGGGACCTCATGAAACTGAAAAGCTTCTGTAAATCAAAGGACACTGTCTTCAGATTGGGAGAGGATCTTTACCAACTGTATATCTGACAGAGGGCTAATATCCAGTATATATAAAGAACTCAAGAAGTTAAACAGTAACAAATCAAGTAATCCAATTAAAAAATGGGGTACAGAGCTAAGTAGAAAATCTCAATAGAGGAATATTGAATGACAGAGAAACAGTTAAAGAAATGTTTAATGTCTTAGTTATCAGGGAATTGCAAATCAAAATGACCCAGAGATTTCACCTTACACCCATCAGAATGGCTAAGATCAAAAAGTCAAGTGACATCACATGCTGAAGAGGATGCAGAGGAAGGGGAACCTTCCTCCATTGCTGGTAGGAAAGTTAACTTGTACAACCACTTTGGAAATCAATCTGGTACTTATCAAAGCCGAGCCTGAAACTCATAGCCAAACTTTGGGCAGAGTGTAGGGAATTTTATGAAAGAAGAAGGAGATACAAAGACCTGGAGGAGACAGGAGCTCCACAATGAGAGCAACATAACCAAAATATCTGGGCCCAGGGGTCTTTTCTGAGACTCCAACCATGGACCATTCATGGATATAACCTAAAACCCCTGCTCAGATATAGCCCATGGCAGCTCAGTATCTAAGTAGGAATACCTAGTAAGGGGAACAGGGGCTGTCTATGACATGAAATCAGGAACTGCTGTTTAATCACTTCTACCTGAGGGTGGGGAAGCCTTGCCAGACCACAGAAGATAAAGCAGCCAGTCCTGATGACACCTGATAGGCTAAGATATATCAAAGTGGTAGAGGAACTCCCCTGTCAGTGCACTGGGGAAGGGGCATGGGAAGAGAAAAGGGAGGGGGGTTTGAGGAGGGGAAGGAGGGGGCTACAGCTGGGATACAAAGTGAGTAAAATGTAATAAATAAAAATGAACAAACAAATTAATGAATAAAATGCTGTTTCCTTTCTTTTCTCTGAACATACAAATTCACATTTTTACTTATGAATATTATTATATTATCATTATTTACAATCTTTTCTCTTTGATTCCCGGTTGTAGCCCCTCCCTCATCTCCTCCTTGTCCCACCCTCTCTTCCTCTTCTTCCCCTATCATTTTCTCCTACTCCACTGATCTGGAACGTTCTCTTCCTCTACTGTTTGACCCTAGTTTATCAGGTCCCATCAAGACTGCCTAGATCATCTTCCTCTCTGGGCTGATTAGATTTCCTCATCAGGGAGTAGTTATCAAGGAGCAAGCAACTGAGTTCAGGTCAGACACTGTCACTTATGAGAGAACTCATGGAGACTGAGTTTGCTATGGGCCACATCTAAGCAGAGGGTCTAGGTCCTCTCTGTTCATGGTCTTTGGTTGATGCATCAACCTCTGCAGTCTACACTGAGCCCAGCTTATTTTTAGCTTTCAGCTTTATTGGTCTTCTTGTGGGGCTCCTGTAACTTCTGAGCCCTTCTATATCTAACCCCACACCTTTTCCCCTTCAGAATCCTTGTACTCGGTGCAAAGTTTGGCTGTCTTTGCATCTGCTTAGAGCCCCTACTTTGTGAAGTCTTTTAAAGAAAATATGTAGTAGGTTCCCATCCTGTTCGCTCTTTTCTAAGGCTTCCTTCCAGTGTCTATCCTGTTTCCATTCTGAATGAGAACAAAACATTTTCCCTAGGTACTTCCTGTTGTTTAGCTTTTTAAAGGTCTGTAGATTTTAGTATGTTTAACCTATATGATGTGGCTAATATCCACTTGTGAGTGAGTATACATCATGCTTGTCTTCTGCTTCTGGGTTTCCTCACTCAGGATGTAGTTTCCTTTTAAAGACAGTTTCAAAGAGAAAAATTGAAGTATGTTTCATTCTTACTCACTGCACTTTATAAAACTTACTTCACCAAGAAAAAAGAAGTGATAAGGGCACTTTTCTATGGAGGAAAGGTGACCTTACCTAAAGAAAACATTGAGATTCAGGATACAGATCTCTCTGTTTAGTTCACTGAATAATTTTATAAAGTTTTTCTTAGTCAAAATAATCTTTCAAAAATTTTTACATAGAGTCTTCCTTGACTTGGCTTAGAGAGTAGTCATCAAATTGTAAGAGCAGTAAGGCATAATAATATCTGATGAATTAATTATTTATTTTCTAAGTCAAAAGCATTAGACTATATAGCAAAACCAGATTTTGTCTACAGGTAAATGCATATTAGACACACATAGTATATACTCACTTATAAGTTGATATTATATATATAATATAGGATAAACATACTAAAATCTGTACTCCTAAAGAAGCTGAGCAAGAAGGAGGACCTTAGGTAGGATGATCAGTTCTCATTCAGAAAGGCAAATGAGGCATTCATTGGAAAAGGGAGAAAACAGGCAACAGGACAGGAACCTACCATAGACGGCCTCTACCCAGCAGGATATCAAAGCAGATGCTGAGACTCATATCTAAATTTTGGGCAGAGTGCAAGGAATCTTATGAAAGAAGGGGGAGATAGAAAAACATGTAGGGGACAGGAGCTACACAGGGAGAACAAAAGAACAAAAAAATCTGGGCCCAGATGTCTTTACTGAGACTGATACCTCAACCAAGGTGCATGGAGATAACCTACAACCTCTGCACAAATGTAGCCCATGGTAGTAGCTCAGTGTCCAAGTGGGTTCCCTAGTAATGGTAACAGAGGCTCAGTGGCTCTGACATGAACTCAGTGGCCTGCTCTTTGATCACCAGCCCCTAATGTGGGAGCAGCCTTACCAGGCCACAGAGGAAGACAATGCAGCCACTCCTGATGAGACCTGATAAGCTAGGGTCAGATGGAGGAGGAGGACCTCCCTTCTCAGCAGACTTGGAGAGGGACATAGGAGGATATGAGGGAGGGACAGTGGGATTGGATGGGAATCAGAGTCAGAAGGAAGGAGAGGGGGACCTCCCCTATCAGTGGACTTGGGAAGGGACATGGGAGGAGATGAGGGAGGGTAGGATTGGGAAGGGTTGATGGAGGAAGTTATAGCAGGGGATACATAGTGAATAAACTGCAATTAATAAAAATAAATAAATAAATTTAGAAAAACTCACAAAGGACAGCTCTTTCTGCTTTTACTACCTTCTATTACAATAAAACTTCCAAACAATTAGTCTTTTATTGACCCACATAACTTCTATACAAAGCTTAAAGTCTAGTTTGGGAAAGTCTCCTCCTCATAGTTAATATTTACAAAGGTGAAAAGACAACATGTAATTCTCAGAAAATAAGAACAAATCAACTATGAGGTATGAATAGTATGCTTATACTGTTACACTGGTTAATTGATTCACATGTCATTATAGTTTTCAAGTATGGTATCCTTTCATATATATCAAACTTCAAGTCAAAAATTAAAACATTTATCATTCTCTCAAAAAGACCTTTATAATAAAGCAGATATTTTTATTTCTACTTCCTTAATTCTTGAGCCCAATTCGGACATTGATCTAGACCAGAACTTTTACTTCGAAAACATAACCTTTTACTTCTAAAATGTAAAGCACATATGATGGTTTGGATTAGCCTATATATCATAGTCTTAGAAATTTTAAAATTTGGTCCTAATAGATGGTGCTTTCTAGAGATACTCAGAAGGTACAGTTATTGTAGAGGGAGGGTAAAGATTGAATGTCACTGGACATGTGTTTTAATACTAAATGCCTAGAGCGATTTCCAGCCCATTCTTTCTACTTTATCATCATGGTTGAGAATGTGAGCTCTCTGCTTCCTGTTCTAGAAATCATGCTCATCTATAGCTTCGTCACTGCCATAGTGGACTCGTTGCTCTATGGAACCATAATCCCAAATAAACTTCTCCTTATATGCATTGGCCATGGTACATTATCAGTGTCAGAAAAGTAACCAATATACTCCTCTACTCACTGCTGTGTGTTTGTTCTTTGTGAGCACAACCATACAATATGTAACATTAGAGGGCATACCACTCTGCATTAAATAGCATGCAAAAGAAGTTAAATGATGCTTAGTATGACCCCAGAGAGTTAATACACTAGTGGTCACTCAAGTTAATTCTAATCTATCTGATCATATAATGTACCAAGGTGTTTACTGTCCTGAATAAATATGCAATGCACAGACATATTTTTTAAAAATTAGATCATTAATATTCTTTCCCATTTTGAGTTATTTTCCTTATTATCTTGTGTCTCTCAGGTCAAGGAGGATAATGTGATTCATGCACCATTAAACCCTGATATATTCCTTTGTTTTCAACTGGAAGAAATATGCAGGCCTCAACTAAGCAAGGAATAACCCAGAAGCAGATACAAAGATCTGTTCAGAGATATCAATCCCATTGGAGAAAACAAGATCATCATTCAGACTTTAATCAGCAACAATGAATGGGATGAAAAATGAACAGCCTTCCAGGGGTAATCACAGAGACTGTATGCTTTCCCCTCTGATCATTTGTTTCACAGTGGCAATTGAGTCTATCTTCTTCAGTGTTTATAGTGAACATATTTTTTAAGAGTTAAAACTAACAAGGTTCAGGAGGAAGAAAGGCTGGGAAATAGAAGATACTAAGGAAATAGAGAAACAAGAGAGGCCAGGAGAAAAGCCTTGTGTAGTATAAGTCAGCAGAATATTGCACATGCAATGGTGTGTGTTGGAGGGTAAAAATGGAAATTATTATTCAAAAGAGTCTGTAACACACAGTTCCAGAAAAATTGTCTAAGCTAGAGTAAGGAATTTTGACTATATTAAAAAAACAGAAGAGGCACTATTTTTTTCCTGCAGAATCAGGATTAACATACTCTAATAAATGTTGTTTAAAGAGCACTTTGGCCGCAACAAAGGACATATCATATAGAAATGCAATATACCATTTCAGTTTTCAGGATTATTTAAAAGAAAAGCCCCAAGGTTCTTCCTAACGGGATATGTGCATGTACTTGTGTATACATACATGCATACATACATACATACATACATACATACATACATACATACATACATACATACATTCACAAGAGAGGACAGGCATTAATATCTGTAGGTTAGAAGGCCTCATAAAAAGCACAGAAAATTTAGAGAATTCAGGACTTTCATTCATGTGACCTATAGTTTCACCTAACATCTCGTATTCAACACATTAACAAGTATTCAAGACACAAAATCAGTGGAAAAAAATGGCACCTCATTTCGCAAAACAGAAAATATTTTTTAGCAAGTTTGAACATATCTGCAGCTGACTTTTAATATATGATTGTATGTCACATAAATGTTTTTCTTACCATAAAAAGAGCTAGTCCTCTGGAATGCCTCAGGTACAAACTAGTGGGTGGCATATGTAAACTCCTAAAGATGGATTAGCAGACACTTTACTGTGGGGTCATTTGAGTCTCTTGACTCAAGGTAGACATTTGAATATCACTACCACATAAAGAGCATCCTACTGTGTGGGATTTAAGTGAGTTCCCAAAGTAAGACTTGTGAATTGTGATTGTGAGGCCCTACACAATTATAATCATTGGCAGAATTAATATAGAATATGAAATAGCACGTAGAAAAATAGAATGAATCTGGGAATCGCTCATGCTTCCATTTTAAAAGATAACTAATATCAATTTCATTGAACTCAATTTCAAAGGAAGAGAATGAAAGAGAGAAACAATATCTTAGATCTTACCATAAGTGTATAGCCATTTTGTGTCAAAACTTACTCAATTTTGCTCATTCTTGGTCTTTAGAAGCTTTTTTGTCCTTAGGGACTTTTAGACATTCAAAAGACTCCAGCTGTTCATTACATGAGGGAATATTGGAAAGAGTAAAAATATAATACCATGAACACAGAAATGCTTTGAGGGTTTGGGTAAATGAAACAAAAAACACATAACGTTAATGTGAAAACTCAAAGTCTAGGATCCTTTTTACATATATGTTATGGGTTAACATTCTTATTGTTACACATTTCTAGCTATGAACAATACAGATTATTTTTTAAAAAATTGTTGTTCTGGGGTAAAGAATTCGTGTTATAAATAGCACCAAGACAAATAAATAACACATAGGTCGTGACTGATTTAAATATGAAGGGCATGGAGTTGACCATGGTTGTGGTAACATCAATGTTCTTCCCTTTGTTCTTAAGGGTTCTATAAAAATTAATGTGGCCACAATGTATGTAATAAGTTTAGACATGTCTCGGTTCTTTAACTGGACAGTGGTTCGGTAGCCCTGGAGTTTCCTCTAAATTTCAGCCTATCGTTGTCTGGATTTCTCTGATGATTCTTCTCATGAATAAAATTAATTTAAAAATAATACCATAGCTCAGGTGGCTGTTTTTTTGTGGGGGAAATGAATTAAATTTGGGGAAAATTATGAATTTGAATAAGACAGTGAACTTTATTCCTATATATCTAATGCTCTAAGCTTTGAAAATCATTATTTCAGTGCTGAATATAATGGCATAAACACAGAATACAATCAACACAAAAACAATCAACTGTGAGCCTAAAATAAAACTCATTGTGAGTCTTGGATTGTACCCTAGTGACCTATGAAGGTAAATTTAATTTAAAAAAACCCTTTTATTGGCATAAAACCCTAGAATAAAGCTTATAAATTGAATTAAACGCATCAAAACTCTTTCAATGAAAAACAGTGTTGGCATCAGCTTGCAACGTGCCTCTTACAAGAAGAAACTTTCTTTAACATCCTCAGATGTGAATGCAAGAAGATTGAATATGAAATGTTTATTCCAATGATTGCATTTCACCTTTACAGAATGACAGAGGAAGATTCAATGTCTATAGCCTACATTACCCACGAATTACATTGTTTTCTTCTTGCTTTGTGTCTGAAAGGAGGAAACATTAACGTTTTGAAAGAAAAGAAACTGAGTCACTTCTACAGCTTTATTTTTTAACTCATTAAAAAGAAACTATTGATACCATCCTTCCAGTATTATGTACACATATTTCCTCTAACACAAACCGTATAGTTTTTTGGCAAACTCATCACTTTTAAACTTATTGAAAAATGATAATGGAAACTATGAAATTTTAGATGTCTATTTAGGACCTTTGAGACTTGGTTGTATTAAGTGCCTTATGGTAAATGGTTTCTGAGAAAAGCTACCATTTTGAGTTATTAATGTAATTTATCTCTTCTCTAACAGGTTTAGAGTACACTGCCATGCAATGGGTGGGGCATTTTCACTGTGTTTAACAAACTATGTTCATTTAAGAATTCCAGAATAGTGTATGTAAAACAACTGTGTTGGAACAAATTTAAGGCAAGGGGAACAAAGCATGCTAATGTACTTAAATCCCCATGCTCAAAATATAAGGCATTCGTCGTAAGAAAATGTGAAGTATTTTCAAAGATGACGATGAATTGCAAAACATTATTGGAACACTGTAGAAATAAATTCAACATGTGAATGTCAGTAGAGAAGGGAGTACCCATGCACCACCCCCCAAAAAATGAAATAGGATGTGGTATTCAAAAAAAAAATGAGGTCAAAGCTAAAAACTAAACCAGCATTTTAAGTACAAAAATTCTAATACTTGATATTAATCTGGATGATAAATTTTCCTATAAAAGCCCATGTCTTTTATATATATATATCTTACCTCAATGATAATTTGTAGAACTTGTTCAGAAATATTTTCAATGTATATATGTATATATATATATACACACATATATATATGGAAATATATATTTATCAAAATGATATATGTTTTACAGGTATTATGGTGTATGATAGATAAATCAGTGATAAATATATAAATACATAAATACATAGATGTCACAGGGTTACAAATTGACTTAGAAAGCAGCCCTTCCTTTCTAGATGTAGTGTGGCTCAAGATGGTTATTCTCTTTGTTCAAATTGTTCATAGACAAGGGCCTAAAATCAGGTTTCTTGCCTTTCGATATAGTGCTGTTTCTAATACAATCTACCAGATATCATCAATTTATATGGAACTATTATACTAGTTAGTCATAATGTTATCTTGCATAACATGAACATAATGATTTCAGCAACCGTATTTTGAAACTTTTTCAATTTGCCAGCTGCTATAGATACAGGGATGAGTAATATGAACTTCCCTTGCTCAAGAAGCTTGCAGTCATGTACAAATGATAAACATATAAGTAATATTTTCCTATTTCTTAAAGGATAATGCAATCCTTCTTGAAATAACACAAAAAGGTATCCAAAATAATGCTTAAAAATTTGGAGAACTGGATTTTTCTATATTCATAATGAATAACAAAGAAGATTGAGAAAGTATAGTATAATTATGATGATAGTGATTATTGACAAAGAAGAGTTAAACATTAACACTTATTTTTTAATTTTTATTTTTTTCTTCACAATTTATTCATTATATATCCCGATTGCAACCCCCTTTCTCAACTCCTCCAGTCCCACTCTCCATCCCTCTTCCCCCACATCCATTTCCCCTAGTCCACTGAAAGGGGGAGGTCTCCACTATTGCCATCTGCCCATAGCCTATTAGGTCTCATCAGGACTGCCTACATCCTCTTCCTCCATGGCCTGACAAGGTTGAATCATCAGGAGTGAGTGATCAGAGAGCAGTCAACTGAGTTCATGATAGAGGCAGTCCCTGTTCCTCTCACTCAGATCCACATGGAGCCTGAGATGACAATAGGCCACTTCTGAGCAGAGGGTCTAGATCCTCTCCATGCATGATCCTCAGTTGATGCATCAGTCTCTGCAGGAACCCCTGGGCTCAGATCTTTTAGTTTTGTTGTTTTCCTTATGGGGCTCCTGTCCCCTCCATGTCCCTGTAGTCTGACCCCTCTCTTCTTCCATAATACTGCCTGTTTTCTGCCCAAAGTTTGGCCCTGAGTCTCACCTATTGGGTGAATCCTTTCAGAGGACCCTCTATAGTAGTCTCCCATCCTATTTCCTCTCTTCCCTCTCTTCTGGTATTTATGCTGTTTGCCATAGTACATCTACAATTTTGTGTCGGGCCATCTTTATAGGCATCCTTGGCCATATGTTGAGGTGTGATTGTAGGTTGTATGTGCATCTAAAAATAATGAGCTGAAATTTAATAAAGAGGGAAGTAGCCTCCTATTACCAAGAGCTGTCCCAAGGAAACCATTTATCTCATTTCAAAAAATAATAAGATGATTGTTTGGAAGATGTGAAATAGATAAATGATGTATAGCCCAGAGTAAATCAATCAAGTTAGAATAAGAAAACTGAGAATTAAAAAAAAATAACAGAACAGTAAGAATAAAAATAAACTTTACCTTTGAGTTTTACAAAGGATCAAATAAAATGACTATAACTTTTTAAAAGTTAAAACATTTGAGTATATTGTACATCACTCATTTTTTAAAAATTCATTAAGGCAACAAATACATTCAGCCCAAAGATTACATGTTAATTTTAAAGCTATGGTACAGGACTTTTCTTCTTATTGTAATAAAACCTTGTCACTTAAGATATCTTTTTTAAATTTTGCAGTGTGTGTGTGTGTTTGTGCTTGTGTGTGTATGTTGTATAGCAGAAACAGAAATTTGACAACTTTGCTCACTAATAGTGCTAAAGACTGCATTAATTTTTCATGTATCTATTGGGTACAAACTTTGTGCTAATTATATTATGTCCAGTTATCTTCAATGATAACCTAATATCTGAAGAATTTACCTATGGTAAGGAGAAGACGAGGCTTACAGATATCTTAAATGTTGTTTAACGTCAGTTGATAAGTTTGAGGTAGTGTTTAGGGTTGCATGGCACAAAAGTCCATACTGTATGTGTTGTGAACTATGATCTATTAACATCCACCTGCTAGAGAGGGTCTGATTCTTATGAGTCCCAGAACAATTAGATTAGATTTATGAATTTCTTTATTTTTTTTCCATGTTCTCAAAGCAAAAGTCAGGGAGTAATCACAGCACAATATTAGTAAAAATATGAAATGTCGCCACTTAATTTATAGAGCATAAAAGAATACAAATTCTCAAATTGTCTTCACTATTTGAATTTTGTTTTATATAAAAATATACTTTTTTTAATTTTAGAGACAGGATTTCTCTGCCCAGCTCTAGCTGTCTTGTAACTAATTATATAGCCCAAGCTTGCCTTAAGCTTGGAGATCCACTTGTGTCTGTCTCCCAAATGCTTGGATTAAAAGCATGTGGTATGCCTGTGGCCTTCAATGCCACCTGAAGCCATGTAGATATTTGTGGTCCATAGTGTCACTGAGGTCCATGTTGAAGTAAGTATCCTGAGCAGCAACCTATAGTCATGTTGATGTCTGTGGTCAGTGATGTTGAAGAGGACCATGTTGGGGTCTGTGGTCCTAATGAGCCAAGAGTTATGTTAATGTCCAGAGCCCAAGTTACCACTGCAGGTCTTAGGAATGTCCATGGTCTGTGCAGCAGTTTGAATCTATGTTAATGTCCATGAGAACGCAGCAGTCTCTGGCCCTGTTGATGGGAGTAGCCTGTGCTACCACCTGAGACCATGTTCATGTCTCCAGGCTGTGATACCATCTGTAGCTGTGTAGATGTCCATAGGCTAGACTGCCATATTAATGTTTGTTGCTTGTGCTCTGGGGGCCATATTGATGTCCATGGCCTGTGTTGCTACCAATGGCTATCATGGTGTCCATGACCTATACTGCAGCAAAATGCCATATTGAAGTCTGTGGTCTGTACTGTCACCAGAAACCATTGTGAGATTCATGGCACTTGCTGATGCCAGAGGCCATGTGGATATCCATGGTCCATGCTGTCTCCAGAATCCATGTGGAAGTCCATAACTGTTAGTTTTGCACTAGTATTGAAGGAAAACTCAGTTGAGAACAAGAGTCATAGAAGGCTTCTGTAACAACCCTTACTCCAGTGTCTCACCCCAATAATAGCTTAGCCATCAAAGATAACTCTTAAAAACTGTGATAAGAATGCTAAAGTATAGCTCTCCACAAATGATGGGTAGGAAAGAATTCAGTTTTAATTAAGGGGTTTGCCATTGGGAGTTTGACCATGCTCCAGTGAATAGATAGGTAACACAAATTGGACTTATATTTGTTTGCTTGTTTGAATAACTGAGCTTTCTGGCTGCTTTCTTTGTGTTCCTATATCTATCACCCCTTCCCCATCTCAGGGCCTTCCGACTTCTAACAGTAGGTATGTGAGAATAAAGGTTAGAGGGTAAAGGGAGCATAGATGTCTTTAGACTACTTCCCGATGATGAGGGGTGTCTAGTAATTTGAGGCAAGTCCAATCTTCATCTTCAAAATACCAGCAAACAGCAATCCAGGAAAACAGTAATCTAAAAATTCAACAATGTAACAGTAGCAAAAGTTGAGGCAAGAACCAGCATCAAGGGAAGTAACAGCTGCCATAGACCCTCACAAGGTTCTCAAATTTATACCCTTTCAAGCGTCCCCCGAATGGCAAACATGAACTATATAAAATTGGCAAAAAAATATGCCCTTCCTAGAGCATGGAACAAATCATAATTAGCAGCTGAAGTAGACCCTTAACTCAAACCAGGGAAGAAAACAAATATCATGTTCATATAACATAACTGTGTTTTTTATGAAACCAAAATCCAGGGGAAAAGGATCTCCCCTATTAGTGGACTGACAAGAGGGGCATGGGATGAGAAGAGAGAAGAAGGTTGAGTGTGGGAGGGGACAAGGGAGGAAGCCACAGCTGGGAAACAAAGTGAATAAACAATAATTAATAAAAAATAATAAATTTTAAAAAGAAATAAGAAAGAAACCAAAATTCTCAGGACATTTTTCCTTTTAGTACAACAAATGGCTTTTTCTCTAATAACAATAAACTATATACAATAAGAACAATTATGAGGACTATCAGGTAAGAATTATATTTACAATGTGCAGTCCATTTTTATTTGGCAAACTTGGATAAAGTATTCCACTTTCTATCCTATCTTGGTGAGTCTAAAATTTCGTGTCTAAATCACTTTCTTATCGTGTCATTCATCACCTTTAAAACATCTTTCTTAGACTCTAAAACAGTTTTTTGATTCCTCACAACTTAAACTTTTGTGTCTCTATAAATTGACATCTCTCTTTTTTTTTGCATTTTCCTTTTGTATCTTATAACATGGAAAACTGTAAGACTGTAATTATCCAGTCCTCAACCCAATCAGAGTAGCGAAAAGGATAAATTTTACCTGAGTAACCAGGAAGTGCAAAGAAAGCAGCTTCTGAAACTATAGAAATGACTACCTGCCTACCCAGGATACCTCTCATTTTGGTGGGACATTCAATATTTGCCTGACAGGCCCAGAATATCTGACAATATCTTCAATATCTGTGAAGCATGACTTCTGAAGGACTGGCCTATCTTTTCTCAGCAAAGTTGAGGAGTCAACTTCTCAGTGTCCCACTTGTCCACAGTTTGGAAAGCATGCTGTGAAAAGTAAAAGTAAGGGCAGTTTTGTTCCCAAGTGGCTAGCATTGCCATGTTTGTTGCAAACTCCTTCATTTTCTTTGAAATACAGTGGGGGTGGTGCCAGGAGATGACATGATGTTAATTATCCTAAGCAGTTTGCAATAGTAGCTTTCAAGAGTTAGAACTTTTTTTTTTTACATTTTAAAATGAGTTCCATATATACAATACCTTAAAGAAGAGCTGAAACTCATATGCAGTATGTGCTCTGTTTACTGAGAAATTACAAATAGAGACATTTTCAATGAACTGAATGCTTTTTCAAATCCGTGGCTAGGGTTTTCTTCTGTAACCTGTTGCTCAGTTTCTCTTGCCTGAATAGTCTCCTACATTTTGCTACAAGACTTTGAGCTTCCAGTTCCCAACTGAAAGCAAGAAGTTGCTTTAGCTATCTCTCTTAAACCTGCATTCATTTGTCCCAATGTCAGCAAACCATGGGAAGGCTAGGGGTTCTTTCAGAGAACCCGAAACTGCTTGTTTCCTTCTCTGGAGGAAAGTAAGTTATTTCTCATAGTCAGCACACCAAGAATTTTGAAAAGTACCTTATTTCTCGCAGATAAAACGCCAGATAATATGATCTGATGCCTTTACTAGCTTTGTCACAATTGGTATATGGTCAATTTTACTGCAATGAAAGCACTGGGCATCTTGATTCTGGAGACTTCTAGCTATAACTTGTGCTATGATACTGGCATGATGCTCATAAGAGCCAATACCAGTTGTGTCCTTTATCAATTCACTCATTGGCACTGTTTGTGCCTTTAATAGTCTAATACCTCTTTTACATTCAGTATTCACATTCTCAAATGTCAAGGTCTCTGTCAATACTTATCTTTCATCAGTGTCTGATAGGTCTCTGATTACAGCTGAAACCTATCTTTGCAAAACATCTGTGAAGGCTTCCCCAGAGTCTTGTATAATCATAGTATATGAGGTGGAGCTTTGCTCAAGTTCCTCAACTTTTATCTCAAGCTCTTTAAGCTGCCAAAAGACACTGTTCTAAAATGCCATTATCAAACGAAATCTGTTCTTGTAGGTCAGAATACCAACCTTCACCAAGCAATTGATCTTTAACAAAATTCATTCCCCTTGCCTTATTTCATTGTTCAATATTCACAGCTTCCTCCCTCTACCACGTAAACCATTGTAACTGAAGACTGACCTCCAGCACAGCTGTCATTAGACCTTTCCAGTCTTGGGTAATAACTCTATTTGGGTAGCACAGTTATTTATTTATTCACTTATTTACTCATTTATTTATTTATTTATTTATTTATTGATTTTTACATAAGGAGAATGCAATCTATAGGAAATAATAGCCTCCTTTAAATGCATCAGATCTATCATTTCTCTAGGACACCATACCATTTCTTCATAGTCATGGTCAGCACCATTATCAGGCATGTGCAATTACCAAGAAAACAAACGGTGATTTCATAATCCCAGGCCATTCCTTCTCTGGCCCTGAAGTTAGCTCAAAATTAACCATTTCTCTTGGAAAAGGCTGTTTTTCTTTAAACCTGAAGCCCTGCGTGGCAGCCTCCTCCCCCTCCTCCCAGTTGCACACTGGACTCCCTACCCCACCCAGGGACTTCAGGGTCTTGAAACCAAAAGTGCATAGCACTTGGTTTGCTTCCATCTTTCGTCTCTCAGGAAACTCCTGCTTTCTTGTTCAGTCGTGGGGTATGATCATTTTATTCGTTCCCTTTCCAGTGCAATTTGCTTTCCAAGTGCTTCCATCTCTACCCACAACCTCTCCAGTTGCACAGCCCTTTTGACAACTCATTCAGAAATGAGAGAATAGAGTGACCCTTTTCATCCATTTTGTATTTCTCAGACCTCCTACATATCAATTTGTGATTTTTCAAGTTGTTCAACCATATTTTTTTGAGACAGAATACAGGAAAAAGAAGAGAAAAAAAATCCCCTCTGGGATTAAAGAGGTAGAGAATCCAGTGGCAGCAGCCGCAATAAACTTTTTGCTGGGGTTCTGCAACAAAATATTCATCCCTTCTTTCCTTGTGACTTTCTCTATGACATTACTAGCCAAATTTTCCATTGTGCCTAGTCCTACATCTGGGGGCCACTTGTATCCACTTTTTTTTTTGCTACTTTATTTGTGTTTTTATCTCTACCAACCCTTCCCCACTCCAATCTTTTCCAACCCCACAACACGAGGTAGGTGAGAAAGAGGTAGGCAAGAAACTTACAGGGAAAAGGGGGCATAGGTTTCTTTAGGTTACTTTCTGATGATTAGAGCCATCATCAAGTTCCTTGGAGCAAGGGAAATCTTTGTTTTCAGAATAGCAGCAAATAGCAATCCAATAATAGTAAAACAGTAGCAAAAACCAGCAGCAGCAGGGGGAACAACAGCTACTTGCTGAAGGCCTTTTGGGGACTCTTGCATTTACACCCTCCCAAGAGTTCCCAGAATTCCAAACATAAACTTGCAAAAAATCATGCTCTTAGAATATGAGACAAATTATAGTTAGCTGCTGTGGGTAATCTGAAGCAGCTGACCCCCACCCCCCTATTACACGCCTGGGATTAAAACAAAAACATATTCACATAACGTAAGTGGAATTTTTAGGAAACCCAAATTCTCACTATGTTTTTTGTGTGTTTGTTCTATCTTTCTTTTTCTTTTGTGTGGGGGCAGATATGGGGGGGGGTGCATTGGGAAGAAGAGACCTGAGAAGACTGAAGTAAGTGTTATTGGTTGCATTATATGAAATTCTCAATCAGTAAAATTATTATGTTGAAAAAAAAACAAACTATATTGATAAAAAGTTTCACAGAATATTATAATTTTTCTATAACACTATATATATGGAACTTAGTTCCCATCAAATAAAATGTTTCTCATTGAAAAATTTTAAGAAATATTTGTTTTTAAAAATAGAAACAGGAAATTCAACAAGTAAGCAGAATTTACCAATCTTATTCATCTGAAATCTACTGAGATGAGTTAAAATTAGTTTTGTTGGATGAGTAAAGAAAAGTACTCCTTTTTTTTTTAGCAACATATTCTTGGTTTCTTATTTAGCAGCCTATAGAATGTATATTGCATAATTAAATTTAATTTTTTTTATTATTAGTTCCATTTTATTAACTCTTTATCCCAGCTGTATCTCCTTGCCACATTCCCTCCCAATCTCACCCTTCTTCCCTCATCTACTCCCTGCCCCTTTCCAAGTCCACTGATAGGGGAGGACTCTTGAAGTCAAAGAAGTGTATATACATGATTTAGCCTTACATTCTAATATAACACTTGAGAATGAGACTTTTCATGATAAGTATTAATGTAATGGTTACATGTAATTCTTATTAAAGAAAAGAAATTTCTGCTCTTTATGATGTGTTGGCATTCCTGTGAATGTTCATTTCTTCTTTCCGCTAGTACTCTATAGTCTAGTACTATGCTATAGCACTTTCCTGTGCTCATATTCTCTCTAGAATCTCATTTACACACTACAGTCTTAGTGTAACTGGAATTTGACAAAGCCTACCAATATTGTTTAATGTATGATCCAGACTTTATCACTTGTCTGTGATTCTGAATCTGTCCTTAAGTGTATATTCACTATCACTGACACTCCTATATTTGGGTAAAACTTGAGAAGATTAATATTAGCTAATTAAGAATGACCTAGAGAACATGCCCATCAAAATATGTTCTTGTCAAACATATTATTCCCACTGATTTGTATATTTTATGTAGATGGGGTAATAAAGTGGCATGCTCATAAAGCCATTAATATCTTGCCAATTGAGGAAGTTTTGTCTTTTGTTTGAATTGTAGACCCTTGACTAATTATATCCATGTGAAGAGATTCTGATCATTTCTCTAAGTAGCATATTTTAAATGTGAAGAAAATGCTGACCCAGATCTTTATCTTGGCTGACATCAATAAAAATTAACAACCTCTTGAAAAGTCACTTGTTAGGCATACAGCTTTTATAGTGAGTGAAGAGTACCTAGGAGAAGGAGCTCATTCACATTCATTGAGCAATCTCAAACCCCAAAAGCAAGTAAAGCTGCCAGTGAACATCACACACAGGAATGAGGAACTGAATTTAACTATCAACCATGCTCTATGCCAATTTTAACATTAGAAATATTCTTTTTAGCCACATGTAATCCAGCATTCACATGTAATCCAACATCAGTCGGGTAAAGGCCGAAAGGTCAAGAGTTCAAGGTGATCCTCTGTGAGACACTTAGCTAGGTGCTCACAGCTAGCATGCTGTACATGAAGATTAGGCTCTCAACAAAACAAAGTAATAGCCTTTTTATGTTGATAATGAAGAGATAGTGAAAATCACTTAGTGTTCTCAAGTTAAATGTCATGTTTCTTAGCTCTTCCTACCCAACATCATTCCCTCCCCAACATAGCAGAGGAATAGTACTTTGAGACTTTTAGCTTCTTTTTATTATTTTACAAAGTAATCGGAGGAAAAGGTGGATTGCAATTCAGAGTAGAAAATAATAACCAATAGGTTTTGATTTCTAAGATCCTTCTCATGACCTTACTCTTTCTTTTCTTTTCAAAGAGTCCCAAAAAATCATGAACCAAGCAGTTTCTATTATTATGGGTTGGAAGAAATTATCCTAATAAGTAAGTCACCGAGTGAAGATATTGAAAGACAATGAAGACTTGACACACCAGCAAAAATAAAGCCAAATATAAAACCTGATAAAAACCCACATTGCTTTGCTCCTCCAGGCTTCTAGGATTTTGAGCAATGTAATCAATCAAATCTTCAATCCAAAACCCACAGAATACTTTCTTTACAACCTGAAAATGCCACTGTTCATATCGCTGTATATTTTTTAGATGAAGATACTGATCTGAATTTATGTAAAATATAAATAAAAATACCTTGAGTTTGAGACTAGTCTGGGCTACAGAAGGAATACCAGGAGAGCCAGAACTATACAACGAAACCCTGTCTCAAAACAAACAAATCAAAACCCAAAAATAAAATGAAAAATTCTTTAATAATTACCCAACTTATTAGTCACATCCTACAGACAAGAGAACTGAAGTCAAGAAAAGAGACATAATAAACAATGAAACTAAATTAAAAACCAAATGTTCATCATGTTTCACTCTGCACAGTGTTTATCCATAGAGGCTTTCATCCTAGCCGCAGATCAAATAACCTCGTAGTGTACTTGAGCATCTTTTGGATATATGTCCAGGAGTGGTATAGCTGGATCTTGAGGTAACACTATTCCTAATTGTCTGAGAAAGTGCCCAAATGATTTCCAAAGTGGTTGTACAAGTTTACATTCCCACCAGCAGTGGAGGAGGGTTGTCCTTTCTCCAAATCCTCTCCAGCATGTGTTGTCACTTGTGTTTTTGATCTTAGCCATTTTGATGTATGTAAGGTGAAATATCAGGGTCCTTTAGATTTGCATTTCCCTGTTGACTAAGCTCTTCAATCAGCATCTTTAGAACAAGAGACATTTCACTATTTTTAGTGTTGTTTCTTTTTCTCTACCAATAGTGCTTGTTTCTCCAACCAAACTTTTTGAGGTAGTCTCTAATTCCTTCTCAACCACAATAAGAAAAGTGATACTGGGTATTTGGAGAAAATCTTTCATAGACAGAACAATTAATCTCTCCAAATTTGCTTCTCACTTTCCCATTTTGGTTGCTGCACAATGGTCACTCATAACTGCCGATCGTCATCACATATAGCTTTTTTGATTGCTTTTGTTTTCTTGTTTTGAAACAGGATCATCCATTTAGACCCAGTTAATCCTGAACTTGCAGCTGTTCTCCTGTCTTTAACTAGCACTGACATTTCAGACCTGCACTAATATAGACAGTTTGCATATCTTTACTTAAATAGCAGATGAAGACAGAGACTTTCTGTTTTTCTTCCTTACTCTGTTACAAAATATCTGAGTTCCTCATGTGTTATTACTTAATTTTTCTAATGTTAAGATAGCACATGATATAATACGTTAATATGTTTAAATTTAGTTTGGGGAAACGCCACACACAAACTATCAAAAAGACAAAATTTTTATAACTCAGATAAAAACTGAGAGATGGAAAATGAAAATTAGTTTTCCAACATTGAAAAGAAACTAAAGGTGGTGCCACCATTTTAATAGAGACATACCTTCTCAATAATTCCTACTTGCATGCTTGTAGCTAAAGAAACATCTCTTCTTATATGTCTGGTCATTGTGAGAGCTCAGTGAATCACTGTAGTGAGCTTAAAAACGCAGATATGGTATGAGAATATGTATATGTGTATATTCAATATATTTAAATATATAATATAACATAACTATTAACATAAAGTAACATAAATATTTTATATATTATATATTATATATTATATATTATATGATATGGGATATGATAGTATAATATTACTATATTATAATAAATACTTATTTAGATATTATACTACATAATATTTATATTATTAAACATTTAATACATTAATACTTATATATTACATATATATTAATATAAATATTTAAAATATATTAAATATAAAATATATTTATATGTATATTTAAAACTCAGATGTGGAATATGAGGGCTGTTTCAGATTGTCCACAGCAGCTGACTATGATTTGCCTCTTGCTCTAGCAGGAGTATGATTTTGCCAGTTGGAGACAGTAGATTCAAGTGTGTGACATCTGGAATTCTGAGGACTCTTGAGAGGTGAAATAAATGTCAGATCTCCAAGAATGGCTGCTGTTGTTGCTGCTGCTGTTGGTTACTGTGGTTACTGGTTGCTGTTGTTGTGGTTTGTCAAAAGTCCCAAAGAGACAAGAAAAAGAAATTGAATATCTTGAAGGTAATGATCAAACTTGCACCTAGAAACTTGACACCTTTAATCACCAGGAAGTAGGAGTAGTCATTTACTTTCTGGGACACAGATAAAACCTGAATATAGAAACACACACCATTATCATCATCAATTTCATAATCATTATCATCACCTTTTTTTGAGGTATAAAATATGTATTGGTACTAACATTGCTTATCAATACACTTTTATGTGTCTTTCAGGATAGTTTTATAGCAAAAGACTCTACCCAGAATACATGCAAAAGAACTAAGAGAACTTGACCTCTCATCAGATCTCAAATACAGTATTTCTGATCAAAAGATGTAGCTAGTGAGGTTTCCATTAAAAAAAATGTTGAAAGATGAGAAGAAAGTGTCTTAAAAGTAAAGCAATTCTTTGTTTACATCATTCATCTGTATCCGATGACCCTTTAAAATGCAAGCAGAAGTTCATCAAACAAGGTTAATTTGGTGAATTAACCATTTGGGAAGAAAATGAACTCATGATGCCAACAACCAGGAGCTGTCAATATTTTGACAAACTAATGCTTTAAGATGCCAACTGCAACCAGCAAGGCAAGTTCCTTATGTCCTGAATCCCATCGTGCAATGGCAGAAATAACGTTGAATCTTTCTGGACAGTTTCTAATCTGAGCATTTCCTGGTGAGCCAGCACTCTGACAGGAGACAACATCTCTTTGACTGTATGAAACAGGATGGCTAAGAGCTGAATGAGATGGGCAATGCTTTCTCCCAGTCTGTCAGATAGGCAAGGATGTCTGGATGTGCTATAAGAAGGATACAGGTTTTTATTTATTTTTTCTTTGTCAGCTCTTTGCAGCATCCCATAATTAAATCAGGAGTGTTGAAGTAATGGCTTTGAGCAAGCAAAAAAACAAGTCTTTTTTTTTTGTATCTTTGAAATTTTGTGAACACTCTTCAAGTTCTCTTAGGAATGACAGGTAGCCCAATGTCATTTCAGTTTCATCCTTGTTCCTACACTGTCTGGCTACATAAATTTTCCTTAATGATCATATCCAGGAAGAAAGGTCTAGAATTATTTTTAATCCAAATAAATTTAAAGCCAGGAAACATCCAAGAACTGGGTGATTATGATTTCTCATTCAATACTGTTATTTCCTCTAAGACGTGTGAAAATACAAAAACTGTAATGTTCAAGAATACATGTTTGCACATGTGCACACATATCTTAATGTTTAGACATGGCTATGTAGAATGAGTGTATGTTCAAGTGTATAAAGACAAAAATTAAGTATGTAACAAGTAAACAATCTAAAATGTCTAGCTTTCTTTTAGATTCAAGCTAATTTTCAAACAATATGACAAGCAAATTTTAACAATATAATTTTTGGGCAAAGCACAGGAAAGCAGGGAGCAAAAAGGAGACTTCACTTTTTTGTAGACTGGGAATTAATTAATTCAAATTAGTTCTCAACTCGTGATCCAGAAACACACACACAAAATGTCAATTTTATAAGAGCACCAGACCCACTGCAAAAGACCTGTGATAAATAAGATGATGTTACTTTTGTATTCTCCTCCTGCTGCTGCTGTTGGGGAAGATGACAGCCTAATCATGCTTGCCCAGCACTGGGCTGTGAGTTTACATTACCCGGCATGTGTTCTATCATTACTGCACGGTTTGGGGGGATAATGGTTTTGTCTAAACGGTACCACAGGCAGAGAGCTTTCCTGAAAGTCACTCAGCAACTCACAAAGGAGATTTTTCTGCATGTTTTAAAATGTGCTCAGGGTTTAAGTGTGAAATGATTAGTTGCTAGAGGGCAAAAAGCAGACATAAAAAATCTTGTCCTCTTTAATAATAGCTCAACAAATGTTGACATCTACGTTTATGTTTATTTACATAACAATGAATTAATATATTTTCAGTGGATGAACGGTGATCAGTGGATGCCCCTAAGACATAAACAGAGCCATTGAAATTCATATCATTGTAGAAAAGTAGGTGGAGAAAAGAGTAAACTGTTCCCAAACTTTAACCGGAAAGAGCCCAAATTTGAGATCTCCATTGGGTCCCTCCACCCAGAGCTCAGAACCACCCAAAGAGGAGAGAAAAATTTTCGGAAACAGATGAGTCAAGGACACCAGGAGGACAATGCCCACAGAATCAAGTAGGCAGGGCTCTTTGGAGCTCACAAAGACTGAAGCAGCAATCACAGAGCCTGCATGGGTCTGTGCAAGGGTTTCTGCATGTATGTTATTATAGTTAGCTTAATGTTTTTGTGGGGTTCCTAACAGAGGGAGCGAGGTTCTCTCTTCCTCTTTTGGGTACTCTTGGGATCCTTACACTTTTTCCAAGATTTACCCGGAGAGAACGCAACTGGGTTGCCTTGCCAAGCCTTTACGTGAGGGTTTGTGTCTTGTCTTATTGTATCTTCTATGCTGCATTTGGTTGATATCCCTAGTAGACCTGCACTTTTCTGAATGGAAATGAAGTAGGAGTGAATCTTAGGGAGAGGGGAGGGGACAGAAAGAGAGGGTGTGGTGGGTAACTGGGAGGAGTGGAGGGAGGGGAAACTGCTTGGGATGTATTATTTAAGACAAGAATTAAAAAAAACAGTAAACAATAGCTTATGAATTTGACAAGAAAAAAGTGGGGGGTATGATTGACAAGGACATGGAGGAGAGCAAAAAGGTGGTAAATTGATCAAACACCTCACGTGTGTGTATGAGATTCTTAAAGACTAAAAAAAATATACTAAAGAAGGGTAAATATTCCCTAAATTCCAAAAACTATAGTAGTATCACAATCAAAAGCATTGATGACACCCTTACCCTCACATGTTAAAAAATGGTCCTGAAATGTTAGAAGTCACTGAGCTAGAGATATGGGGTTGTGGTGGAGAGCTAAGACAATATTTTTTAAAAATCACTACCGAAAGCATATCTCATTCCTTTCCTAAACATGAATATTCACATCATAAAACCTTGCTGTAGGGACAAGGAACTGACTTACTTAAAAAACTGAAGAAGTACATAAGGATCCCATATGCATGTCCTTGAATATTCACCTTTGACCAACCTCTCCCCCATGTAGTGGGCTGCTGGAGCTCAGTTGCTTCATTTGAGCTGACTGCACACATTTCCTCCCAGCATGCAAAAGAATGCAGAGCTTGACTCTCTTGCCTTATGAGGGCAATTTATTTTGACAGCTTCCTCAACTCCCTCCCACCTCAAAGTTGTCAGACTTCCAAAATGCTACAGATTGAACTCGAAGCATCCAAAAACTTCATAGCTTGAAACTGAAAGCAGAGACATGGGAACAAGAGTCAAAGACAGCAACGCAGTTACTGTCTTGGTGATTTCCTACAAAACCCAATTGTTCAAAACCAAATTTGTTCTTTATTTATCTTTTGTCACTGTCTGCTTCCTTCTCTACTTGCCACTTTAAATGCTCCTTTGTAAGCTCCATTTTCTATTGTGGGACACAGTTCATTCAATATCTAACTAGTACATTAGTTTCCCCAAGCAATGTTCCTTTTAGCAATAGTGGAGTAATTCATCCATTCTCGGGGAAAACAAGTCCACTCTCCTAATTTCAATTCTTTTCTCTCTTTGCCACATGCTAAACCTTTCCACTTGTGATGCACCAGAAAACTGTCATGTCAGGAAAGTAAAACAAATTGTGATGCCATTGATCTAGTCTAAGATTTGTTAAAAACAAACAAACAAACAAACAAACAGAGTGTTAAACTCATCATTTGTGATGATATTGTCAAGTGCTGCTTACTGCATCACATTGTTCTTTTTACACTGTCTTCTGAAAGAAATCCATCTCATTTTTATTCAACCAATAGATGTATGGTTAACCAAATGTCCTTGTGGTATACTTGATCATATTTTGGATATATGCCTAGGAGTGGTATAGCTGGATCTTGAAGAAGCACTGCTCTTAATTGTCTGAGAAAGTACCAGATTGATTTCCAAATTGGTTGTACAAGTTTACATTCCCACCAGAAATGGAGGAGGGTTTCCCTTTCTCCAGCATATGCTGTCACTTGAGGTTTTAGTGTTAGCCATTCTGATGTATGTAAGGTGAAATCTCAGGGTCCTTTGTTTTGCAATTCCCTGATGAATAAGGATGTTGAGCATTTCTTTCAGTGTTTTTCTGTCATTTGGTGTTCCTCTATTGAGATTTCTCTCTGAGCTCTATATCCCATTTTTTAATTGATTATTTGATTTGTTGCTGTTTAACTTCTTGAGTTCTTTATATATTCTGAATATTAGCCTGTTGTCATATATAGGGATGGTGAAGATCTTTTCTCAGTCTGTAAGCTGTCATTTTGTTCTGATAACAGTGTCCTTTGCTTTACAGAAGATTTTCAGTTTCATGAAGTCTCATTTATTGATTGTTGATCATTTATTGACTATTGATTGTTGAGAATAAGCCATTGCTATTCTGTTCAGGAAGATGTCTCCTGTGCCAATGAGTTCAAGGCTCTTCTCCACTTTTTTTTTTCTAACAGGTTTGTACTGACATAGAAAAAGACTGGTGGATAAAAAGAATCAAATCAAAGATCCAGAAATAAACCCATACACCCATGGACACCTGATTTTTGACAAAGATGCCAAAACCATATAATGGAAAAAAGGCATCATCTTCAACAAATGGTGCTTGTCTAATTGGATATCTACATGTAGAGAAATGCAAATAAATCAATACTCATCACGCTGCACAAAACTGAAGACCAAGTGTATCAAAGACCTCAATATGAAGTTAGACTCATTAGTATCCTTTTATACAGGGTTTAGAAGATAAATTCTGAACACATATCTCTAGGTCTTTCAGACAAACATAGAAAGTGTTTCTTTTTTCCCCTTATGCAAACAATGAAAATGAATGGAGCTAACTGAAGCAGGAAATGACTTTATTGAAAGGATATAAATAAATTGACAGAAAAAACAGGAGAGTAATGGAGTCCATATCACAAAATCACCAGAAATTAGGAAAGTGTCAGTTTTGAGAGTATCTTGGCCAATGAAGATGATGAGGCTGTGTTCACCTCGAATGATATAGCAGAGAGTAGAGTGAGTAAATGCAATTTATTCTCCTGCCTACAGACTCCCCAGACCATGACACTACCGAACCACACTATATACATATATTTTCTAGCAGGTATCTGTCCTCAAAGCCTTTATATTTGAAGAAAATCCCTCCCATAAATCTATACAATCATCATTTTTTAAAGCTGGGAATAGTGCAAGAAACTGAACTGCCAAAAAATAAACAGTAAATGTCTATTTATCATGAAAAACAAATACATTACCCTTTTCTTTCCAATTGCTTATCAATTTACTTTTGCTGTTATTCAACAAATATCTAAATACATGCCAGTCATAATGGTGCAGGCTCAGAATTCTGCTGACCATTTTTTGCTCCCTAGTCTATACTTCAAATGGCAGAGCAGGAACTACGGTTTTATGTGGACTCTATGACCCACAGTGAATGATGGAGGTGAGGAAAGAAAGGTAGGTGTTCCAGTCCCATTTGTTCCCTCCTAGGCCAGTGTTTGGAAATACCTACATCACTGCATTAAAAGCCCACCACTTACTGAGAAGCTGATGGTAATTCATAACTTCCGGATAAGAAAAAGTCGGCTTTCTTTAAATGATCTGACCCCTGATGGGGAAGCTACATGCTAGGGGAAACCCCACTTCAGAGCTATCTGGGAAGCACATACAAAGCTTAAACATGAAGGAAAACAAATACAGTGAGAGAGAAGACACTGAGAAGGAGAATGTAGAGGAGGAAGGTGGAGAGAGCTATCACGAGAGTATCTGGTCATATACAAAATACTTTGCATGAAATTCTCAAATTATCGTTTAAAAAGGAAAGCTTTGAAGAGGAAAGCTAGTCTGTCCCACATCTACAACTCTCTATGGGTTTTTCTTGCCACTATCTGACATTCCAGGAGTATTTTCTAAAGCTGGGAACAAGAAGAGAAACTAAGGGAGGACATCTCTTGGTTAAACTTCAGGGCTGTGACAGGGGAGCCTCCTGAGGATGTATGTGTGACTCTAGCTAAGATCCTTAAATGGAGAGGTGGGCATGAAGAGTGAAGTTACCATCTCTTAGCTAGGCAGGCCTAGTAGAAGGAGAGGAACAACAACCCACAGTCAAAACCTTTGATCCAAAAATTACCCTGCCTACAAGAAGTACAGGGATAAAGAGAGAACAAAGATTGAGGGAATGTCCAATCAATAATTGGCCCAACCTGACACCCACTCCCAAGGTAGAGAGCCAACCCCTGGCACTATTAATGATGCTCTGCTTTGCTTGCAAACAGGAGCCCAACTTAACTGTCTTCTGGGAGGCTCGAGCAAGCAGCAGTTCCAAACAGATGATGCTGGGACTTGCAGCCAAGCACAGGGCAGAGCTATGAGGGTCCTGTGGAAGTGTTGGGGAAAAGATGGAAAGAGCTAAAGGGGACCGCAACCTTACAAGAATACCAACAGAGACAAGTAACCCAATCCTATAGGGGCTTACAGAAGCTGAGACATCAACTAAGGAACATGTATGGTCTTTCTTCAGTTATCACATTTGGAATGACATCTATTTCTCAGAGAAATCATGACATTGTAGGATTCTTTATCAATTAATCAGTGCTTCTTTGACATTACTAAATTTATAACATAGCAAAGCTGTTTTGTTTTGTATTATTTATACTGAAACTCTCTCACAACCAGAAAAGGCAGCCTTGCTGTGGATTATATGACCCATGCATCAATTCTGAATTCTGAAAATTGCATTCTAATAACACACACACATTTACAAATGTTTTAAACTTTTTACAATATTTTTTTCTTTCCCAATGCCCAGTTGTTTTTGTAACCAGACATTTTCGTTATTCCATCAAATATTATATAATTACACCCAGAACACTATCATATGAACGTAAATGAACACATTAGATGTCTGCTTGTAATAGGAATCTCTTTAACCTGAATTTTTTATTCCAGTCCTATCAGAATGATTTGAATGCATTTGAATTCTATCTATTGCTTAGATAAAATTCATCTCAAGATACAAGTTTTTTTTTAATAAGACAATAATAAAACACAGTGATGGAATCAAGGAGCAAATACTGTTAGCTAAGACAAGAGACACAAAGACAAAATTCAGCAGGTCACTGAGTTCTGGTTGCAAACATCTAGCAACTCAAGAGGGCTCTTGCTTGAGAGTGAGTGTGGAAAGGACTTCAAAAAAGTGATGAAAACTTTCATTCACACAATTCACACAAACAAGAAATGTTTAACATGACCCATGGTTAACTTTAGGAAGTAAAAAAGGCAGAAGAAAATGAAATTGATGACACATAGGAAGCACACCTTTTACAGTTGGAATGATTGTAGTAAACATTTGGAGAAATAGAAATGTGGAAGTAAAAGCCCTAGATGGCAAAGGATGAGGAAAGCAGAGGATTGATGCATCCTGGAAATACTTGAAAGCTCAGCAGACACATCTAGGATTCCTTTACCCTTTGTCCCAGAACAAAGATCAACACCTCAATATGAAGTAGAGAAGAGGGCATGACTGGATCCAATCAGATTCTACAGACCCTGTTAGAGCTAGCTGCAATATTCACAGTAAATTTCTTTTTGACAAGGTCTTAATATATGGGGCCGATTGGAGTTCACTGTGTTTGTCAGCCAGGCTGGTCTCACATTTACAGAAACCTCTTTGCCATTCCCTTCTGAGTGTTGGGATTAAAGGTGTGTGTCACCATGACAGAATGATTTATTGTAACTACTGCCAATAGCTGAAAAGATTCTGGAAAATGTGAAACTCTAGGCATACAATTTTCTTCTCATTTCCACCCAGATTAGTTGTGTTGCATTATGGTCAATGTGCAGTTGAAATTTAGTGAAGTTTTGAGGTTTTGATCATTTTGTAAACTAAAGCAGGTATTTATTTTGAAAACTACCTGTAATTTTTATATGACCACCTGCTTATTATGAAAATGATAAGTTAGATGATTGAAAAAGCAAACAAAACAAAACCTGAGATAAAAAACATTTAATAGTCTTCTACGTATATTTCAGTGTGTAAGCATTTGATGTGAAAACATAAGGATATGATTTCCAATCATCAGAACCAACACAAAACTTAAACAATGTAGTAAATGCGTGTTTAATCTCAGTGTTCCTACAGGAGATGGGAGGTAAATACAAGAGAATCCCTAGCAATTCCCAAACTAGCTTATCCAATGGTAATACCACAGAGACCCTCCTCAAAGGAAGGCAGAAGTCCAGGACTGCCATACAACTTTATCTTTTGACCTCCACTCCCGTACACACAGACACATTTATAGACATACATAAAAACAGACACACACAACACATAGCCCATATGTAACACATAGGCACAAACACCATCAAAATATTTTTAAAATATTTTTTTAATTTTTTATTTGACAGCTTTATGGTGGGAAACAAATGGTTTAATCATAGTAACAT
>CM053748.1:34815189-34836527 GCA_028658305.1 Pachyuromys duprasi
TTGGGCTCTAGCCCTGACTTCTTTGTAATACACAATAAAGCTAGTTGTTCTTAGCTGCTCAAAGTTCACTCAAATGATCCTCTGTAGCAGGGTTTCCAGCCTTATGCCTGAGTCTTCTCAACTTTTGAATAACTCTACTTTCCCTTTAATCTTTTCAAATATTATGTTAAAATATTTGTATTAATAAAAACCCCAACATTTTTATTTAATAATTATCACAGTCTTGAGTAGTAATCTCTCAAAAGAAAACAAATAGCTAAAAGGTATGTGATAAATATATCAAGGTTAAAAACCGTCAAGAAATGCAAATCAAAACTACAACAAGGTGACACTTCACATTAGTTAAAATAGCTCTGTAATTTTTCTAAAGTGCTTCTGAATATATGAAGAAAAGGAGTCTTTATATATAATGGGAGGGAATGAAATTATTAGTCGTAATGGTAAGTCATGTGGAAGTTTTTCAATAAATTAAAAATGGAACTGTATGTAATCTAGCATTCTCACTTTCTACATATGCAAAGGGATTGAAATCAGAATGTCAAAAGGATATATAGACTCTTATGTAATTGCAGTAGCGTTCACTACAGTCACAACACAGAAACAGTAAGTCTGTCAAGCAATGGATGGATGAGGTGCTGTACAAAATGGAGAATATTCTGTCATTTGCAACATGATAGATGGAATTTGCAAAGCACAGAGAGAAAGACAGTATATGATACCACCAGTGCATGGAATATAAGCCTATTTCATAGAGCTTGACTATAAAATAAATTGCAATTACAATGTCTCAGGAGAATACAGGGGAAAGAATGATGTGAAAATATTGATTAATTAGTGTAGTAAGTTGTAGCTAGGGAGAAAAAAATCAGTTCTAGTGGGAGACTGAATGGTACACTGACTAGAAATGAAGGTAATGTGGAATATATGTTTAAAAATACAGACTCAGACAGTGGTGTACACACACACATGTAGCAATACTAATCAAAGATAAAGATGCCATTGATTTGAGAGGGAACGGGGGCCATGGGTTAGGTTGGAGGAAAGGAAGATGGGAAGTGTTGGAAGAGGTAAAGAGAAGGGGGAAATGTAATTGTATTTTATTAAAGTAAAATATTTACAGCAATCGGGCATGGAGAAGTGGCTCAGCAGTTAAGACCACTTGTTCCTCTTGCAGAGGAAATGAGTTTGAGTTCTAACACCTACACAGTGGCTCACAGCCATCTGTAACTCCAGTCCAGGGGATCTGACACATTTGACCTTTTCTGACCTCCATGAATATTATGTATGTATATGATGAACATGCAGAAAAAAGTCACATAAACATAAAATAAAATGTCATAAATTTTTAAATAAATATAAACTAAAGTGAGAAAATTTGTGATGTTTCTATTAGTTAAATGTTTGGAGGATAGATCTGTTAACCGTGATTGAAATTATGCAATATATACAGGTATAACACTAGATGTCAGGCTATGCGCAACTTTTACAGGTACATTAAAATGAGTTAATATGCTTTGAATTGTACTCAGTATTATAGGTGTGGGTGGATAAATTCAGAAAACAATAGAATAACACTTCCTACATGCTTTAAATATTCTCATTCATGCTAGAGATATCACAGCGCATTTGTAGTAAAGTGAGATCAACATACACCCAACAATATTTTCAAATGAACAGCTGCCTCTGTATGATGACTCTGTTCTGTACTTAAGCTGTTGATGCCAGAACCCAACAACTATCCATGACTTTTTTCTATAGTTCTACAAGCAACCTTTTAGCTTCCAAGGCTTTTATCTACACATGAAGAATTCAAGTTCAGATTGATTTTTCCAAAAATGCTGACTTAAATTAGCTTCTTCAAGCTTACAAAGTACTTTAGTGTGCTGTTTTCCTTAAATTCTATTATCTAGAGAGAATGTTTAGGGATTATTAGCATCGTCAGAATATTGAAAAAGTTGAGTAATCAGAGGTTATCTTCTACAACATCCACTTCACTGGTAGGTAGAATAAAACTTAGAGAACTCTTTCCCCTGTTCCTATCCTCAATTTCATTCTATTACATGTATTTTATAGAGGATTGTACAACCAAATTTTCTGAACCTAACAATTCCATTAACTCGGGTGTGTCAAGGAATTATCTCTCTTCAATATTCAACACTTACTAACAAAGCCAATATCTTAACAAAAGCTCTGCCCTTAAGTTCATAATGAAGTTTACTAAATTCTGATCGGATTCTAATGTGCTTCCTTTGCAAAGTTTAAAAACATACAATTTTCTCTCTAAAAACATAGGCAGTTGGTCATTAAAATGAATGATAGTTATTTTATCAGTGACTATTATGAGTTAAAGAGGTTATTTCTGCGTTTGAAAATTTAATTAAAACTTCCTCTATTCATTAATAATTTCACTTAACAGTATACACTTTGTAATTCTAAGAAGAAAATGGTATAAAATACCTATGGTTTTGTTATCACCTACCATCTTCAGGGACCAAAATACATTTTCCATCATATGGATTCTTCAAAAGAAATGTCTATATGTATATGTAAATGATGCAAAATAATAAGCAAATAAGGACAACTGAATGGGTATAAGAGCCCCAGGCCTTAGGTGAAGAGGGGCATAGTACATACACATGTAAGAAGAGAGTGTTTCCTGCATGAGTTCTTGCGTTGACAGCAAAGAAGCTGTGTGGCTATACTGAGACAGAAATTTTGAACCACTGGAGTATTTGCACGTTTCCCAATGAAATGGGAAACACCATCTGATATCCTCACTATAATTACTTCACAGAAATGAAAGCTTTACAGTGAGTAGTGGCTGAATCAGGGGCTCATAACTGTTTAAAACGCTACAAATAAATAAATGTCAGTGCTCAGCTATGGATATAATGCAGCATTCTGTTCCCTGAAACCTAAGGTTTCAGAGAACACTGACGAAGATAGGCTGAAAGGAATGCAAGAGCTGGATGACAGGGATGAGTGCTGTGAGGTAACAGCGGCATTGGTCACACGCACAAGACCCACTCACAAGGTTCAGTCACTTAAAAATTTCAGCAACTGCCATTAATCCCAGGACTCAGAAGGCAGAGACAGGTGATGACTGTGATCTTAATGTCTGTATGATCAACATGGTGCATTCCAAGTCACCCAGGACTATACAGTAAGACGCTTATCAAACAAATTTTAGGGGACTGCCCACTAGTAGGTTGCCTATGCCTTTCTGGTGGTTTCTTGATGTAGACACACAGGCAGCCTTAATGCAGCTCAATTAGTTAAAAAATGCAGCACTATGTTGGGAGAGAGCTACATTAGGGATCCCTGTTTAAGTTTGAAGTGAACATGGTAGTGGTTGTGATCAAAATACATTATAAACATGTATAATTTTCAAAAAGGACGTAAAAATATTATAAATGCCACAGGCCTAATGTGAGCTGTGTAGATAAAAACTTGTAAGTGAAACAGAATGTTATGCACCTAAAAGGAAAATATAAAATAAATAAACATGTCTTGAAATGAATTTAAAAAAATGTTCTTACACAGTTTAAGCTACTCCCTAGAACTCCTTCCTCACAAAATAGAATCTCAACTTAACTAATGACTTTGGGATAAAAACAAATTGAAGAATGACTTTGTAAAACTGCAGTAACAGTTAAGGTAGAAAGTACCAAATACATTTAATAGTTCACAAAACCTTGGATCAGAAGGACTTACAAAATAGAAACATCCTCTACATATGAACCTGAAGGTGATCACAAGGTTATAGACTTCAAACTTGATTCTGTGATAGGATTAGATTTGTGAAATGTTAAAGTCAACATATTCTTCATGTGGGAGAGGGAAGAATCAATAGGGGCCAAAGGCAGTCAATAGCAGATGGCTGTGCTGAGATTCCCAAAGAACCACATGCTCAGACACCTACTTCTCTTGCAGTCCTTTCTACAATGAGTATAGATTTCTGCATGTAACATTTCTCCAATAAGCTTCAGCAACCAAGAACCAAGCTGAGTATAGCTAGTTACAAGAGCGCTAACAGTGGCTGACTAAAGTGTTCTTCTTTCATTGCTGGTGGGAATGTAAACTTGTACAACCATTTTGGAAATCAATCTGAAGCTTTCTCAGACAATTAGGAATAGTGCTTCCTCAAGATCCAACTATACCATTTCTAAGCATACATCCAAAATATGCTCAAGTACACACAAGGATATTTGCTCAACCGTATTCATAACAGCTTTCTTTATAATAGCCAACCCAGATGTTCCTCAACTAGGATAGGATACAGAAATTGTGGTACATTTACACAGTGGAATACTACTCAGCTATTAAAAATAAGGAAATCATGAAATTTACAGGCAAATGGTGGGAACTTGAAAATATCATCCTGAGTGAGATATCCCAGAAGCAGAAAGACACACATGGTATATACACTCACTTATAAGTGGATATTAGACATATAATATATAATAATCATACTAAATTTGTACACCTAAAGAAGCTAAACAAGAAGGAAGACCCTGGGTAAAGTAATCAATCTTCACTTAGAAATAGAAACAGGATGAATATTGGAACAGGGAGAAAACAGAAAACAGGACAGAGGGCAATATCTGAAAGACTATACCCAGCAGTGTATCAAAGCAGATGCTGAGGCTCTTAACCAAACATTGGGCAGAGTGCAGGGAATATTATGAAAGGAAGGGGGAGATAGTAAGACCTGGAAGAGACAGGAGCTCCACAAGGAGAGCAATAGAACCAAAAAAATCTGGGCACAGCGGTCTTTTCTGAGACTAATACTCCAACCAAGATCCATTCATGGTTATAGCCTAGAACACCTAGACTACACAGATGTAGTCCATCGCAGCTCAGTGTCCAAGTGGGATACGGGGACTGTCTCTGACATGAACTCAGTGTCTGGCTCTTTGATCACCTCCTCCTGAAGGGGCAGCAGCCTTGCCAGACCAAAGAAGAAGACAATGCAGCCAGTCCCGATGAGACCTGATAGGCTAGGGTCAGAATCAAGGGGAGGAGGACCTCTCCTATCAGTGGATGTAGATTGGAGCATGGGAGTAGATGAAGGAAGGAGGGTGGGATTGGAAGGGAATGAGGAAGGGGCTACAGCTGGGATACAGAGTGAATAAACTGTAATTAAGATAAAAAATTAAAATACAAAGAATGTTTTCTCTAAAGACAAAATAATTGGGATTGAAAAAGAGCGAGGGCAGAGTGGTGTTCTTGCTATCTCAGCCAAGCAACCACTTCTACTGCCTAGGTTCTCTTAAATCCGGAAGAAAACCTAAAATCATTTGTTCAGTTGTCTCACTGTGAAAATTTTAGATTTTTTTTTTTTTTTGCCAGTGATCTTGTCATCCATCAGTAGAAGAATAAGGGATGTGATGGATACAAGACGTCACCATGGGTTTCATCATATGAATTTAGAATTTTGAAGAGAAGTTAAACTCTAAACTCAAAAAGGGCACAAATTTTAAGTGTAATATCTGTAAGGTTATTTTTCTCTAAGTGTTTTTTTGTGGTAGATATCATACTATATTAAAAACTTCTAATTTTCATTTGAGACCATGTTTCAAGATTTTGTTTTACCTGAATAATTCTACCTTTTAAAAGCCCAGAACTTTTTAAAAAATTTAAAAGTGGTAGTGTGGATGTTTATCTTCAAATTCTTGGACTTAATTCAAGCATTCTTGTTTTCTCCTTCGCTTGTTAATATCTACCTGCTAAAGGAATTAATTGTGATAGTAAGGAATGGATGAATGAGGTATTAAAAATAATTCAATAATTAATTTCCACTTTGTTTGTTTTTAGTGCTTTCTGCTGTGGATGATAAATCTAAAAAATCAAATTATTATAATCTATATACTCCTGATAGTATATTCATTAGTATTCATAAGCAGCTATAAGAACATGAGTTCATATGTTTGCTTTGTTTTTATTATTTATTTTGCATGTGGAGGGTGGATGTGCTTGTGTGGGTGAAGGCATATATGTGTCATCATATGCCTGTCAGAGGACAATGTGTGGAAGCAGGTTCTCTCCTTTCAACAAGTGAATGCCTGGGGCAGAGATTGGACACTCAGACTTGAGGCAAGTGCTTTTACCCACTGAGCCATCTCACAAGCCCTACAAGCATCTTCTGTGTGGTCTTAGGCCAAACTATAAAGCATCAAAGAAAAGAGAATTACAACAGAGCAATTTGATATTAGAATATGCAACTCAATGCCACTTTGCTATTGTGTGTGGTTTCCTCTCATTAAGATAATTACAATATTACATATTATTATTATATATTCCATGTGTTATATGCTATTATATGAGAAGGCATCTATCACCTTAGCTTCAAGAATGAAGACATCATATAATGCAATCTTACAACAACACAGAAAATGCATATGATATAAATAACAACGAAACATTTGTTTCACCTCTTTCCTTTCTGGCAATGCTGGAGTTAAACTCAGTATCTTGTTCATCTTAGTCAAACTTCTACAGTTTTAACTTCTTCTTGAGACCTAAGGAAAACTTTAGCTGTGAGTTTTGAATCAATAAAAAATTCACACACTCAGTGTATACTGTGAGGGCATGGTGAGCTCCAAATCAAAGGTAGGAACAGGGTTGCAGAAGGGGGGATATGGCAGCAGACCTTGGGAAGCCTTTCCGCTGTGGTCATTTGTTTGAGTTTGAGTTTTATTTGAGTTGATTTATTCTTTTTCCCCAATTTTTAGGGTAGAGATGTCACAGAGATGGATCAATTGTTTCTTGCCTAAAACTCCCTCTCATCTTGGCAGCTACCAAGTTTTATGCTCACCTGTTTGGTTTTTTGTTTGTTTGTTTCCCCAAAATATTAATTAATTGGTCCTCAAGCCACACTTTAAGTCTATTTATAAATTATTTCATAATTAAACTAAGACTTCAAAAAGGAATTTTAATTTCTCCTGTAGCTGATCCAGAATGCCTCAGAGCATTATAGTCCAAGGGCAAAACAGAGCTTAATAGCTCTTATCCTGGTGGCCAGCAAGGAGAGATAGGGAACACACACATCATGTTGGTTTTGATTTTGAATATCTATGCAATAAAAATTCTTATCACACATAAACTCTATTTTCCCCTTGTATGTAAGATAAAAAAATTAAAGAAGTGTTATATTGACAAATAACTTTTATTTAGTAGGTATAAATATACGTATTAGTCAAATTGAGGTGACTGAAAGAGTTTTGAAATAAATATGCATAATCCCATTTATATAAAATTGAATGGCTTAACCAAACAAGATGTTTATTGTTATTAACATGTTCTGTAAAATAATTATATACAGAAAAGTGCATTTTTTATAAAAAAAATACAAAATGTCTGTCCTAGCATATATATATATACCCAAAAGCCTGAAGCTCTGAATGAGTAACTCTTTCAAAATTTTTCTTAAAAAGTAGCCATAATCATGTTATATGTTTTCAAATACCAATATTAAGCTTACATTTAGGCCTCTGTATCTTAAACATTCCATTTTATCTTTGCATGTGTTTCCATTATTGATATATATATTTGCATATATGTTGTATAGAAATAAATATATATTTCACTATTTACTACCTATTTGGTTACTACAGTTATTTCACTTAAATTTGCTTTAAATAAGACTACGTCACTTCAATGAATAAAAACTTTAAATAATTTGCTGCACATGAGAAGGAAGTATAAATTTTATGCAATTCAATTATTATCAAATTTGCACTAGATTTCATTGCCTGTTAAGTGTTCGGCTTGAATGTAGTTATGTGATAACTGAGAAGGGTTGTTGTCTATTACTTTTTCATACGGAAAAAGTTTAGCAAGTTAAAGGCATAACGACACCAAACTGGGATTCTCTCTTGATAATCAAATCAATTCAAGTAGAATGTAGAGGTAAAAATGGATTTCCTTCACAATGATGTATCCCCACGTTATTATTCTACTTAAATAATCTATTTTGTGAACAGCATAAATGTGTACTTTGAAGCTGAGAAATCTTGCACCATACTCAATGTATCTCACAACCCAATACAGTCTGTGCTATTTCTTCTATTATTACTTCCATTATACTTTTGTGCAATATATATACATATATATACAGCTATTTATTGATCTATAAACTCCATCTCTCTATTTTACTTTAGAACACTGCCTGTGTCAGTGCATAGCTTTTCAATGCACCCAGAAGGTTATCTTTTTATTATTATTTTATTTTTTAATATTAGTTACAGTTTATTAACTTTGTATCCCTGCTGTATCCTGCTCCCCCATTCCCTCCCAATCCCACCCTTCCTCCCTCATCTCCTCTCTGCCTCTTTCTAAATCCACTGATAGTGGAGGACCTCCTCCCCTTTCATCTGAACCTGGTTTATCAGGTATCTTCAGGACTGGCTGAAATGACCTCCTCTGTGGCCTGGCAGGGCTGCTCCTCTACTCAGCAATTAAAAACAAGGAAATCATGAATTTTTTAGGCAAATGGTGGGACCTAGAAACAATCATCCTGAGTGAGGTATCCCAAAAGCAGAAAGACACACATGGTATATACTCACTTACATAGACATATAAGATAGTATAAACAAACTGAAATCTATACACCTAAAGAAGATAAACAAGAAAGATGACACAGGTAAGAGGATCAATCCTCACTTAGAAAGACAAATGGGATGGACATTGAATATAGGAGAAAACATGTAACAGAAGATTATCTTAATTTTAGAGTTAGTACCTAGAGTTCCTGTAGTACTGTAATTCATAAATGATACTTTATTTAAACTCAATATTAAGGTAATTTTCCAAGGTATGGCTTTATCTTCTTTTATTCACCATTTTCTTCATATTTTTTTTCTTAAAACACAACTTTCACTGTATTTATTGTATTCTTAATTCTAAAGGCACATTTCTTACATGTTGCCATTCACTGAATTTGTTTTCAGATTCTCTTATAGGCACTTTTCCTAACGTTCTGCATAGCCCACATATTGTAGTAAACTAGTTCACTGAGGTCATAAATATCTCTTCTGTTATAATAAATTACCTTTCCTTTGCACTCAACATGAAACTATGACTGACTTTTACTTAGGAGTACATGGCTCAGACTATAAGTGATTGCATTTTTTCCAATAACGCCATCTAGGTCTTCTCTGCAAACAAGTTTAGGATTCCTAGTTCCAAAGGACCATGATGCTTTAATGGCTGAAATGACAGCTCAGTCTGTTGGGTAAATGCTCTGTAAGCATGAGGACAGATGTTTCATCTTCAGAATCTAAGAAGGAAAGTCATTCAGTGCGTCAGGTACTTGTAATACCAGGGCTGGGAAAGCAGATCATTGGAGCTCACTAGCTGGCCAACTTAAGACTAGCTGAATCACAGGCCAGAGTAAAATACTATGTAAGGATGTGGGGTTGACCTTAATGTACAGTGATTCTATCAGGGAAGCTTATTCCTGTCCAAGCTTATCTAGTATCTTCCAAATATCTCCCCAAATTAAAAAAAAATCTTTATGGTATTTAAATTATTTCATCATAGTCTTTTCTTTCACAAAACCTGATTATGAAATGATTTTACTTGTAAGTTTTCATTGAAATTTAAAATTATGTTTATTAAAATGATACATAGTGTCAACAATGTTGACCAAGATAGCAAATATCAAGTGTACATTCAAACTCAAAACGTATTACACATCCTAAACATCTTAAACTATGGATTTATTCCAGTGTGAGTTAGCTCAAATAAAGTGAGAAATTCCATAAGTAACTGTCTGCACCATGAATACTTTAAGCTCTCCATTTGCACATTTACAATTTACTTTTCTATTCACCAAATGTGCTGTACCATTTACGTGGTCCAGCTGTGCTATGGTTTTTAACATCATGGTTTAGAAGTCACTGGAAATAGCCATCCTTTTTTGGGCTCTGCATTTCTTTGCTTATGTGCCCTTATTATTACACAGTTGAAAGGCCAAGGATCATTAACATGCACAGTTTCACGGCAAAGATTACAGCAAAGCATAGCATTAGTGTGCAGGAGCAGAAATGCACACAAGAAACCCGGAGTGGTACAAATGCTCAGAAACAACTGAAATGATAACCTTACAGGAAGTAGGCTGGCAGCAGCTATTCAGTACCTCCAAGACAGCAAAAGAAAACATGCTGAGCTAGCTATTTTCGTGTAAAGTGATAGTTCTGATTTTTGTTTCAAAAGACCTTCTCTCCTTTTAGATGGACAGGTGTTTTAAATGTTTCAATGGTGAGTCACAATTTAAATTCTGCATTTTTACTGTATAGTCCACTGATAACCGTTACCAAATAAAATAAAATAAAATAAAATAAATGAGCATTTAAAAGTACAACAGCCCTGTTCCCATTACTAGGGAACCCACTTGGAGGCTGAACTGCCATGGGCTACATCTGAGCAGAGGTTCTAGGTTATCTCCATGCATGCTACTTGGTTGAAGTATCGGGGACTGCCTCTGACAAGAACTGATTGGCCTGCTCTATGATTACCTCACCCTGAGGTGGGAACAGCCTTACCAGGTCACAGAGGAAGAAAATGCATCCACTCTTGATGAGAGCGCAGAGACTAGGATTAGAAGGTAGGGGAGGAAGACCTCCCCTATCAGTGGACTTGGAAGGAGCATGTGTGGTGAAGGGAAAGGAAAGAAGGGTTTGGGAGGGTGCTACAGGGGGGATACAAAGTGAATAAAGTACAATTAATAAAAACAATTAAAAAAGGACAGCAGCCTTGTCTAGCATCAAGAGGAGAAGATGGGGCCTGTTCTGTTTAATATACCAAGGCAGGTTGATACTCACGAGAAGTCTTTCCTGCTCTGAGAAGAAAGGGAGGAGGCACAAGGGAAAGGGAGGGGAAAAAAGAGGGCAGGGAAGGGAGGAGAGGAGGTGAGAGCAAAAGAGGGGAGGAGGGAAGGGGACTTCCTACTTAGATGTAAAGTAAATTAATTAATGAACGATAAAAAGTAAAGCAGCGTTGTGTATGCATCTGTTTGCACGGTGATTCCTTTCCTTTTAATTAAAACGTTTACCTCCTATTATTTGTTATCATTGTTTGGAATTTACGTATCGTTTCTGGTTCAGCGTGCTATGTTCCTCAGAGCCTAGCATGACAAGAATGAAAGCAAATTGGTGTTATAATTTTACGTCCACATAAGTTCTTTAAGGAAAATAAAAGTCAGACTTAAATAAAATAATATCAATAATTGGAAGAAGCTTAAAAATCAACTACCGTATCATATAACTGAACACATTGCTACTAAAATGTCAAGACTTTGTAAAACCTTTTGTTTCATGTCATTATAAAGAAGGTATTGATTCACGATAAAAAGTAAAAAGTATATGTTAGTTTATGTCTAATAAAGGAAATAGTGCAGTTATCTAAAATAGTGCTTTGAAGCATATTCTCCACAATATGAAAAATCATTATAGCGGCAAGAAGTAACAGGAAGTTAACAAATTCCAATCCTTATTTAAGCACAACTATTAAAGCTTATTGGAAAATAATAGATATTAAAAAATAAATGTGGAACAACTGTGGGTGGCTTATTTACTTTATTGTTTATCTGATTCAAATTTTCAACGAAGACTCTGTTTTAATTTCATGATTGCAGTGAAATAAAATGTATTTTGTTATTTTTAAACAAAGTTGCTCAATTTACATAAATTGAATTAATCTCCTTTTATTAAGTAATTACTCTATTAATCACTACTGAATAGGACAATGTGATAGAAGCGTGGTGCAAATCACAGCACTATTGTTAGTTCCTGGAATAGTAATGAGAATACAGACAATTTATATTAATGTAAAAGATGCTTGACTTTCTGTTTCTAATCCAAAGAGCATATCAATTAGAAGATAGTTCAATGTGCGATCTGAAACTCACATAATGACTTGGCTCAGAAAATGAAAATGCCTTCTCTTTTCTATTAGGTATCTGGGACATAAAATGATTTTAGGTACCTATTATTTAATCTATTGGAGAAAGAGAGAGAGAGAGACAGAGAGAGACAACAGCACATAAAGGCACTGGTCATTCTTATTAATCTCTTAAATAATGTGAAGGATTCTGGAGACTAAAGCCATCTCAATGTCTCTAGACAAATGCATTCTATAGGTTGGCTCCGGCATCCACAAAAACACCACTCTTTCAAGTGCGTAGCTGGAGGCAACAGATTTCTCAGGAGGGGAATAAACAGTTAAGGGGCTAGTAATGAAAAGTACCTTCAGTGTCATTCAAAGTTCCCTGATGATTTCTAATAAATACTCTGCTTGATATATCCATCTGAGTAACTATCATATGACCCCTTTCCTTGGACTGTCTACAAAATTACAAGGTAATTTGTATTAAAAGAACTGCACTGTACTCACTATTTTTCTACCATGATGATATCAAGACCCTTTAGAATAATTTATCTCCACACATAGTACTAAGTTGCTGAGGCATTGTGTTTTATCCCATGCATTGAAACTGATAACAAACTGAGTTTATGAATCAGGTGAAGTAAAACATTAACGGTAACATCTGATAATTAATAAAACTCTTACAAGAATTTCCCGCAATGATGGTTATATGACTGCAATCTCTCCCTTTTGAAATATCACACAAAATAAATTATTACCCTGTTTCTTGTGGCGATGTGAAATGATAAATTGCCAACAGGATGAGTTGTTGGAGGAAAATGAGAAGGGAAAAATGGGGGGACATTAAGTGTCTACGTAAGGTTGACTTCAGTAGTGAAAGCTTAACTTTGACCTGGACCATGTAGGCTGCTAAACATCTCATGGGAAATAGTATTTAGAGCATGAATTACTCAGGCCCTGACAAAGTGTGAGGCAGCAGGCACTTTCAATGAACTGTTTTACAGAAATGAATGATGTGAAATTTAATACTAATCACATGCTTAATTCTGCAAGTTTTATATTCAATATTGTAAAGCCTCAGTTGACCACAAAGCATTAAAAGTACAGATAATAAAAAATATGGATTAAGGAGTGATTACAATGTACTGAAATAGAGTATCAAAAATTGACTGGTTGAAACAGAGACTGCCTCATAATTTGAGAAGTTAGAAATTCAAAGCCAAAGTGCTGCTATCCTCCATGAAACCTGTAAGGTTCAGAACGTTCCTTATTGCATTCTTGACCTAAGTTTAGTTGGCCCTTCTTTATTCTCTCTTGCCTCCTCTGCTCCTCTTTCCTGTCTCTTCCTTCTGTACTCTTCCGTTTCCTATGCTTCCTTTCCTGCTGTCTAGCCCAGACTCACCTAAAACTCACAATATTTCTGCCTCTACTCTCTGAGAGATTAGCTTCCAGGCACTTTGACCTCTTCTAGTAAAGACACTAGTCACTAGACTCAGTGCCAATTTTCATCCTCTGGAAACTCATTATAATCTATTATAAATGCAAAACTTTTGGGCGAAAATAAAATACTCTGAGGAATTGGGAGTTAAGGTTTATCATATCTTTTCACTAGTTACAATTCAAACAGCAAGAGAAGGATCATAAAAAGGCCTCTGTGTAAAAATTAAAAGTAAAATTTAAATGAAGAAAATAATAACGACTTTCTTGCATTCTTCTTCGTAACACTTGCATGGTTATTGGAGCACTGATAAGTCAAAAATAAAATTATCTCATTTGAAAATCTATGAGCTAATCCTAGAAGCAGAAAGACACACACATTATATACTCACTCATATAGACATATAATGTAGGATAAACCTAATAAAATCTGTACACTTAAAGAAACTAATCAAGAGGGAGGACTCTGGCTAAAATGCTCAGTCCCCATACAAAAAGGCAAAGAGGATGGACATCAGAAAAAAAGGAGAAAACATGGAACAAGATAGGAGCCTGCCACAGAGGGCCTCTGAAAGGCTCTGCCCTGCAGACTATCAAAGCAAAGGCTGAGACTTATGGCCAATCATTGGGCAGAGTGCAGGGAATCTTATGAAAGAAGTGGGAGATAGTAAGATCTGGAAAGGACAGGAAATCCACTAGGAGAGCAACAGAACCAAAAAATCTGGGCACCAGGGGTCTTTCCTGAGACTGATAATCCAACCAAGTACCATTTATAGAGATAACCTAGAAGCCCTGCACAGATGTAGCCCATGGCAGTTCAGTGTCCAAGTGGGTTCCACAGTAATGGGAACAGGGACTTGCCTCTGACATGAACTGATTGGCCTGCTCTTTGATCACCTCACCCTGAGGGAGAAGCAGTGTTACCAGGTAACAGATGAAGACAATGCAGCCACTCCTGATGAGACCTAGTAGACTAGAATCAAAAGGAAGGAAAAGAAGACCTCCCCTTTCAGTGAACTTTGAGAGGGGCATATGTGGAGAAGGGAGAGGAAGGAGGGCTTGGGAGGGCCAGAGGGAGGGTGCTGCAAGGGGGATACAAAGTGAATAAAGTGTAATCAATACAAAAATTAAATATATATATATATATGTATGAGCTAATGACTCATTTAGAGATATCATGGATAATTTGTCTCTCTCAAATACACTAACACACACAGACATATACATACACACATAGGACTCTAATCTCATGTCTACTTCCCAAGACAAGCTCATGTCTATAAAAAGTGTGTCTCTCTTTGTATTTATTTTGACATTGAAAAACTAGTTTTCTTTTAACATGCTAAAACATGATTTTGAAAATTACTATGGTACTCTACTTCTTCATGAGAGAATTTGTTTTTTGTTTGTTTGTTTGTTTTGTTTTTCATCTCAGTGTCAATTTAATACTTCAAAAAGAAAACGAAAATTTTAACCTAGAGAGTGTGTGAAAGAAAGTAGAGAGAAAACATCAGAAGGGCATTTAGGGACAATAGAAATTTGATAACCTAAAGAAAATGAAGCCGATTATTTATCCACTTACTGTTTCTTTAATTTATGGATCAGAAGTTAAGAACTTGAGCATTTTTGTATCACATACATTTTCTGAAACAATTTCAATCCCATTACCACTTGGCTTAGCTAGGCTACATGTAGGTGCCTGTTGTACATAAAAATTGGAATAGCAATGCAATGCTCTACAATGACAAGGAAAAGGCAAGGTTATTATTAAATCCCCTAGGCAGAACCTAGCATGTAGTTTTTCAGTCAACTTGACACATGCTAGAGTCATCTGAAAAGAGAGAACTTCAACTGAGAAAATCAGTTCACTTTCTCATCACCAAAGTGGCCTAAATGTAATCCTTTGGTACATTTTATTGATTGATGATTGATGTGGAAAGGTCCAGACCACTGTGATAGATTCAATCCTGGGTATATAGTCCTAGGGTGTATAAGAAAGCAATCCGAGCAAGCCAGTGGAAGCCAGCCACTAAGTATTATTCCAGCATGGCATGTGTTTCAATTACTGCCATGACTTTGCTTAGTGAACAACTATATGTAACCTGTAACCGGAAGTAAATCCTTTGCTCCCCAAGTTGCCTTTAGTCATGGTCTTTATCACAGCAATAGAAAACTAAGACATAGTAAATAATCAACAAAAATGAGTGTGCCTTCCTTCCATTTGTTGCTTTTTCTGTTATAATAATATGCAATGCCAAATATATCTGGACACAGAGGTCTTTTATGAGACCGTTTCTCCAACCAAAGACTATGTATGGATATAACCTAGAACCCCGGCTCAGATGTAGCCCATGGTAGCTCAGTATCCAAGTGTATTCCCTAGTATGGAGATCAGGTACTATTTCTGACATGAACTCAATGGCTGGGTCTTTGACACACACCCTCCCGAGGAAGGAACAGCCCTGCTAGGCCACAGAGGAGGACTTTGCAGCCAATCCTGAAGATACCTGATAAACCAGGGTCAAAAGAAAGGGGAGGAGGTCCTCCCCTATCAGTGGACCTGGAAAGGGGCAGGGAGTAGATGAGGGAGGGAGGGTGGGATTGAGAGGGAATGAGGGAGTGAGATACAGCTGGGATACAAAGTTAATAAACTGTAACTAGTATTAAAAACTAAAAAAATAAATAATAAAAATAAATAATATGCAATGGCATGGTGCTTAAATTTGTCAGCAAGAGTTATGCCTCTGGTTGAGACTCTAAGGCCATTTCTTGATAAGACTAACTGAGTGGAAAAAAAATACTCCCTCAGAGTATATAATTTTTCAAGTAGTGATCTCAAAATAAAGGCACCTAAGGAAAAAAATTGCTTTTTGCCCTTTGCTTTTTAGTGCCTTTACTCTTTTGCTCTCAGCCATCTTCTGCTGACATATGAACCTTGATTATTTGGACTTCCAACACTGACTGAAGAGTTACAACATACCAGGTGTCCTCGAAGCCTTCATTAATTGTGACTTCTGAGTCATCCAGATTTATGTATTAAGCAACAATCAGGTTCTTAGCTTTTCTGTGGTAGTGAGAATCATTATTTGGTTAACCAGCATGCATTATGTAAGCTGGTCTAATAAATCCCCTATGTAATATGTTATTCTCTCAGTTATGTTCCTCTAGAGAAACCTAATGCATCCAGATATGTTCAGTGATTCTTAAAACTAAAGAGATAAAACATTTTTATATAGAGCTTAGAAGCATTGTAGCTAAAATGTCATTAAGGTTTTCAAAGGGAACAGATCCAGCCCGATGAGTCTTTTATAGAGTGAATAATTGCTAACCCTGAATGAAATCTAGACTGTTTATATCAATAAGAAGGTTGATATGGACTGTGCAAGCACTTAGCACCCAAAGACACTGACAATAATAGACAGGTAATAAGTGTGAAATGCCCAACAGAATATCAAGCCACCTATCAAAAAGTGGAACTTTACCTAAGATAAGCTATTAAACTGAAAGAAGTACATTTCCAGCTTCCTATTTGAATGTTATCTTTTTGACAGTAGTTACTCAAACTTGGAGTGTTTTTAAAAGAAACAGAATTTAAAGTATTAGACTTGGGTTTCTTTTCTACATAGTTTCCAGACTTGGTTGTGACTCCTAACTTTCAATGTGCCCATTACCTCCCAAATTAACTTATTAAGCTATCAACTTAGTTCTATTCTAGAGTCACACATTTTCCTCTATCTATTACATTAAGCAACTGTTTGCAAGTAAATGTGGTTGGAATTGCCTATGATATAATGGGTAGTGGATAAAATTGTTCTCCCAATATCAACTTCTGTTGCTGTGCCCCACAAATATTGTATTTTCTAGCTATGGAAAAGTATGTTCTAAATTGTTATTTGAAGCTGGCAATGCCCAGCTACGAAGATATATAATTGTCACTTCCTAAACCTGTTTTTAAAAGTAAGACAAGTTGCCGAGGAAGGTGTCCTTACCCAGCCTGCTAGTTGAGTAAGGAATGCTAACTGAATGTCTCCCATAAAACCAAACACATTTTTCCACATGTCGACATCCAGTTAGATCAGCACCATTTGTTGAAGATGCTATCTTTTTTTTCCACTGTATTGTTTTGGCTTCTTTGTCAAAAATCAAGTATCTGTGGGTGTGTGGATTTAATTCTTGGTCTTCTATTCCATTCCATTGATACTCCAGTCTGTTCTCTGCCAGTACCATGCAGTTTTTATTACTGTTGTGCTATAGTACAGCTTTAGATCAGGGATGGAGATACCTCCAGAGTATCTGTTATTATACAAGATTGTTTTAGCAAATCTAGGTTTGCTAAAGTCCCTGGTTTGTCTTTGTAGTCAAAGACTGGAAAGGCTCAAGTTTGGCAAGAAAGGCAGTACTTAGTAAATAATCACTCTATTATACTTCTATCTACACTAGGTTCAACAAGGTCTTTGTTTCTCAAGATTTTCTTTTCTTTCTTTCTTTCTTTTTTTTTTTTTTTTGATAGTGTGATTGTACTCTTTATTGACAGGCATAGCTTGCATAGCTAGAATAAGACCAATTTACATTTTCGGGTAAGCCAGACTTGGAGGGGGCGGGGAGGAGGGAGATGAGGGAGGAAGTGGAAGGGTAGGAGGGACTGAGGGAGGGGGCTACGCCTGGGATTCAAAGTACCTAACCTGTGATTGAGATAAAAATAAATAAATTAAAAAAAAAAGATAATTCAGCACTTGCAGTTGTAAGGAGTGATACAAAAACAAAACAAAAGAAAACAAACAAACAACCAACCAAACAAAAAACCAAAACCATTGCCCCATTGCCTATCTCTCAGTCTTTCAACATCTGGCAACAACTTGCAAAACCATAGCACTGCATTACAGCATAATTCTGACATTGATATAATGGCAAACAGATTTCATCACCATGTGTCTAACTCATGCTGTGCTTTCATGGCCATAGCAACTTTACTCCAATTCTCTTTCTTTCTTTCTTTCTTTTTTCTTTTTTTTTTTTATTCAAAAGTTCAGCTTTTATTCTATAGTTTATACAGAGGAATGTTAAATGTGATTTTCCATGTATTCACATGAAGCTAGGAGCCTTCAATAGGAGAGAACATGTGACATTTGTCTTTCTGGTTCTTACTTATCATGATCTCTTCTAGTTCCATTCATTTACCTGGAAAACTTACGATTTCTTTTTTGTGTATAGTTTAAGATATATATTTCTGTCACCACAAAGATATAACCATTTTTAATTTTGTGACCCACTAATATGCTCCAGATTTGAATTCGGAAAATGTTTGACCATCCTACTTGTCAGCCAGCTGCTTTTGTCTTATGTGGGTACTCTACAGAACCTTCCATCTTAATGAGGTCACATTTGACTTTCTTTGGCACATCGTGCTTTTACCTGATGTCTAACTTCTTCAAAAGTCTTGAGTCCTGAATATGTTATCCATTGAGACTTTCTTAAATAAAGAAAAGCTGAGAGAAAACACACACACACAAAATGGTAAGAAAAACATAAGTGTTTCTATTCAAGATTACAGTCACATTATGAGCTAGGTGTGGTGGTTTATGCCTGTAATTCTATAACTTTAGAAACTGATGAAAGAAGATTGTTAAGTCCTTCAGGCCAGCATGGCCCAGAAAGTAAGTTCTAGACCTGTGAAAGCTATACAGTGACACACTCTATAAATAAATAAGCATGTTGGGACACATCTCAGTAACATATCTACTATACAATCACCAGTATCTGAGTTTAATCCCTAGAGTTCACATTAAGAAAATCAGTGGTTTGCTATTATAATTATACTGCTAAGACAGATGGTAGGTTATGGAAACATTGTACATGGCTCTTCACAAATGAAAGCAAGGCTTGTTCTCAACTACAAACAAAAGCGTAAATACCTCTACATGTACACACCCATATTTTTAAACAGAAAATACATAAATAAATAAAACCATACTATTATGCATTTGAGGGAGCTGAAATGTTTTATATTATATAGAGACCAATTTCAACAAGAGGCATGGCACACACATACTTTAACATCATTCATATGCTTAGTAAGTGGTTTTCTTCATTTTTTTCTAGAATGTTCTAAGTTTACTTGGGTAGAAAACAACTATAGAAAATGATTTTTTATACCACTACCATGGAGAAAATTGGAAGGTATTAGTAAATCTGCACTTTGAAAATAAAATTATCTCCAACCAAAAGTACATCTTTAGATGAAAATTGATTCATGAAAACATATGGAAGCAACAAGATAAATACAGCAATGTGTATCTACCAGCTCCTTCATTTGTCATTTTTGTCAGCCTTCAAGCTTTTCTCTCAATGTGTGAAATACAATTTAGAAAAAAATTAAAATGTGTCACAGACAAGCTTTAATCTGAAAGACTTATCCATCAGCATGAGGCCAAAACTATGGCAAATTTGACTTTAGAATTTAGATTTACCCCTGATTTGGCTTACCAGGTAGTAATGACAAGAAAGTGCTATTCCAGACCTAAGTTGTTATTTCCTGTCAGTTGCATTGGGCTCACCTCTTGGTGATGGTGTAAGTCTCATGAAGTAAAATAACTAACTGAATAAAGCCACAGCATGACTTCAGAATCTTACAGCATAAGCTGGGAACGCAGGCACACCTTCAAAGCATGCCTCTGTCTCTAGGGGGATGGAATTGAGATTCTGCAGTTTAGTCTGTCAGCTGTGGTTTTGAATGCCATAGGAAAACACAGGATTATTTAGGACAACAGAGAAGCAGAGGGGAAGGGACTGTTCAGGTGCACTCCTTAGATACTTAGGAAAGACACTTGGCCTATAATATGGACTTAGAAAGCAATGAATGAGGCATGCTACATAATCTTATATAAACTTGAAATAGAGGTTATTTAAATAAGACATGAAGGTAAAAATACTAAGTGGCATTCCTAAAGACAAAATATGTACAAAACAAAATTTAGAAATCATTTTTGAAAAGACCTCTGTGAAGGCAGCTGTACCAGATGTCAGCTATTAAGATGGGATTATTCTCCTTCCCTAAGAAGATACTCAAAAATTCCACAGTGGACAGATGCATTTCAGTTAAATTCCAGTGGGTGCCAAACACAAGCATTCTTCATATATAAAAGATTACCACTGGAAAAGGTTATTATTATAAAAAAAAAACAACTCTTTCCCCTTGTGGAGGGGAACCAACTCAGCTTTTCTTTAATTAAACTTTCTTTTTTAAAAACAAAGCAAGGGACATATGTAGAGAGAACTCCTAGATCTCATCAATACTTTACATGACATATCATTCTATATCTTTAAGCTTTCTTTAATTTTAAGAAATAAAACACATCCATGTGGCTTCTTTAGAAAAAAATTTGGAACATATATGTAAAAGCCATACCTAAATAATTTTACTCTTCTCTGGGAGAATAATATACTACTCCTAAAACAGTATATTCTAAGAATAAAATAATTGCATAAACATTGTTGTTAGCTATTTTAGCATTTACATCAAGTGAAATTTTAAACTACTACCTCTGGAAATTACAACCCACTGCCTACACAGGCTATTTGGCATAGTTTCTATTGTACATGCAACCTGTTGTTGGTCAAAATTTCATCACATGTCACTTGAAGTAAACTCCTCCTTTCAGTTAACAAAAAATGAGAATCTGGTCATGGTTACTTCATAGCAAGAGTCTTAAATACAGTGTGATTTTCAAGAAATATGTTGTCTCATCCTTCATGATTTCACTTGCTCATATCTCTATTATAAATGTTTTGTTAATTTCCTCAGACACAATAATCTAGATTCTCTTAACTTGAGTTGCAAGGTTTAAATAAGCACTTATGAACAGAGTGAAAGTATATTGATCCAGCTATGACAATACTGTGAAAGAGTCCTTACAAAGTAGGCAATTAGAAATTATGGTACTTTTCCACAATGGAATACTACTCAGCAATTAAAAAGGAAGAAATCATGAAATTCGCAGGCAAATGGTGGGACC
>CM053748.1:34836627-34874518 GCA_028658305.1 Pachyuromys duprasi
TGGTAGCTCGGTGTCCAACTGAAGACCCTAGTAAGGGGAACAAGGACTGTTTCTGTCATGAACTCGATGGCTGGCTCTTTGACCCTCCTCCATACCCGCCAGGGAGTAACAACCTGGATGGATCTCAGGGGAGGACATTGCAGCCAGCCCTGAGGAGACAAGATGAACTGGGGTCAGATGGAAGGGGAGGAGGTCTTCTCCAGTAGGTGGACTTGGAGGGGGCGGGGAGGAGATGAGGGAGGGATGGGGAGAGTGGGAGGGAATGAGGGAGGGGGCTATGTCTGGGATGCAAAGTACCTAACCTGTGATTAATATAAAAATAAATTAATTACATTAAAAAAAGAAGTAGCAAGAGAAAGACAAAAGTGAAACCGTAAGATGCTGATGAGAACTAAAACAATAAAACAAAACAAAAAATAAATAAATAAAAATAAAGTAAAACAATCCACCACCACCACCAAAATCTCTACCCCTACCACCCCTCCACCCCTTACCCCTGCAGATCTGGGCTTTTGATCAATAGATTACCCAAACAACAAAAATCCCATTGAATTATAATTTAGGAATTCATCCAGCAGAATCCTTCAGTTAGTCCACGGCATACTCAAGTTCCCCACAAATCTCAGATTACTACTCTTGTCCTGCTGCCTGTTTTCTCCCTCTTCTTATGTCCTCTCCATTTGCCTTTCTGAGTGAGGATTGATCATCTTACCCAGGATCCTCCTTCTTGCTTAGCTTCTTTAGGTGTATAGATTTTAGTATGTTTATCCTATATTATATGTCTAATATCCACTTATAAGTCAGAAGCTTTAAGTGTTAAATAGTAAATTAGCTTATTTCATGGCACAGTAAAAAAATTGTGCTGTAGCCTTTGCTGACTCCTCCCTGTCCGATAGTGATGTTTGCTGAAGACACATGCCTAAGGAAGGCATTGATATACCTTGTTCTATAAAAGCATTTGTTATCTATGTTGTTTCTAGTGCCCTGTCAGGAGTTATCTCTTAAAGGAGCTCATTAGGTAGGTGGGCTTTCTGAGAGGGGATCTAGTATTTTGCGAGTCTGTATCATGACACACTCAAGAATTGCTTCCAATCTCTGACACACATTCCTTATGCACTGCTGCATCTCTCCATATGGTATGAATTGTTACTTTTTGGGTATTTACACACTCTCATTGAACAAACTTCCTATGGGATTTAATTAATACTATACTGCCATTCAGATGAATTAATTCCTGACTATGGGATTTCTGATTTGATTCAAACAATTTTAAAAGTTAAATTGTTTTAGATCTTCTAAAACAACTTTAGAAAATTTATGTCTGCAATAAATACCATTGTGGACCTCTAAATGACTCGCTAGGAACCAGACTTGAGACAGATTTCTGTCTTCAAGATAAGACTTCATTCAGAAACGCTGGTAAACACCAGAAGTATAGTCAAGTTGGTTTAAACCTCCTATGAACCCAAATTATATTGGGAATGCCATAATGTCAAATTAAGTACAAACCTTAATGTCAAAATATATACAAACTCTTCTATTGTAATTCCTTATGCCTTGTCACCTTATGGCATTATGTACAGTCATGTTAGATTTACTTTGTTTCGTAGAATGAAAGACAAATAAAATCATTGTACTGAACCTCTTATAAGATTGGAGATAGCTGAAAACTTTGTAGCAGGTCATCCCTAATTGAGAAGACATATATTCTTCTAAGTGTTAGACCCTTTTAACATTTAGGCCTTGTCAAACGTTGTCACTCTGAACTCACTGTGAACATATATAATGGATACATAGATAAGAAATATTTAGTTTTAAAGCATGTAACATTTGTACTTTAGAAATCTTCTATTTTGTGATTAATTGCCTTTCTGACTGTGAGGAAGTTACTTTTCTGGGAGCTGAGTTTCCGAAGTATAAAGGCCATACAATCAATGGTAGCAGAACACTCTGTTGGCAGAAGCCTGGTGGTGTAAGATCACTAAATGGAAACCAGATGGAATTTGCTTGATACATGAGTTGTAAAGATGTATGTATATATGTGTTTACATGTAAATATCTCTGTCTGTTTTTTTGTACATATGTTAAATGAGTGTATGCCAATTGTCTGTCTATATGGAAGGAAATCCTTTTGTGTTGTTCATTGAATGTGTGTTTGGATATGTAGAGATCTGTATGTCTTATTGTTTGTGTGTATGTATGGGCTGATGCTATGGAATTGGCAGCCTAAACTTGCTGAAGTTTCTGCAAAGGGAACACTGGCAGAACTCAACATCATTGTCATATGTAAGCTTGTGGGAATTCATTGAAGTTAAAGTTCTTAACTTCCTCCACCTTTTCCCTTGAGCATGTGTGCATAAATGGCCTTTTCTTACTTTTTCCTTTTTCTTACTTGTTTAGAACAAGTTAACACCAAGTCAGGATTGAAATATTCAGTCTAAGATATCAGGAAATAGTTTAATTTAGCCTGTGAAGGCCCCCACTCTTGAGCAGTGGCTAATCTCAGATCAAAATGCCACCTTTATACAACCTCTTGTAGTTTTGGCTAGAATCTGCCTTTTATAATCCTGGTTGCAGAAAAAAAGAATAAAAAAGACCAGTTAAATTTTTCCTTCTTGGTAGCAGTATAGCCAGTCCCTAGACCTAGAAAAGGAATCCTGGGCTCCCTCCCCTATTTCTTTTTCTTACAATCTTCTTTCATGATCCGTGTTTGCCAGCTGGTTGCTCAGCCACCGAAGAGATAAAGCAACCTGGGGGCTCTGCACTCTGCTTCAGATCCTATCCCTGACCCTGGAACCTTGACAAAACAGAGAGAGAGATTGGCAATCAGAATTTAGAAGACTGTAACAGCTCCCACTATATAGAACTATCTTCTGTCTTTCTAGTATTTCTGGTTTTGACAGCAGAGTAAAACTATGGCCAGTTTCACCTTGGATCTGAAAGTTTCTATTGAGATCTTCCTTTCTGATTTAGCTTCTTCAACTGTAAATGAACAGAGACATACTTTTCCCATTCAGGGACTACAACTAATCACCAAGAAGTTACATGGAACAGAAGCTATTGTTGAAAACTGACTTCAGCCTAGTGATCATTAAAAGCACCCCTGATCACGTGAAATGACCCTAACAAGTGAGAGCACATGCTGGCAAGGATGTAAAGAAAGGGGAACACTTCTTTTTGCAGATGGGAGTGCAAAAATGTACAACCACCTTGGAAATCAATCTGGCTCTTTCTCAGAACAGTAGGAACAACCATAACTCAGGACCTAGCTATGCAACTCCTGGGCATACACCTGAAAGATGCTCCACCATACAAGAACATTTGCACAACCATGTTCATAGCAGTTTTATTTGTAATAGACAGAAACTGAAAACAGTCTAGATGTCCCTCAACCAAAGAAAGGATAAACTGGTATACTTACACAATGGGAGAAATACTACTCAGCTATTAAAAACAAAGAAATAATGAAATTTTCAAACAAATGAATGGAACTAGAAAAGATCATCCTGAGTGAGGTAACATAGACCCAGAAAGACACACATGGTATATACTCACTTATAAGTAGATTTTAGTCATATAGTACAGGCTAGACATACTACAAGGTACAGACCCCAAGAAGATAAGTCTGCCCACTAGTTTGGGGAGTAGGGGATATCTCTGACACAAACTATGTTACCTGCTTTCTGATCACTTCCCCTGATGAGTGTTCCCTACAAGGCCACAGAAGAGTATGATGAACTCAGTATTCATGTGAATAGATGAGCTGGGGTATCTGGGTTTGGGGGGAGGGCTTTCCTGTTCTGAGGAATAGGGAAAAAGGAAGGCAGATGGGAGGGTAGGACTGGGTAGAGAGGAGGGAAGGGCCTATGACTGAGAAGTAAATTGAAGTGATTAATAAAAAACCCTGCGCAGATGTAGCCCATGGCATTTCAGTGTCCAAGTGTATTCCATAATAATGGGAACAGGGACTGTCTCTGACATGAACTCGTTGGCCTGCTCTTTGATCACCACCCCCTGAGGGGAGAGCAGCCTTACCAGGCCACAGAGGAAGACAATGTAGCCACTCCTGATGAGACCTAATAGACTAGGATCAGAAGGAAAGAAAAGAAGACCTCTCTATCAGTGGACTTTGGGAGGGGCATGGGTGGAGAAGGAGGAGGAAGGAAGAGGTTGAGAGGGGAAAAGGGAGGGAGCTACAAGGGGGATACAAAGTGAATAAGGTGTAATTAATAAGAAAATAAAAAATAAATTTAAAATAAAACAACCCTAAAATATTACCCTAATACCACCCTCCTTCTGTCGCGAATAAAAACACCTTAGTGCAAAACATCAGCCTTCCTCATATGATTGCATAAAATTAAAGGGTGAGACCTTACTTGCCTGTCTGAGACACAGGTAGAGACTCCCATTTTCCAGCTGTGATCATGCTTTCTAGTAACCTTGTGGTACCATATGCTTGATTAATAATCTCCTTCACCGAGATCCCTGAACTTCATAATACCTTCCCCTAGAGCCAGCACAGAATAGAGAAAAGAGAAAAGGCATATCTTGGTGTGAGTATTCTTCAGTATTCTTCCTGCTCAGATGACCTTCTTTACTTTACCTCATTTGTGTCCACTTGGTCACACAAGGTGATTTTAACCTCATTAACTCTTTTTCATAAATGGAAATACCCTTACTGCCTAATCTATGAAGTTGAACATTGCATGGTCAGAAATTTTCTTGAATTTTAAGAACCCTTATTTATTTCATTCTTGTGTCTGCTCTCCTACAAATTATCTAAGTTAAGATTTGTTTTTATTTACTCTAATTATAATGCTAGAGGATTAAGGGGGAGTGAAAATAGCCATGTCATTTACAGTTTTATTTTTATTTTTTAATCTTTGCTAAGGTGGAAGAAAAGTCCAGGAAAGCACACAATTTTACGTGGGGGAGATCAAAAATAATACCTTAAGGAATGAGATGTAGGAAAATTTAGATTACCAAGAGAAAAACCTAGTAGTATTGTGATTGATTTGAATTAACAGACATAAACAAGGCAACAGTTTTCTGTAGCTGGGGGAAGGATAAAGAGATGCTGTTTTAAAGTTCAGGTGTCAGAACATGTTCCAAGAACAAAACATTTTAAGTCGTGCTTCTTTTATCATCAGCTCAGAGGCTATTACCACTTTATGAAATGTCCACGCTAACCAACACATAAGGCTGACAGTATTATTTCTGATGAGCTTAAAGCAAGTTTGTTTTGTCTCCAGCATAAACATTAGCTAAAGTTTATCTAAAGAATAGGAACAAACTGTCTTAAAAATTAGAGTTCCCCCCCCCCAGAGTTTATTTTTTAATCAATTAGTTAAATGATACCATATTCCCTTGGATTTCACATAATAACATATGCTATTGGGATGTGAGCTGAGTCACCTGTCATCATTTTTGTTCACTGTCACGTCAAATTGTACTTCTTAAAGATTAGTTCTCATTTATTAATAGCAATATGTACCATCTCCAACATGATACAATTCGAAATAAGATGCAAAAAAAGATGAAAACAGTCGATAAACAATTATAGATCCCAAAATATTCATTGGTGTACCTACAGAAATAATGAAATGAATTTTTATTACTATGATGAAAGATTCAATTGGTCCCTTATGTTTTGCAGGTTATCAGTTGGCTTTACTTTCTATGATATAAGTAAATAGCATCTGCCATGGTTCAGGAGGCTGCCACATCTAATAATGAATCTCTTTCCTCTACTGAATAAGAGGGTTACAGGATTATGAGAGTCATGACTGCTACCTCCAGGAAACCTCTAATGCATGGATAGCATGCTTAAAAGTTACCACATAGTAGCTGCGAATGAAACCCTATTTAAACAACTAAAATGGACACTGGAGAAGTGGCTCAGTGTTAAAGAACACTTGCTATTCTTACAGAAAATCAAGGTTCTATTTCCCAAGGTCCAGTCACCTGGAACTTCAGTTCTAGAGGAGCTAGTTACTTTTGTCTTTGACTAGAATGGAATACATGGTCTCCCTACACATATATAACCAAAACACTCATACACATTAAATAAAAATAAATATGCCTTTTTAAAAAAAATTGAAAACAAATAAAGACTAGAATTTTGGACTCTTGAGATTGTGTTTCCATAGGTCAGAAGTGGGACTCATATATTTGAATTTCTTTTTAAAAATACAGCACTTTTATTTTAGATCTCTTTTCTTTTATATGTGTATTTTGTCTGCATGAATATCTACACGCCATATCTATTCAGTGTCCATAGATGCCAGAAGAGCAGTCTGGAACTGCTGTTACAGACTGGGTGCTGAGAGTCAAACCTGAGCTTTCTGGACAGGCCTGTTAAACTCTGAGGCATCTCTCCCACCTCACATTTGAATTTCTGACTAGTCTACAGGAGATCTGAGTACTTTATTGACATCTGAGTATTTTAGAGGTCATGTAGTTACCATGAGCACTGTGGTCATGTTAACTTTCTGCTTGAGTCTTGTTGGTTTTGGATAGAAGTTTTATTTTATTTTTTTACATAAGATTAAACTGTGTTTTTAAGTTTTCAAAATAGAGTTTAACAACAGAAGGGGCAATGCTATTGAATGGATTATCATGCTAAACTTTAGATTACCTCCAATAGCTAACAAAAGGCAAACACATTTAAATCAATCAATGTGCTCTGCTTTGATATAAAAAAGACATTAAAATTCAACTTGAATACTTCATGTTGTTTGTGTTAAAAAAATACTTGTCAGAGTGCTCTGCTACCATGCAACGGTAGTGACTTTTACTAATACTGTGTAACAAAAGCAAGCATTTCTCACTTTAGGAGAGAGAAGCAGTGTGCATGTCATTCTTTTCAAAAGCCAGTCTCGTTATTGATAGAATAATACAGTTATATTCTTTTCATAAGAATAACAGCTTTTTGTGATACAGAAAATTTAAATGTAATCCTTTCTTATCTTGTATCTATCTTAAACATTTTATTTTGATATCAGAAGCAAGAAGACAACAAAGTAGAAGGAAGAGTATTATTTTTTAGAAAATATCACATTATCTCTAACCCCAGTGAATAGTAAAATTAGTTTATATGACTCAGATTTGAGTTCAACAAATGTGATAAAATTCAAGCAAAACTCCAGATAATATAATTCAAATTGCCTTAGAGAATCTTATTCTTAAGATCTGTCTCTCCCCTCCCCTCTTTTCCCTTTTCTTCACTTTTTTGTAGTCTCCTGTTCTCTCCTATCCTTCTGCCTCTAATCTCCCTCTCCAGGCTCTCCTTATATATCCAGCCTGATCCTGAGATCCTAACCCAAAGCAGTTACCTGCTTTCAGCTTCTAGGATTATAGGTGATATACATATGCCCCTAGTCTTAGCTATTCAGAGTAAATGACAACTTTGCAGAATTAGAGAGGCCAATAAACCTAATATCTGGGAAACAAGAAATTCAAGAATTCAAAGTTAGCCTTGCCTGCATAGGAAGGTTTAAGTTGCCCCTAAGGTTGTACTTAAAGTTTAAGTACATGAGCACATTAAAAAAAATTAAAGTAAATCATGGTCCTTGGTTGGAGTATCTGCCTCTGTAGGCACCCCTGGGCCCGGGTATTTGTCTCTGTTGTTCTCCTTGTGTCTTTTTATCTCCCTCTTCTTCCATAAGGTTTCTGGCTCTCTTCTCAAAGTTTGACTTTGAGTTGCAACATCTCCTTCTATACCCTAGTGGGTAGAGTCTTTCAGACTCTTTGGAAGGCTCCTGTCCTGTTCCTTCTTTTCTCCTACTTCCGGTGATTATCTTGTTTGCACTTCTGAATGAGGATTTAGCATCTTCCCTAGGGTCTTTGTTGTTGTTTAACTTTTCTAACATGAACTCAGTGGTCTGCTCTTTGATCACCTTTCCCTGGGGAAGGGGGCAGCCTTGCCAGGTCACAAGAGGAAGACAATGCAGCCAGTCTTTTGTTTGTTTGTTTTGTTTTTAATTTTTTATTAATTACAAGTTATGTTATTCCCTTTGTATCCCTCCTGTAGCACCCTCCCTCCTTCCCTTCCAAACTCTCCCTCTTCTCCATGCATGCCTCTCCCAAAGTCCCCCCCCAAAAATGCAGAATGATAGGTAACACTTTTAGCTAGAATTGTCTGGAAAATGATCATACCCTTCAACCATCATCCATCCTGTGGACTCAAGTCCAGATTAACAAAATCATGCTCTGTAGGTATGGAACAACAGAGTTTAATAAAAGCTTCTCAGATATTTCAAATGTGCAAATGATGTTGAGAAAAATGAACTGAAAAGCAAGATAGCTCCTTTTACCTCCTCAATAGTCCATCCTTCTCTATTTATTCTGTCACATCCCTGTTGAAAACCAGTGTCCACACATCATTGTTAGCACCATCAAAGGAAATATCAGCTGGTTCTAAAACTGTTTTGTGTTCAGTAAGCATGCTTTCTGGAGTCTACAAGAATTAGAAAAGTAAAAAAGAAGCTACTTACTCATGTAAGTTGTAATAATCACTATTTTCAAACATGGTAGTAACTAAAGACTTTTCAGCTCAATCACCTCACCCATTTTCCCACATAAGCACAAGGGAAGAAGGAAATGATATTGAACAAAGCAAATGAAACCATAAACCAGAGCTGCTGAAGATGGAATGTAATGTGTTCACTCTGCTCTGCTGTGGGTCTCAGCTGGGAATAGAATGGCTGTAAGCAAGACTACGCAATGATTGCTTTCCAAGGTAGCCTCAAAACGGCAAATGGCCATTGAAAGGGGATATGACAGGACAAAACACTCCAGACACCACTTCAGAGTCCAAGGACACAAGGCATGATGAAAAAAGAAGAACATATTCACAATTTCCTTTTCCTTTAATGGCACAGTTAAAGTAGCAAGCACATTATTCACACTTCTTTGCCTAAGGTATAGAGACAAATGATTATGCCTGCACATAATTGATAATAAGAGATATAAATGCTTTACATAGCTCCTGTTACTTTTTAGAGCATATAACATTAACTTGTTGTGTGAATGGGTTCTGTATCTGTAGAATCAACCAACACACAGATTTAAAATAAAAGAAAAAGAAAAATTCCAGAATATTCTAAAACAGAAAACTTAGACCTCAGCCTTACACAGGATACACATGACCAGAACAAAATGCAAGTTAGGAAAGCAATGTATAAATGCAGAAAAAATACTACACAGATGCTGCTGTGTGCTGTGTAGTTCAACAGGTAAAGAAAGGTATGCACACAATGGAAATTTACTGAATAAATAGATTTCAGTGTATAGGACTATTTCATAGCATTGATGCTGTACTCTTTATCATAAGAAGTCTAAAAGTGATCTGGTATATTTGAAAGGATGTGCACGTACTACATATTAACAGTTACTCTTAGGATTGGTGAGGCTTGGTTCTAAAACTGTGTTTGATCCTAATATTTGTGTATCATCTTGTCTTTGGTATAAAACAGTACAAGATTAACATACAGCTCACATGTATACTGTGTATACCTAAGGCATCCTAGATTCTCTCACCTAATCTGCACTTTGCTACTTTCTTCTGTCTGTTCACACAGTCACCCTCACATTATAGAGAATGGTTGTATAGACAGGTAATTCTTTAGTCATCTACTGCCTGACATTTATGGTGGTGTTGATTTTCAGCCCTTAGATAATTTGCTTCCATTTTCTTTGAATAAACCGTTAACTGCAGAATGATAAAAACAGGATGTACATATTAAATTTTACTATTATAGAGCACACACATTGCAAAGTTAAGATGCCAAGCACATTATAGATTATAAGTGACTTTCTGTGATTCTAAAAATGAAAAAAAAAAAAAAAGAAAAAGTCTTAGCTGTCTTACAAAGTGAGCAAGTTAATAAACAAGCTGGAATGACACTTCTTTTATAGATTAGAAATAGTAATGTTATTCAGAATGACTGTTGTGAGGTTTGTAATATATATTTGTAATTAATGTGAAAAATATGAAATCATAGCATAAGGTACTCATACACTTCTCTTCTAAAGCTTTATAATTTTTCAAATAGATGGTTCTGTAAAAGAATAGCAAAATTACAAACTTTAGTCCATTTATGGCTTTGTTTTTGTTTTTTAACTTTCTATCCTATGAATATTGCATATATATGCATATATATGTATATATAATGTTCTTTTCATTTGAATTTCATTATGAGTCATACTGGTCATCTCTTATCTGTGATTTGTTCTATAAGTTACTCAAGGTAATTGATTTACATCTTTACTGATTTCATCAGGAAAGCATTACAAATTTTTCAGTGACTGCCAGACTTCAGCATGTAGCCCAAATTGTGCCTGCTACCCACTTTAGAAAACACAGTTTTACCCAGACAAAATCACACCCATGTGACTATGTACAATCCTGGCTTGTTTCATGCTACAGGGTCAGAGTTGAGTCATCCCCTGGGAGACATTACGGTTCACCCAGCTTAAAATCTTTACTGTGTAATCCTATCTAGAAATAAATGATATCTTTATTGACCCTGATCCATGGTGACTCTATATGCCCATGACTGCCATGATTATGAACTACTGATACTAGGATGGTGACTGTCATGTGTATGTTCTTTCCCTTTCACAGTCCTCAACATAGAACTAGTGTTTACTAAAAATTTCAGTACAACCGTTTCATTGCTGATTAGAAATTTAAGTAAATTAGGCACAAGTAAAGGCTTAATTTCAGTTTTGCTTTTTATTTAAGAAATTCTCTCTGTCTTTCTCTCTCTTTGCTGAGAAAATTGTACTCATTGTTCAAGGCCAAGTTCATACATGAGAACATTCTATTACCCCATAGAATGATCAGACCAGCAAGCCTAGATAATTTCTATTGGGAAATATAAAACTTTGAGTGAAAAAAAGGACAGATGTGTTTTCGTATCATAATTCAGAGTATAGGAATCTATTCACTTGCTTAAAAATTGCAACATTTTAGCAACTGTAGTTTGCATTTCTTTCCATGCAGTAAGCATCCAGCAAATAGTGATCGTATATTAAATATTCATTAAATGAATGAATGAAGAATGGCCTCTTTGTTAGTTTTAGCTTGGGTCATTTAACTTTCCTGCCTATTAATTTAACCACCATACATATAGTTTCTCTATCATCTCTCAAGGTCAAAGCAACTTAGTCCTCTCCTGAGCATTACTGCTCAGACGGTTTATTCTTTTCTCAGGATACACAGCCCTGTGTTGTAAGCATAGTCCATTTTTTTCCTATTGTAGATCTAAAATTATTTTACAGCAAAGTATCTGAGAAATAGAAGTCTTCTCCAGACTTTGATCTGTTATATTACTTACTGGAAAGCTATCCTTTAGATCTGACTGCCCTATTTCCTCAGCTTATTCATTCAACACACATTAGTTAGAGATTGAAATGGAATAAGTCATATGGAAGGACTTACCATATCATTCACTCAAAAATGAATATATGAATGAATAAATGAACAAAATATACTTCCAAAACAGAGTAGCAAGACATATAAGTAGACATTTATTCTTCCAAGTGAAAAATTTAAAATTGTGATTTTATAAGTATAAAATAAAAACAAAAAAGGACAGCCAAGCATTACCTGCCAATCTCATACACGACTTGCCAAGACTGCATAGGAAACTGATCTCTTAAGATATAATTGTCTCAGACAGTAGAGTATTCCATTAAAAAAGCCTCAAAATTTCTTTATAAAATATTTTGTGACCAGGTGAACTTATGAAAAATTGTGAAATTATAGTTCAAATGTGTTCATCAAACTGAAGATAATGCTGTGCTTCCCAAATTCTCCAACACTTCATTCTGTTCTGTAGTCTCAAAATGATTTCAATTTCTTTAAATATCTCTTAATTACTGACCTGATGAGAATAACCTTGTAATTATAGAAATTAGTGAGACAATTAACACTTTCTCTTTCCCCCCAGCTTTTAGTTACAAGCACTTTTTCTTAGTAAACTAAAAATAATTTATATCTTAATAATGATTGAAACTATAGATTTGTAGGATTATGTTACCCCCAACTTCCAAAGCACACAGATTCCTCAGAGGGCTCTACATGAACAAAATACTCTCTGAAGACTCACAAATGCCTGTGGTGGAATAAAATGTATAAGCTAGGAAACTGTGTTCATCATAGTAACTTTTAGCCAAGTAAAATTAACAACAAAAAATTAATTCTTGAGTTATCAACTTAATTCATGTTAAAATGTTCTTCAGTCTTTGGATGATAACAAAGAATGGCACGAGGAGCTCAAAGTATGCTTTTTAAACCAACATTATTTAAATTGATACATTATAGTCATATGCAAAGTAAAATACCATGTTTTGAAATATGTATCCAGTGGTAGATATATAACATGTGTAGCACACTTTTCACTGATTAAATCTTCAATCATACTGGTTTTGCATATTGCAACTTTAAACATAATGAATATTTGTACACTAAAAAGCATTGGTTAGGTACATTGCCCAAAAGATGTACAGATGGCATATAAGTACAGGGAAAAAACGTTCAATATAATTTATCATTCAAGAAATTCAACTTGAATTAATCACTCAACTTAATTTTCAGTGTGAGGTATGTTTGTTAGTCCACAGTAACTAGTTATGGGTTTTGTTTTGTTTTAACTTTATTCAAGCTAGAGTTACTTGGAAGAAGGAACTTCATTGAGAAACGGACCCAAGCATATGCCTATGGAAAATCAGTGGACATGTTCTTGATTAATGACTGATGTGGGGGGACAACACCACAGAATGGGGCATACCACTCCTGGGCAGGCAGACTTGAATTTTTTTAAAAAGCAGAATGAGCAAGTCATGCGTGAGAAAACCAGTAGGCAGCATATCAGCCCCACCCCATGGCTTCTACATCATTTCTTGACATTAGGTTTCAGCTCTGACATTCTTTTATGATGAACTGCAATTGAGACATGTGAGAAATAAACACTTTCCTCCCCAAGTTGTTTTTGGTCAGAGTATTTTATCACAACAATAGAAACCCTAAATAAGGCATCAGTAATGGTCATAATATTTTTTTCTGTAAAGTTAGAAGCAAATTCAAAGATTAAAATAACCTTGACAACTACAGTATCCTTGTAAACCCAACATTGATATCAAGTTGCCACAAAATTTCCATAGCACTCAGTCCTGGATTGGCTCTGTGGGATATGACGAGTATAGAACACTGTTGAAAAGTCATTCAAGTTGGTGTTTGACATCAAACTCTATCCTTTTTTCTTTATTATTATTAATTATTATTATTTACAGTTTATTTGCTTTGTATCCTAGTTGTAGTCCTCACTTATCTCCTCCTGTATCCATCTCCCTCCCTTTTACAACTCTATCCCTCTTACCTACTCCACTGATAAGGAAAGTTCTCCTCCCTATTTTTTGACCCTAGCATATCAGGTTCCATTAGGATTACTTGGATCCTCTTCCTCTTTGGGCTGGTTATGTCACCCAAAAAGGGAGAAGTGATCAAGAATCAGGCAACAGAGTTCATGTTAGGGACCATCGCTTCTCCCCTTACTAGGGAACCCACATGAAGACTAAGATGTCTATGGGCTACATCTGAGCAGGGAGTCCTTCTCAGAAAACTTGGAATAATGATACCTCATGGTCCAGCCTTACTTCTCCTGAGCATATACATGAAAGATGCTGAACCATACAACAAAGACATTTGCTCACTTATGATCACAGCAACTTTACTCCTAATAGCTAGAATCTGGAAACAACCTAGATGTTCCTCATCCAAAGAATGGTTACATAAATTATGGTACATTTACACAATGGAATACTACTTAGCCATTAAAACAAGAAAATCATGGAATTTACAAGCAAATAGATGGAACTAGAAAAAAATGATCCTGAGTGAGGGTTCCCAGAAGCAGAAAGACACACATGGCATATACTCACTTATACATGGATATTAGCTATATGATATAGGATAAACATACTAAAATCTACAGACCTAAAGAAGCTAAACAACATCAAGGACCCTAGGGAATATGCTTAATTCTCATTCAGAAGGGAAAACAGGATAGACACTAGAAGCAGGAGAAGAGAGGGTACCACAAATGTTCTCTAAAAGACTCCAACCAGCAGGGGATCAATGCAGATACAGAGGCTCACAGATACTATCATGAGAGAAAGAACACATGGAACACACTTGTCATAGTATCTGGCATATAATCAGTATACTAGCTCTTCCTATGATCCCTATACTTACAAGATCACCATATCAGCTTCGTATACAACATGGGTAACTAGCATGGATGACTCATATCTTCAACCTCTGCCAAAGGAATTGGCCAAGCTTCATATAGAGAAACAAAATCTGTTTGTAGCAGATTTATTTGTAATAGCCAGAACCTGGAAACAACCCAGATGTCCTTCAGTTGAAGAATGGATACAGAAATTGTGGTATTTTTACACAATGGAATACTACTTAGCAATTGAAACTGAGTAAATCATGAAATTTCCAGGCAAATGGTGGCATCTAGAAAAGATCATTCTGAGTGAAGTATCAGAGAAGGAGAGAGACACACATGGTATATACTCACTTATTTCGACCTATAAGACATGATATACATAATGAAATCTATACACGTAAAGAAGATAAACAAGAAAGAAGACTGGGGATAAGACTATCAACCCTCACTTAGAAAGACAAATGGGATGGTCATTGGATGTAGGAGAAAACAAGTAACAGGACAGGAGCCTACCACAGAGGGCCTCTGAAAGACTCTACCTAGCAGTGTATCAAAGCAGATACTAAGACTCAACCAAACCTTCTGTAGAGTGCAGGGAATCCTATTAAAGAGGGGGGAGTTAATACGACATGGAGAGGATAGGAGCTCCACAAGTACCAACTATATCTGGGCACAGTGAACTTATATGAGACTGTTTCTCCAACCAAGGACCATGTATGGATATAACCTATAACCTCTGCTCTGATGTAGCCCATAGTAGCTCAGTAACCAAGTGGGTTTTCCTAGTAAGGGGAACAGGGACTAATAATGACATGAACTCAATGGCGGGCTCTTTGACCTCCCCATGCCCCAAGGGAGGAGCTACAGAGGAGAACTTTGCAGTCAGTCTTGAAGATATCTGATAAACCAGGGTCAGATGAAAGGGGAGGAGGCCCTCCCTATCAGTGGACTTGGAAAGGGGAAGGGAGGAGATGAGAGAGTGAGGGTAGGGTTGGGAGGGAAGGAGGGAACAGGATATAGCTGGAATACAGAGTTAATATAATGTAACTAATAATGAAAATTTTAAAAAAGGAAAAAGTGTGAAAGGTCTTTTCTCCTTTGGTTTTATACTATATAGAAGATGTTTGAGTCTTTAGTCAGTATATATTAAATAGTGGTAATCTTGAGTGGTTATATTAGTATTATCTAAATAAGCAAACCATATATGGAATGAATATATGCAGGCATGTGTGTGTGTGTGTGTGTGCGCGCGCGCTGGATTTTTATAGGTTGTGGCCAGCTAGTCTAACAATGGCTGTCTAATAATGGAAGGTACAAGAATCCAGTGCTGTTCCATCCACAAAGCTGGAAATCTCAGCTGCTCTTCAATATAAACCAGAATCTTGACGAACTCTAACACCAATGAAGAAATGGACTTGTTAAAAACAGCAAGAGCAAGCAGGTAAAGAGAATGAGAAAGCTTCCTTCTTCCATGTCCTTTATATGGGCCACCATCAGAAGGTATGGCTTAGATTAAAAGTGCATCTTCCAACATCCAAAGATCTGAAATAAAGTTGTACCTTTATTTCACAGATGTGCCCAGGGATTTGTATTTTAGCTAACTCCAGATATAGTCAAGTTGACAACCAAGAAAAGTCATCCCAGGGTTAGAGAAGAGGAATAAGTGAGTGCACAGTAAGTGACACTTCAGTGTATAGCTACTGATGATAAAGAGATTTTGATAGAAAGCAAAGGAAACATGTTGCTTTCCTAAACGCAAGGGAGATGGTATGGAAGGGCGGTTTTGATAGGTTTAAGTTATTCAGACAAGGCATTTTCCCACAAGGAACTAAGGTTAGAGGACTTTGAGTACTTGATGAAAGAAGGGCACAGAGCCTAACATACTTGGAGGACTGAATAAAATCAAGAGCAGTTGGGAAGGCACTATGACCTACCACAAATTTTCCTTAACAGAGGTCATCAGAAAGCTTTCATCAAGATCATATAACTTACTATGTCACTCTGACCGCCCTTCAACAGAGGAAGTGCCCATTTTGTTTATTTTATATAAGGCTACAATCAATCAATTTCTGAGAAATAAATTCATGTCAAGGTTTCTATGTTTTAAAACCGATGAAACATCCTTTCATGGACCAAAGTCCTTTGGATGTAACCATTCCTTTTACTGGCCACTTTCCTTCCTACCAAAGTGTCCTTCCTAACTCTGGTTATCACCATCAGATCTTTCTTCCGGTTCCCTCTAAAGTGCCATTTTCTTGTAAGACATCAGATGAAAATCAATGGCTGTTTTCTCTCTCATATCATTCCATTCAGTTCAAGAAACTGCTAGAGTATTTCAGATATTTGCTCTGAAGTTTAGATGTTTGTTAAACTTCAGTTGTAGTAGCAAGTTAATAGTGCATTCTGAAGGAAAGATTATTAGAAAACATTATTATCCTCTGTTTAGATTGCAACGCCCTACTATTTTCCCAAAACAGATTTTCCCTTTAATGTAAGGTAAACACCCTCTAGTGTTTCTTTTTAATTAGTTTCTGTTACATTTTATTTACATTTTCTCTGTTAATCTGTATGTGTCCATGTGTGTGTGGGGGAGTGTATGTGCACATGTCAGTGTATGTAGACTAGATGACAGGAAGACATAGCATACATGAAGAAGTCAAAAGACAATTGGTGACAGTTGTTGTTTTTTTTTTTCTTTCTTTCTTCTCTATGTGTCAGGTTTTCGGGTTTAGTGCCAGGTGATTGTTAGACTAAGTTGTCTTACTGACTTCTGTAGTATTCCTTTAACTCATCACATTTTTCTTCCAAATTAAAATAGACTTCACTGACTAGACTTTTTATTTTTAAAGACTGATTTATTTTATTTTATGTCTTTTAAGTATTTTGTCTGAATGCATGTATGTATACCAAATCTATGTCCATCGTCTACTGAGGCCCAAAGACAATATAGAACCCACTATAACTGAAAGTACACACAATTGTAAACTGGCCTGTAGGTACTGAGCATCAAACAGGTGGTTGGTAAGAGCAGTTAGTGTCCATAACAGCTGAGCTTTCTTGTTAGCCCTCTCCATAGACTTTTTCCCCCTTATTCCTAATACAACATATTGCTTCTAAAAGGTACAGAACATAGTTTTAGGCAGGGACAGAAGCTGGACATGACCACCCAGCCCTACTCAGGTAAAAAATCTTCAGAACCTTTATGCTCTCCTCCATGCTCATAATGCAAATATAAATTAGCACACTTTCTACTGACAAACACACAAAACTTTAAATACATACCGCTTAACAAAAATATTTCTTTGTGGTTTGATGTAGTGAGCATTTTGATTTCTAAAAAAAATGAAACAGTTATGAGGGGAATACTTTTTTGTTGTTTGTTTGGTTTATCCCCAGGTGTGGGATACGGGGATGCTTCAGATTGCCCACAGTAACTATCATTTGTCTCCTGCTCTGGCAGGGGTGCGATTTGCCATATGAGTAGAGATTACATTTGGAATTCTGGGCACTCTTCAGAGGGTATAAAGATGACAAAGCCCCTGAGAGGCAGGGCATTTGCTCCTGCTGGTTCTTGTTGCTACTTTTTGGTGATGGCTTATAGCTTTTGCTGTTTGCAGGATTCCTTGTTACTGGTTGAAGATATACCTACAATAAAGATTGGACTTCCTCCAAGGACCTTGATGACCCCAAACAGCAGAAGTAATCTAAGGAACTCTACACCCCCTTTCCTTTTTTTTCTCCTACATATTGTTGGGGAGTTGGAAGGGACTGGGGTAGATATTGGTGGTAGGAAAAAGAACCTAATAAACTAGCCAAAATCCTGGCTACTGTTTGGGTCTTTGAGAGGCATCTGCTGATGTAAGAAGTTCTTTCTCCTATTAACTCCACAAGAATTCTTCCTGCTAAGAGGAGGCTAATTCTCTGCATTAAGGCAATCATCAGCTGAATTGCAACTACTAATGCTTATAGTGTTTGACAATGTAAAAGGCAGATAAACCATAGCAGGCAGTCAGATTTAGGTGGAATCTGAAGTGCTGAAGGTGTTAGAGAAGTATCCTCTTTCCTGATGATGACACCTGGGAAATGGCTAGGGCATGGTATCTGGATGAGAGAAGAAACAGACAGATTAGTGATAACTCATGGTAAGTTTGTGGGTGTGTTACAGAAATAGTCTCACAAGGGACTAAATGAGGAAGTCCAGTCTGCATTATCTATTTGCAGCTGAGTAATATGACTGAAGGAAATTAGTCCATTTGTAAAGCAGTTACAGGTTATTGTGTATTTCAAATCCCGGCCTTCTGACTCTGCAGTCTGTATTTTGTACCTATACAATCATTACACATAGTTGCCACAAGAGTAACCTAGTGAGGTGTGTAATAAATACCTCTGACCTTCTTAATACACTGCAAAAAATGTTTAGATAGATAAATGTGAAGATTTAAACACTGATTTATTCTAACAGGCTAATTTCAAAAGGAAAAATAAATACTATTAATATAATTTTATAACTGCTATCTCATGATAAACCATTTCAAAATACTTAACATGAACTAATTCATTGCATTCTAGGTAGGTTCTTGGGAAGTAAAATATCTGTATGAGAGATGGATTCCACCGATGTAGAAACATATTCTGTACAGCCTTATTCTTGATTTTGGTACATTGATTCGCTTGTATTTTGAAGCCCCCTTGCCAATACTTCCCTATGCAGATATTTCTCTGTGACCTCAGATTTTCTCTTGATCATTGTCTATAGATAGTAAGAGAGTGTTATGTTCAATAGCTGCCAGGCACTACACTAGTCTATCTAGAGATAGTGTATTTTGTGGACCTGTGTGAATGGTACCTAAAGCTACTTACTGGGTAGGATTGTAATTCCAACTTATAGACAAGGAGCAGCAGATGTTTAGAGAACTGAGCTAAGCTCAGCCAAGTTATAAAAAATAAAGGTAGCAAATGCTAGAATTTAGGCTTAAATCTATGCAAATGTTAAATCATATCCCATACCATTCTGTTATTTTTTTTTAATTTTCTCCTTCCAGAGTACAAAATCCTAATTTCAAACACCATTTTCTCTGAAATCCTTGAAAGCCCAATTGCATACAGAGAGGAAAGAAATTTAACTCCTAGATCAGTGGGAGGCATGCATAATATCTTCATCCACTGCTGGAAGAAGTACAGTTTTATGAGGCAAGGTCTAATCAGTCCAGAAAAGAAGCTATTAAATTAATCTATTAAATGTACACATGGTAATTTACCTCTAAGATGCACCCATTTATGCTACTAAGTATTTTCAAAACATGAGAGAAGATGCTTCAAGAAAACTTCATAATTTTATTTTCCAATACCAGTGTAATGAATGTCTCATGAATAAATAAGTCTGTGCAGAATGAGAGAAGTTACTGGAACACAAAGAGAACTAAGCAAAATATGTAGCGTTTAAGGACACACTATCTAGAAAGAACTTGGTTTTCTTTCTGTAGAAAAAGCAGGTCAATTGTAGTTCTATTCATGTGACAAAACTACCTAACTAATAGAAAGAAGTAATAATGTACCAAGTGCAAGACAATCTTGCTGATACCGTAGATCCATTCCATCCCATAAAAAAACCTAGGCCTTTTTAAAATACTTGTAATTCTTTCTTTTTCAGTTTTTATTTTTATGAATTACAGTTTATTCTCTTTGTATCCCCCCCATAACTCCCTCCTTTCTTCTCTCCCAATCCTACCCTCCCTCCCCCTTTTCAAACCATGTCCCTCCCCAAGTCCACTGATTGGGGAGGAACTTCTCTCCTTCCTTCTGATCCTAGTTTCATCAGGAGTGGCTACATTGTGTTCCTCTGTGGTTTGGTAACACTGCTCCCCCATCCGGGTGAGGTGATCAAAGAACAGGCCAATTAGTTCACGTCAGAGGCAGTCCCTGTTCCCAATACTATGGAACCCACTTGGACACTGAACTGCCATGAGCTACATGTGTGCTGGGGTTCTAGGTTATCTCCATGAATGGTCCTTGGTTGGAGTATCAGTCTCAGAAAAGACCCCTGTGCACAGATTTTTTGGTTTTGTTGCTCTCCTTGTGGAGCTCCTGTCCTCTCCAGGTCTTACTATTTTCCTATTCTTTCTAAATATTCTCACATTCCTCCTGTGTCTCTTTGTCTTCATTTCCCACCAAGGTCTTCATCTCAATTCCAGGGGAGTTCTTTTATGTGTTAATATTTTCATTATTATTATTTACTACAAGTTATTCACTTTGTATCCCAGTTGTAGCCCTCTCCCTCATCTCCTCACATTCCTATCTTCCCTTCCTTTTCCTCCTCCTATGTCCCTCACCTTATCCACTGATAGGGGAGGTCTCCCCACAGGGTTCCTTTGAAAGACTTCAGGGAAGTTCTTACATATTTCTGAGGCCACAGTTCCAAGCACATATGCATTTTTTCCAAATGGCTTTATAATGTTCTGGGATTTTCTTCCCTTTTGTCCTGCCATTTGAGAATATTATTTTTAAAGTAGGAAACACTAACATCTCAGTACTCTTTGAAGCCCTTGTATTTTTGCTTTCTCACTCATATATTTCTCCATAGAAGGGAGTGTATGACTCTCTGAATTCAATAAATACATAGAGAATAAATTTATGAATTGTGATTGAAAGCCTGAAGCAAAGAACAGAGGGATTCCTTTGCTTAATTGAAAAAGAAATGATGTAACCTCCTACAAATACTAAAAGCTATTGAATCTATGTAAGTCTTGGAGTAAACACAGAATAAATTTCTAGGAAGCAAATATTTGCAAGATTATCTTAAGCTAGAAAGAACATTGTGTTTAACTAGATATCTGTTATCACCAAATTAATAAAATGCTATGTCATTGCATAAGATTTTCTTTTTTATCACTATGAGAGTACTTGACATAGTGGCTGACCCTCAAATCTAAATTAGTGTAAATGTTTTCTTTGTCCATCTTATTTGACTGAATGGTGGTCGCTAATAGTCTCATTTCTAAGCCCTCACAATTGTAAATGTAACAGAAGATGGGTACATAGAAGAGGAGTTTTTTAAATGACCGTATACAGATGTTGAAGCAGTGTGCCCCAATGCTGAGGTACCAACAGTCATCAAAAGACAGAAAATGCAAGGAACCTGAAGCTACCGGATTCTCTTGTGCTAGCATCACCCTTCAAACATCTCAATTTGGGCTTAATTGTTAGACTTTTGGTCTCTAGATTTATGACAAAAAATCCATTCTTGCTGTTTAATGCTACCAAAGATTTGATAAATTTCTACAACAGTTACAAAAATATTACATCCATAGCACCAGCTCTTGCCTTGTGTTCAAATATTTTTGTTGTCAATCAGGCACTTCTGTATAAAAAAAATAACTCCTATCTTCATGCTTTAGAATAATTCCTCTACTTCTTGAACTTTAGTTCATCAAGACATTTCTCATATGATGCTTGCTATTTGTTTTGAACTCTGACATTCTTGAAAAATAAATAGGAACACTTTGTGTTTATATTTCTACCACTTGAACACCATATAATGTCTGGGTGTGAAAATGTACTCAGAAAAACTTTGGGAAAGTAAATTAAATTGAATTTCAAAGATATAATAAAATGAGACTCAACCTCTTTTTAAAATAGGCAAAATGTATGGATCTGTATTTTGGGTTGAGGACAAGGAAGTTTATTTATAAAACACTAGCTACAAGTATTTGATTTGTTTCTATTAAGATGTCCAATGAGTTTTTCCAGTGTGATGACTCAGATCTAAACCCTAAGCTCTACTGTCTTTCTGAGCTTTGCTCAAGGGCAGCATAAGTTCTAGAACAGCTCCTATACCTTTACCAACAGCAGCTTAGGTGAAATCTTTGCATGATTCCTATCAATATCTTTGTAGTATGTACCCAAAAGGGTAAATCATAGCCCCAAAGTTTCTACTCACTCTGAAGTTAGGAGTTACATGCTGGATGGGAACATGGCCAAAAGCCCTTACTCAAACTTCTTTCACATATTTTAGAGGCTGGAGAGATGGATTAGAGTTTTAAAACACTTGTTTTCCAAGAGGAGCTGAGTTTTGTTTGTAACAGTTGCATTAGTTGCCTTTTATCCGTAACTCCAGCTTCAGAGAATCTGAAACCTCTGGCATCCATCAGCCCCTACCTACATACAACTATAAACACTAACACATAATTAAAAATAAGGGTAGAACAAAATAATATGTTTTGCGCATGTCCTAGGTTTATTGTGTTTTGAAACATGATCATATCCTCGGAATAATGTTTTTTAGATAAGTGAAAGTGTTGAGACATTAAAGACAGTTGATGAGAAACATGCTGTCTTCTTTAAACTGCGTTTGTCAGCTCTTTAGTCATAACCAGTAATCACTTCAGCTGACATTCTCTCTCCTCACTGTCTCTCATGGACTCTTGCTTTTGCTCTGTTTACTTTTGCTCTTGGTATCCTTCTCTCCCTTCCTCTCCCCTTCCCCTCTATCTTCTTATCTCTCTACTTCCTCTTCCTATCTCTACTTCCTCCTCCTCTCTCTCCTAAATTGAAGCAATTGTTTAGCTTTTTATGATTTTACAATAAAATTAAAATATGATCCTTTTCACTAAACAAATGTTTCTTCCTTGCATGCTTCCATTTTGGGACTGCTGAGCCATAAATCTAGAATTAAACAAATAAAGCCCTCTTTCACAGGATGACTCAAAGACTGAGAAAAGAGAGGTTCTGAGTCAGAGGAAGGGCTTTAGCATTTTGTCGACAGATTTTTCTGCTTTGTTATTCAGCCTTGTGTAGGATTTAATGATCTGAATCAACTCTTTGTAAAACCCACGGACCCATCTACGCAAAGCAAAAATAAACAGACTTGTTAGAAAAGATCAAAGCAATAGAAAGAACAGTAGCACATGTGTGTCTGCACAAACATCACTGCAGTCATGTGAAGCAAGACCTGAGAAGCTGAGTCGGGGCAAGATTGCTTGGAATGCCCTGAAATCGGCCATCAGCAGCCAGTACTAATAATGTAAAATGTAATCCTTCAAAAACTCTTGCCTAGATATGGAAAAAAAGTCTTAATTATAAGAAGCAGACAGAAATGGATTCATTACTTGTTGTCTCCCAATGTAGGGTAACTTGGTGAACCTTGTTTCCTTTTCTACAAACAGGTTAAAAAATGTTTGCCTGGTAATAATAAATTTTCCTTTATTTTCTTTGACATGCAAAGCATTTGCAACTATCAGAAGGCAGGCATTGTTTAAAGCACTAGAGATGCTTCAATGAAAAAAAACAGATAATACCATGACTTTATTAAGTTGATCTATCTACTATAAAGAAATACATTTTATCATCCACGGACAAAGAGGCCATGGTATATAAGACAGGGTAAGGAGGGTGCTTGAGAATCACAATAAGAGGCTGCAATATTAACTATGACAATAGTGTTAGATGTTTTGATATTTGAGAGTTGTGCCTCTGCTTTGTAAATTTAATTAATTAGTGTAAACCCTTTGGGATGGCATGATTTTATGATTTGAACACCATTAAAACAAATTGAAATTCCCCAATGCAATAGCATTGAATGATGGAATATGGTGGGAGATGTTTTGGTCATGATGGCTTAATACAACTAGAAAAAGGAAAAGAAGAAGGTGATCTCTCATCTTCTTTTGCAGTGTGAGGGAAAAACAGACTGCTCCTCACTGGAGCTGAAAAAGTTTTAGGCACCATCTTAAAAGAAGAGAGCAATGTAGCCCTCAAACCTTCTTCTGCTTTAATTTTGGAGCTCTGAATCTTTAAAACTGAAAAAAAAAACTAAATTTCTTTCATAAATAAACCACTCACTCTCAAGTATTGCACCATAGCACCCAGAAAGGAGTAAGACAACTTGGGGAAATTATCCAGGCAGGAGAAGAGCAGTAATCGTTCCTACACCTCCTCTTCCTCCTCCTCCTCCTCCTCTGCTTCTGCTTCCGCTTCTGCTTCACACATGCTTTCTCTGTTTAGTCTTGGCTGTCCTGGACTGGATTTGTAGACCCTCTTAGCCTCCAACTCATAGAGATCCACCTAACTATGCCTCTCCGAGTGCTGGGATTACAGGAGTATGCCACCACACCCATAATGATCAGTAGCAGAGTGAAGGAATTTTATGAAAGAAGGGGGAAGTAGAAAGACCTGGAGTGGGCAGGAGCTCCACAAGGAGAGCAACAGAAAAAATAAAAATAAAAAAAATAAAAACCTGGGCCCAGAGGTCTTTTCTGAGTCTGAAACTACAACCAAGGACAATTCATGGAGATAACCTAGAATCCCTGCACAGAAGAAGCCCAAGGCAGCTCAGTATCCAAGTGGGTTCCCTAGTAACTGGAACAGGGGATGACTCTGACATAAACTCAGTAGCTGGCTCTTTGATCACCTCCCCCTGAGAGAGGAGCAGCCTGACCAGGCCATAGAGGAAGAGGATGCATCCAGTCCTAATGAGACCTGATAGGCTAGGATCAGATGGAAGGGGAGGAGGACCTCCCCTATCAGTGGACTTGGAGAGGAGCATCAGAGGAAAAGAGGGAAGGAAGTGGGATTGAGAGAGAATTATGGAGGAGGTACAGCTAGAATACAAAATGAATAAATTGCGATAAATAAAAATATACAATATTAATTCATGTTCATACTCTAGCATGTTTCTTAACATACAATAAAAGTTTTCTTTTTTTAAAAAAAAGGATAACTAATACATGAAATGATTCACCTAAGAAATGAGATAGACTTCACTGGAGGTTTACTAGAGAATACATAATGATAAAATGCTAGAAAAACAAGGATGCCAAAATATTAAGGCTGTTTAGTCCATCTATAGCCTTGAGAGAGAGAGAGAGAGAGAGAGGAAATGCACTAGGCTCAACGTTATCATTGTACCCTACCATGGTTTATTGTTGCTGTTTTGATATTTTTGTTTTTGTTGTTGATGATATGTAGCCAATGCATGAATATAGGAATAAATGCATTTTCAGGTGCTTTTGCTCATGTATTTACATATGAATAGAGGTCTGAGATTGATGCAAACAAATCATCCAAGATATCTGTTGAGTTATAAGACTCTTAATCAAACCCTGCTTCAGGGACACACTTTCTACTTCTTCTGATGCTGCAAATACATCTGGGCTGTATCCACCAGGCATTTGGATGTCATCTGAAATGCTGAATCTGGTACACTTGCTTGAGTGATTGGAGCTTTAACTAATAGGCTATCTCTATATTCCCTTAACCCCACATCTTTGGATTAAATGTATTTATATTTGTTCAAACACAATATTGAAAGAAGTAACAAGCAATACACTTGAGATCCTATGGTCTTTTATAAAAAGTCTCTGTCTTCTAAATTTGCTAAGTGACATTACCAGAAAGCAACAGCAACAATAACAAAAACCATTTACACTGAATAGTCTTCACAATGATATGGATTAGAATTTTTTAATTTGTTTTTTATGTATTATAATTTATTCACTTTGTATACCCCCTGTCCAATGATAGGGGAGGTCCTTTTCCCCTTCCATCTGACCCTAGCCTATCAGGTCTCTTGCCTGCTTTGTCTTCCTATGTGGCCTGGTAATGTTGCCCCCACCTCAGGGTGAGGTGATTTAAGAACCAGTCACTGAGTTCATGTCAGAGACAGCCCCTGTTCCCCTTATTGGAAACCCACTTAGAGACTGAGCTTCTATGCACTTCAACTGTTCAGGGATTGGAGATTATCTTCATGAATTGTCCTTGGTTATATTATCAGTCATAATAAGCCCCCTGGGCCCAGATTGTTTTGGTTTTGTTGTTCTCCTTGTGGTGTTCCAGTCTCCACCAGGTCTTTCTATCTCCCTATTCTTTCATAAGATTCCCTGCACTCTACTCAAAGTTTGTTTATGAGTTTCAGCATCGGTTTTGATACCTTGCAGGGCAGAATCTTTCAGAGGACCTCTGTGGTAGGCTCCTGTCCTGTTCCCTGCTTTCTGCCTCTCCTGATGTCTATCCTGTTTGCCTTTCTGAAGAGGATTGATCGTTTTACCCAGGATCCTCCCTGCTTAGCTTCTTTAGGTGTACAAAGTTTAGTATGATTATTCTATAATATATGTCTAATATCCACTCATAAGTGTGTATACACCGTGTGTGTCTTTCTGCTTCTGGGATACCTCACTCAGGATGATCTTTTCTAGTCCCCACCACTTGCCTACAAATTTCATGATTTCCATGCTTTTGATTGCTGAGTATTATTCCATTGTGTAAATGCATCAATTCCTCCAATGAGGGACATCTGGGTTGTTTTTAGATTCTGGTTAAGAACATGGTTAAACAAATGTCCTTGTTGTATACTTGAGTGTATTTTGGATACATGCCAAGGAGTGATATAGATGGACCTTGGGTTAGCACATTCTGACAGATGGCTAGTATCCAGAATATATAAAGAACTCAAGAAGTTAAACAGCGTCAAATCAAGAAATCCAATTTAAAAAATGGTGTACAGAGTTAAACAGAGTATTCTCAATAGAAGAATATCAAATAGCAGAGAAACACTTAAAGAAATGATCAACTTCCTTAGTCATCAGAGAAATGCAAATCAAAACTACCCTGAGATTTCACATTACACCCATCAGAATGGCTAAGATCAAAAACTCAAGTGACAACACATGCTGAAGAGGATGTGGAGAAATGGGAACTCTCTTCCATTGCTGGTAGGAATGTAAACTTGTACAACCACTTTTGAAATCAGTCTGGTGCTTTCTCAGAAATTTAAGACTGATTATAATTTTAATTATTATGAGAATGTTGGAATTTTGCGTGTCTGGAGTCAAATGCCTTTGAGTTATTAAAACCTAAATAGCTATTATATTTCTCACCTCTGTGTGTGACCTAACATCTTTGTGACTATTAGGTAATCCTTTTGTAATATATGATCAGACACCATTAATGTAAAAGCTAAGTCTGTCATCAAATAGCATTTGAGGGCAGGACCTCCCCCTTTGGCTGTAATTTGGCTAATGTACCAAGCAATATATTTGAAAAGTATTTTGACACATGTTCTTCTTTGCTCTGTTATTGTAAAAAGACTATGACATGTACTGTGCTGGAATACTTTACTGAGTGTAATCTAAAAACTATGTTGTTTGGTTATCTTTGATGTCAGAATAAACTATCTCCTACCACCTCTGTGGTGAAAGCCACATTTTGTGCCTTGTCAGCTTTCTTTTTCAGATGACAGATGAAATTATCAACTCAGAAAAGAAAGACAAGTTATTGTTTCATATCTGAACTTGAGTTTAATGTCTTTGTTTGCTTATTTTAACATGTACATTCTAGTCTGCAATTGGAAATTGAAACATTGAAAACAGTTGCCTCAAATGGACAAACTGAGTCCAGGCAATTAGGTTGAATTCTAAAATGTCCTGAGATGAATTGAACATAGTATCCCTTACTTACACTATGATAGGACATTGGTTATTTTACATCAGATACCATGTTCACGTTAGAACACCTCTATTCCATTTATAACCTGTAGGAAGAGTGCTGAGGCACACTAATCTCTTAAACATTCATTGAACATCAGTTCCACATTTCTGCCTGTAACATTCTTAATGTTATGTACACCATTTTTAAAACAGTAATTTTTCATGGATTTAGAGAATTTTCTGAAGTCATCACTGATAGGAACCAGTGAAAAACTGTAGTGTAGCTCAAGAGAAATTCAAAGAAGGTGAGTGACTCCCATGTTCACCGTGATGAATGTTGTTAGTCACAGGCAGAAAAGGTCACAGAGAATGTACTGTGCACCCGGTCAAGCAATTGCTGTTAGCTCAACTGGGCTATTAAACCTTATTCTTTCTTCATTTTAGGCAGGAAAGGTGGCAAGTGCTAACTTTGTTGAGATTCTATGTCCCAAACTGATTTTGCTTTGTGGTGATTCACATGTCAAGTTCTCAAGTTGCATTTACTTTAATTTTAGATACCTTCTGTGCATACGACATATGCACTCATGTCTCTCAGCTCTTGTGGTGTGGCGTCATCTTCCAACTTAGACCAATAAAGTTGTCTAGCTTTCAACATCAGAGAGCTTGTCCAAAAGTTAGAGAAAGTTTACTAACAATAGCTGTGAATAGCTTCACCAGTGGAATATTAATCCAGGATAAATCAAGCTCACCACAATGGTGGTTCTAGGGTTAAGTGCAACAATATTTGTTTATTTCTAATATTTTGTACTACCTAAAAGAAAGTAAGATAGGAATATGCTTGCCTTCTTGTGTCCCCATTATTCATTCTTGCTCCCCATGCAGTTTTTTTGTAGATATTACACTGGGAAAAATAATTATTCATATTATCTCTCTCTGTTTTTCTCTAGGTCTCTTTCTTTCTCTCTCTCTCTCTCTCTCTCTCTCTCTCTCTCTCTCTCTCTCTCTCTCTCTCTCTCCACCATGCCCGGCTGATCATGCACAAGCATATTATTATTACTAAGAATTCTGGTTACCCAGCATTTCTTTGTGATATATGGAGTCCCCGTCTCCCAGCATCACTGTTAACTGTACAGTGGGCCTTGCCAGTGAGAGATACAGATAAAATATCCTTGTGGATCCTACATTATGATTGGTTATAAGAGTTTTCCTTCATCACCAAGAAAGGTGATGTATTATTTTTCCCAAATGTTTGACTGTTTTTTCCTCTTGCTGATTTTTTTAAAAACTTATTTAAAATCTAATCAGAAAGTATGAATATCATTTATTGAACCATCTCAGTGATTCCCATTTTACTAATAATTCAGAGATATTACTCTGTTACAGATCGCAGATTTTTCTCTGAGAAAAAGGAAATGGTTTAGTAGGTATGAAAAGGGACATTTACTCTGTTCTAAGTACTACCTACACTTAGCATCTTGGGCAGAAACACTTATTGTATGTTCAACCTACAGGTGTGGGGCATTATTAACATTGTCACTTTCACAGACTGTAGCTTCTAAATTTCCACCTCCAACGCCTATACTGCTTGTTATTATTTACCTAGAACCCCCATGGAAAGTAAAAGACTCAACAATGTTTTTATAATATTTGACTTTCCAGGATTCAGTTTAAACCTCTGAGGACCACTGGATGTCTTATAGTGGGTAGTAATTTTAATAGAGTTCCAAAAAGTTTTGGTTTGCATTCAGTTCTAACACTGTCATCTTAAATTAATGGCTTATGGACTTTAACATTTCATTTATTTGTCTTTAAAAAGTCATATTAATAGATCTTCTTTCATGGGCTAAATACAAAATGTTTAAAATTGAGCTTTGCATAAAAATAGGTATTAAAAGTCTTTGATTCTAAAAACTTGATATAGTTACATTTACTCCATTTGCTTTCCTGTTGTTAATGACCACTGCTGTTATAACACAAGAACAAAAGCTGGGTAGAAAATTTTATTTTAATACAAATATCAATACTTAAATTAATGTAAGATTCTTGGACTTAAATAATCATAGGTTAAAATTCTTTGTTTTAATTTCATTATAAAACACATAGAATTGCAATTGGTGCATAGGCATGTAAAGAAAATAAATTACATAAGGACCAGATAAGGATTTAGAAACAAATGCTGGAATTGATATCTGGAATAAGTCAGGTGAGAGGTGAGCTACTGGATGACTGGGAACCCTGTGTTAGCAATGAATGCAACTACTATTTAACCATTATGCGAACAGTTCTGACAACTTGTCACTTTTCTGTGATTTTACATAAATGTCCTTGATAACGTCCTGTCCGCCTTTGCCCAGAGTGAATGAAGTATGCAGCATCTGTCTGAAGTTCCACTCTGTCCTTTCTAGTTCCCTGGCCCCTCATAACCCTACAACTGAGCTAGAGAGCACCTCAAAACTGCCAATAATTTAAGAAGAGGATTTTCGTTTTGATATATACTTACTCAGAATTTCATATGCATTCTACCTTCGCTGGAAATAGTCTTTTTCTTTAGAATTCCCTGTTTCTCCCAGTTAATTTCATTACTCTAGCTCTGTATCTCACACTGAAAAAAATATTGCTTAACAGATAAGAGTACAGTCAGGTAGAGAACTAAATAAACAAAGATACAGGGACTCATAACTGACGCTATTTTTCTAACATCAAACCTCTCTCTGGGGAAGGAATCAATATTTGTCTAATTGAATTGATTGAACATGGTCCAAATCAAGCCAGGGAGAAAGGCAAGGCAGCATGAGTGAGAGCCTTACTTCTGGTAACCACTTTATAGATATCACTATAATGTATCCACAGAGTATTGTGTGATGGATACTAGTAACACTATCCCTGGTTCTCCAGAGCACTAAATGTTAGAAGAGTTAAATGTCAGACCTAAGATTATGGATGGCTTATTAGCAGCTGCACTTGGATTCAGAGTTAAGTTCACTCTCTTACAATAATATTACTTTGATGACTAAATAATATATGTAGCAAAAGTAGTGAAGTACACTTTCTTTCAATACATGTATAAGTAGGCACACACATATGAATATGTATATGCATAAATGTGTAATGCATATATGTGTATGTATACAATATGTTCCTGATGGCATTTAACTAAAACTTTTTGAAAACAATGCTACTCTCAGTACATACTACATATTACAAATGCCTAAATGTAGAAGGTTGTTACCATGTTTGAACAGAAAACAAACTCTTTTCTAGTACAACACTCCAACACAAATGGTTAATTTTCCTACTGACTTCTCAAATGGATTGTAGTTCACTGCAGTCCTTCCCTGTTGAACAATGACTGTGAAGATGCCCCTGAGCTCCTTGTGTGTTCATAGAGAGAGAGAGAACATGAACTTCTCCTAGTACCAGCAGATTAGCACATTTCATTATCAATAATGAAACTGATAATAAAAAATATTTTATTAGCTAAATCACACCATTCCGTTCTGCAGAATGTTGACCCCAAAGCATCATTCTTACTTGCCTCAAACAAATCAAATTGTAAGGATCCATTTCACTTAATAAACTCTGCACCTTGAATCAATTTTCTGATACCCACATCTAATTAACACTAATAAAAAAAAAACTTAGCATGCTGCTACAGTTGCTTTGGCTAAAATTCAGAACAGTGTTACCTCATTAAGCAGAAGCTGACCAGTGTCTGTCAGTCTTTCATCTCAAAAACCAGCAATTAAAAAAAATCATAAACCATATCCCTCATCTGTGATGCTCAATGGTGATGAATTTTCACAATGAATAGCAAAATTAAAATAAATACCAATTATGTTATGAATATGATTTTAGAAGGTGTTTAGAGTAATCTGAAGGCTAAGCAAAAAAGACTATTGCTAAGGGTTTGCTTATTTACCAGGCATTTGCACACCATTACTAATGCATATCAATGGATAAGAAAGAAGACTGTGACATCAAAATACATCAACCTAAGGATTCTGCAGGCTTGACATGTGTGTGTGTGTGTGTGTGTGTGTGTGATACTCTGTGGATCACTTGCTTGTGTTTTTTAGGTCTACCTAATATTTATTGACCATCTATATGCCAAAGATTGGTCCCTTGTTTTCATACTCATTAACTGATTTAATGTCTACAGATTTACCTTTTAAATGTGATTATAAAGTTAAAGCCAGAGGATTTAAAAATTTTGCTGACACGTCTGATGCCCATTGAAGTACAGAATAGACCCAAGAGGCATGCTTGCAAAATGGAAGCTCTCCATCAATAGATTAAATTACTTTGTTTCACTCAAAGTCTTTCTGAATACTTTCAGTGAACATTCTTGAAATGTTGTAAGGAAAAAAAGCCAAACCTCTCATATAAAAGGTCATGTGAATTAGTATGTGAATACTAATAGCTGTAGGGATGCATCAAGTACAGAATCATCACTACCCAAGAGACCAATGGAAGCTGATATGCCCTTAGAATATGCTGTCATTTAATTCAGAAGTAACTGTTTTCAAGTCTTTCGGAGGCTGAACAAATGTGGAGTGGTAATTTTAGTTACTTGTTTTCAGAACTAAAGTGACTAAAAAAACCAACCAACCAAACAAACAAAAATCCACTATTTCACCCCTACATGTTTTCACGTCACTGCTGAGGAGACATGAGGCAGAGATGTCTGTCCTTTATAATTAATGCCCTAAGACAAAAACACCACTCTTCTTCACTAGAATAATGGGAAAAATATTATTACATTTATAAAATGTACATAAAATTAACTTTAGGTTTAAACTAACTTGCTAAGTTTTATATAGAACGTTATCTGGAATGTCATTTACAATTCAAATTTTGTCACTAGGTAAGATGTTTATGCCTATAATCCCATCACTCAGGAGGCACTAGCAAAGGAGTTTTACGAGTTCAAGAACAGCCTGGTGTCACAGTCAGTTTTAGACCAAATTGTATGATGTATTTTATCAAAGAAAGAGGGAGAAAGAAACTGAAGAGAAGGGAGAGGGAGAGAGAGGAAGAAGTAAGGAGAGTGAAAGAAAGGGAGATGGAGAAGGAGAGGGGGAGGGAGAGGGAGAGAGAGATAGAAAGAAAGAATCAAAAGTAACAGGAAAAAAATTCAAGTTAATTGCTTCCAAAGTTTGTAAACTTTCCTCAAATGATTTCTAATCTTTATTTATAAATATTCTCCTAACAGCCCCAAGATTAAGAGAAAAAAAAAAAAAACCTCCCATGCATTCCTAATGCTCATTCTTGAATACTTTGTATAATTTCCAACACAGATGGAAATTAATTAAAATGGAATGTGGCCTACAAAATGGCTAATGAATGGAGTCTATACCCCCTCCCCTTATATTCCATGGCTACAGCAGTTTTTTTTTTAGTTTATTCACATTTTTTTTGTAAAATTCTTAGAGAAATAAAATACCTACCCCACTGAGAGGTTGTTATCTGTCCAGATAACCCTCTGTACTCACCAGATGTATTTTTCTATGCCTATAAAACCATCTCTTGGGAGGTAAAGACAGAGGAGTTCTGCAAGTTCAAGGACAGCCTTGTATCACTGTCAGATTGAGTCTATCAGTTCTTAGTACTGTTGGAAATGAACATATGTGTACAGCTACATATTAAAGCTTTGTATCATAAGATAATCAGAAATAAACACTTTTACTTGAAATATTTGGCCAGGCAATATTTTACTTCCTCTGATTGATTGATATGATATTTTGCATATCATGATGAGAAGTCCACCTATGTGATTTTTTAAAATAAAAAAAATATTTTAGTGTGGATCATACTTGAATTGAAATAATAAACTGGCCAAGGATATGTGTACAAAGAAAACACAGGTAGCATAAAAGTATAAAACTTCTTATTTTGTATTACAAAACAAGCAATTGTTTTAATGCTGTCCTTTAATTTCCACTATATGCAGAGAAAACATGATTGGGTATTGAATAGAGCATAAATTTCTCAAAGGTATCAGAGATTTTGCTGTACATGTTGCAAAAAATAGTATTAATAAGTGGGAATTTTGTCTAAACTATGAAGGCTTGATTTTAAGTAATGTTAGTTCGTTAATAAATATGGAAAAGACTAATGTATCACCGAGGAAAACACACCTTCTTCTTGAATTCTGACAATTTAGCTGAAAGAAAATGTGACAGTCTTGACTTAGTATGCAAACGTAGCCACAGATTGAACGTTTCTATTTGCATGACCTACCAATAGGTCATACTCCACACAGTGAAAATTTTTAACTAAAATTATACAGTAATGTTTCTCATGAAAATATGTTTGTGTGACTATCGAACAAAAGTTAGCTGCTGACCCAGACTAGATGGTTGTGATCTTGATTATCACAGGACACAGAAGGGTTGAGAGTGGGCAACACAATCAAATTTCTGTTTGCTTCCTTAGGAGGAACTGCTGATGTTCCTCATAGGCAGTGACTGGAGAATACAGTTCTAGTATCTGCCACATTATCTAACTATCTCTTGCTGCCTAAAACTTATCCAGGCTCACCATAAGTGAAAAGATAAGTGATGGGACAGGAGCCCGAGTAAGACATCAGCACCTACAGGGTCTCTGAGATGAAGCAAGTTATCCTGAAATAAATAAGTGGATAGGAGACAGGGTTATAGTCTTATCTGTTTTCCTGAAATGTTGACATAGAAGAAGTTCCATGCAATAAGTGAAACACACACACACACACACACACACACAGAGGCAGGAGGAGGAGGAGAGAGAGGTACATGTTCCCATGAGTGTGTACAGATGCATGAGCACATATGTAAGTAAGTACGTAAGTGTGAAAATCAAGTCCAGAGGCTGACACAAGGTTTTCTTCAGTCTTTTCATTAGTATTTGAGACAGGATCTCTCACTGAACCTGAAGTTCATAGATTTTAGATTTTCTAAGGAATTATTGTCTTCTCTGATACGTCCTAAATAAACATGATTGCTATAAATTCTCTAAGCTATTCTTCAAAATAATCTTCTGGGTAGCATTTTAAATACATGTTGAATGTTCCAATGAAGCGAGGGGAAGCATACTTTCCACATACAAGAAATGCTAGAAATACAAAGTGTATAGAGACAGCAAGAGACTTCCCCTTTACGATTACACAATTGGCAGAACAAACTCACAGCTCTTTTGAGATTAGATTACATCAATAAATAGCAGAGTAAACCGTGTGTACAGGAAGTATGAATTCCTTCCATAGTTCCTTCTCTGGATGGAGAAAGCCAATTAAAATCTAGATTGAAACCCTTTCAAAAATTTGGTGGATATTAACTTGTGCAGCCTCATCTCTTTCCACTATTTTCCATTCACCTGAAACCACAGCTTTAAAGAGTGACGCTTGAAGTTTCTGCTGATTTCAGATGTTTTCACATGCTGCCACATCTACCTCGAAGGATTATTTTCTTGTTTAGGTAGGTAACATTTAACTTTAATAATTTTCTCCAGAGATGAGCCCTCCAATTGGTTATCCAATGCCAAGTGGTCAGCACTGAAATCATACAAGTAACTTTATGAGGGCTGAGCAGGTTGTATCTCTACCCCAACTCTCTCTCTCTCTCATCTATCTATCTATCTATCTATCTATCTATCTATCTATCTATCTATCTACCTATATATCATTTATCTATCATCTATCATCACCCAACTATCTCTCTATATACATATTAACAATTGAACTAAAGGCCATTAATTTGAGAAAGAGAAAGGGCATGCATGAGAAGGCTTGAAGGAAGAAAGGGGAAGGGAAAAATGTAATTATATTTTAATTTCAAAGAATAGTTTGTAAACAGAAAATAGTCCATTGAAAAGATCTTTGGGGGCTTGGAGAGATGCCTTGGTGGTGAAGAGCAGTGTCTGCTCCTGAGGAGGACAGCTGTTCAATTCCCAACACCCCCCCCCAAGGCAGCTCACAACCATCTATCACTTCAGTCCCAGGTGGATTTTATGCCTTCTCAGGCTTCTTTTGGAAAGTCACACACATGGTACTATTACATGCATGCAAGCAAAGCAACTACACACATAAAACAAAGTAATAATTCATCACTCTAGAGCAGACTATGCTGCTTTTTCTGAGACAGAAATATTATCTCTTTCATAATGTACACTCTGCCTGTTTTTTAAAAAATGTATTTTAATTGTGCCATTCTTGCTTTGAGACAACCTACACAACGTAAACTATAAACAGGAATACTTAGACTATTCAGTACTAACTTCTATGATTGTTTCAGTTTATGCATACACAATGGACTTCAGAAGACTAAAGAAGGCTAACATAAGTAGAAATAGTCATTTCCAGAGACTATTTTTGCTCCTTTTTTTCCCAAGAGACTATTAATTGGTTTTCCATTACTAAATGGTGAGCCCTGAAATCATATATAGACATATGTATATGCATATGTGTGTATATTTGTAACATCATGCAGAATGAAAACATTTTATTTATTAATTTAGGAAGGCATATGAATAAACATATATGTATTAACAAAAAATAATGAAAATGGCCCCATAAATTTGAAAGCAAATATGAAAATATATATGTTACTGTTTGAAGGGAAGAAAAGGAAGAGGGAAATTGTGCAATTATAATCTCAAGAAATAATTAAAAATAAAAAAAACTTCACTGTTTTCAGATATCCTAGATATTTTGAATTTTGGGAAGGCCATACACTACTTTATTCAACATATATCTCAATGGTCTCTTATGGTAACTATTAACAGGTCAATGATACCTGAGCATTGGAAAACAGTATTACTCCAAAACAGATGACTGTTTAATCAAAGGGTCAATTTGTTATTTTTATGGTAGACATAGAAAATATAACTTTTAGTAAACAAGAAAGTAAACTTATTACTTTAAAACAGGAACCCGCTTGTGGGCTGAACTTATCAAGTTACATGAACAAGCTATGTAATATGAATGCACTTAACATTTAAAGTCCTTTCAAAGTAATTGAGTGGGAAGAAGCATTATCTCTTGTTTAATGTCTAGGTTTTGTCTCTGGCTACTCATTCAATTGGTACATACAAAGTAAAGATGCAAATATGTACAATTGTAGAAGCTGTAGAACACTGATTACAGTTTAATAATAAACTGTAAAAATTCTGGTGATTACAGTATAAACAAGTATAAAGACACAGTCTGTAAGAAGACCAGTATTTAGTGTAAAAAAAGATAAGAAAAATACTGATGCAATATTGTTTACTTATTCCACATCATTTTTCCCCATTGTAGACAAAGGTTATTTCAAAGCCATTTTTATGCCACACCCTCGGTACTATTGCATGTACTTGGATTTTGGACAGTTCTATAAGGTTCTATAAGGTTGCTAATTGGGATAAGCAATTTCTAATCTCAGTAGCAACTATAAATGAAGCAGAATTTTCATGCAAGGTGCCGATGGAGTAGAGCTCCACACTGAGTTCTTCCAAGCCTGAGTCACTGCAGAGGCTCAAAAGGATATGAGTAGTAGCTTAGGAAGGGCTGCTCCTTCCCGGATTCTAAAATATATTCCTTCTACTTACATGTATTTGACTAGAGCAATCATTAGTCCCCCCTACATCAGAGGGTGGACAAATGCATTCTTGCTACATGCTGAAGAGAAAGACAGTGTATCTACAAAGGGTCCTGGGAGCTGTTATAGCTGTGTATTGCTTCTGGAATGAAATATCAGCCATCTGTATGCAGAAAAATGAAAATAGATACATATTTATCACCTTGCACAAAGCTAAAGTCCAAGTGGATCAAAGACCTCAACATAAAACCAGACACACTAAACCGCTTAGAAGAAAAAGTAGGGAAGACCCTAGAACTCATTGGCACAGGAGACTTCTTCCTGAATAGAATACCAACAGCACAGGCTCTAAGATCAACAATAAATAAATGGTTCTTCATGAAACTGAAAAGCTTCTGTAAAGCAAAAGACACTGTCATCAAAACAAAACGACAGCCTACAGACTGGGAAAGGATCATTACCAATCCTACTTCTGACAGAGGGCTAATATCCATCATATATACAGAACTCAAGAAGTTAAAAAGCAAGAAATCAAGTAATCCAATTAAAAAAATGGGGAATTCAGCTAAAAAGAGAACTCACTGTAGAGGATTATAGAATGGCAGAAAAACACTTAAAGAAATGCTCAACATCCTTAGCCATCAGAGAGATGCAAATCAAAAACACCCTGAGATTTCAC
>CM053748.1:34875018-34887988 GCA_028658305.1 Pachyuromys duprasi
GAGGGAGGGTATGAGTGAGGGGCTATGCCTGGGATGCAAAGTACCTAACCTGTGATTAATATAAAAATAAATAAATTACATTTAAAAAACAAAGCTCATAATGCTTTATATAGAAAAAAAATAATTTCCAAGTGGTTCGAAAGGCAGAAACATTTTCTGCTGATTTTATGTGTGCCACTCTGTGGTCTTATCTGAAGTCAGCACTGAATTATTTTTCACCTGCTCATTTGAATATACAGCGTTCATTATTCCAAATGCCTTCCTTCTTAGACACCCATTCTTCTCTGAGTCTGAAGAGTTTCTCACTCTGGTTCCACTCTTATCATCAGAATCACTTCTGTAAGGATTCTTTCCCTTTTTTATTTTAACCTATTGAATCTGACTAATGCTGCTTGTATGCACAGGGCTGTAGGACTTCATCCACTGTGTCATGGACAATCTTCCATGGGCCATTTGAAAAGGAAATTTATTGCTCCTCCTTTCAAGGACATCCAGTACCAGCAGCTTCTCAGCTAAAGTTGGAATCTTGTGAGTCTCTTCTATTGATTGACTTGATCTTGTGTATATTTTTGGCTAGTAGTCACAGCAGGTAGCAATTAATGCAGAGACACACAACTTCTCAAAGTGCAGAGAATGAGTGGCTATGGGATGTTCAAATGTAAATGGGACATCTGTATCACATACACACATACACCAGGCTCAAAGAGCATTGCAGACAAGGACAGAAGGCTTATTAGTGCAGATTGTTGTGGGAAAAGGTTCTGGACATGATGGGACCATTGCATTCATAATCTCACAATAACACAAACATGGTTTCACTTGTACTTCTATGCTTATTGTTGTTCTATTCACAATAGCCAGGAAATCCAACTAACCTAAATGCACATCAACACATGAATGGACAAAGAAAATGGAACACAAATATTTTTGACTGAATATTTTAGGTTTACTCCACAGCAGTTATTCTGTTTAATCTTGGTAATTTACTAGATGTATAGATGAGCCAAGTTATGCCTTGGGGTCAAGATACAGGGTAAAGCTGGACCAAAACTGTTTTTTCTTGGTCTTTACAAAAAGATATGAAAGAGCACCATGCCTAGATAAGTATTTTCAAATTTCAATTTCAATTTGTTAAAAGTTTGAAACAAACAAAGTTTGTTTTCTTTGTTCTATGTTTTTTTGAATGTAGTATAGAATCTCATACTGTTAAATTTTCAGTTATAGGATCCAGCCATCTAGCCAATTTACTGATTGGCTGTCTAGTGTCAGATATAGTTTTGTCATTAAACATACAGTCAGGAGTTAATGTTAACTAAATTGCTGCACTTATGCTTAGAGACAGTGAAAATAAATCAACAAATAAGTTGTGTTCATGCTATATCTTTTACTAATGCATGCTATGACTATGAGGCAACAGGATGACTCACAAGGCAAATGAAAGAAATGTGGAGGAAAAGTGCGCTTGTAAATACAGTATGGTCATCAGTACAGTGCCATATGCAACTGAATAAGGTCTGAGGGAAAGCTACAGAGAGTTAGTATAGAAAGATTAAGAAGAAAGGAAGAGTAATGTGGAGTCCCTAAGGACTGCCTTCCATGTTGTATTTTCAGCTAGGTATATAGTATAAACACTGAGAAGAAAGGGAAGAATGAGTTACTACTGAAAGGGTCAACCCACTGAAAAATGGAAACAGTGGTTATGAAGGAAGAGTTTTGTTTTCTATTTATTGTTGATGTTGTTGTTGTTTGTTTTGGGTTTTTCAGAGACAGTAGTTTAAACTTGGCTGTCCTGACTCACTTTGTAGACCAGGCTGACATCCAACTCACAGAGATCTGCTTGCCTCTGGAGGCTTGGTTTCCTAGGTCCCTTTCTTGCTTGCTTGCTTGCTTGCTTGCTTGCTTGCTTTGAGTAAACAAAAGTAATATCACAGTCAACTCTTTGATAACAGGTTAAAATTGTTGTTTTCACTATTTACAAATCCTTTGAAGTGCTGAAAGTTATTCACATGCAGCACCTCTGGAGAAGATGACAATAAATATATATAATTCCAACTGACTTGCTGAGGTCTCTGTGCAATCAAAACTGGCGTTGCAAACAAGCATAATAGATCAGTGTTTATCTTCTCATCTCTCTGCCTATATGCTCTTCTCTCCATGCTTTCTTCACTAGATATATCGATACTTAAATGAATGATGTTCAGTACCAGGACTTTAATTTAGATTACTCAATTCATCAACAATATAAAACTCTTGATTGCCCTGTAACCAGTAGTAGATTGCCTCTAAAACCCTCAAACTTTAAGGAAAAATTCCAGTTTAAGTACAATAATGACTTCCATTTTTAGAAACACGTCTCTCCAAAAGTATCCCAAATTACGTTAGCAAATCTATATAGATAACTAGATCACCCACCACAAAACATAGTCACAACAAGGGAGAAATGCAGTAACTGTTTAATATCAAATAGGAACATATGAAGTGGAGGGAAACACTAATAATATGCTGCAGACAACCTTGAGGAGTGGGAAAGGAGGCAAATTAAATACTGGTCGTTCATCACAATGTTAAAATGGCAGGTATTTCTGCCTTTGAATATAAGGAATTGATCTATAGTGTATAGTGTATTTAGGCTTAATTGTTTTCTGTCCTTCCATTCACTCATGAACACTTATATCATTTCTATACACCATCTAATGTGAATAAAGTTTCAATAAGCATGTTTGTGCAGACTTCTGTCTGAGATGCTGATTTCCATTCCTTTGGGAGTTGTTCTAGCACTGGGATTTCTGGATTATAGACAGAATAAATAAATTGTTAGATATAAAAGAACTGTAAAGGCCATCATTTTAGGTGGAATTTGATGAGGGCAAAAAGACAAATACTGATTTCAATCATCTATGGAATCTAAAAACCTTGATCACTTTGAATAAGTGAGTAGAATTGTGGTTTCCAGAAGTGGCAGGAAAAATTGTCACAGAAAGAGGAAATGAATTGTTAGCTGGTCAATGTATGCAATGCTAATTAGATAAGAAGAATAAGTCATTTTACCATGTGTTCATGCTTCCAAAAATAACACTGGAAATTTACTGCTCTCTGATTGGATTTGAGATCACGCTTTAGAAGGAACTCTATATGCGATGCTGTCAACCTGCTCAAAAGCCCATGATAGGGAAATAGCAGGTCCTGCCAGGGAACGTAACACTGATGTTTAGCTATAGTGAGATAGGTTCAAACTGCCTTCTCACTATATATATTTATACCCATAGACAAACTCTCAGCCTGCATTAAAGAAGTTTCTCTCTAATGAACAGTTGTGAACAAAGAGACTCTCAAATGCATGTGGTGAGTTTGCATTAAAACAAGTGTGTTAACAGTTAGGCAAAGAAAAGGAAGCAGCTGGGTGTGTCCTACCACTCACTGCTAAACTATTTGCTGCTGATATGGTTAGGAAGAGGACATCTTGACAAAAGTAATCAGAAGTTATATGGTGATTTTTAACATTACAAACTAGCTGGAATAAAGCCTTTGTTTCTGTGAAGCATGTCATGCCATGGTAACTGCACAGCAGTGATCATTCAATATTACTGTCCTCGGTGTCAAGAGCACCAATGAATCTTAGCAGCGGGAACATAGAAAGTACTTAACATATGTTGATCAGTGAACTGGAACACTTGCCAGACGTGATCTAACATTTTTACTGCTGGACTAGTCTTTTCCTTGTTCATGAAGAATTAAATTGATCCACATATTCTCTCATAGTTCAGAACACCTGAAGAATCAAGCCAGTGTTTCTTAGAATCTTAGCAGTAAAATATCTAGTTTGGGTTTATCAGAAGACTTGAATAAATTCTAGATCCATGCTGCCCATGCTGCACTTTCTAAATCAGGTTATTCAAAACAAGGACCAAATCTGCTTTTCACATGCTACCTGTCTTACTTATACTGGTAGGAACTAAACAGTTTGGTAAAGCTGAACTTTAAAGATGATTTCATAGCTATGGGACATGGAAAGAGAGGAACAGCAGGGTTTATAAAATGTGATCATTCAAAAGCTGAGACTTGAGGTTCTTTCTTCTTGTACAGCTTCAATCAGGACTTTGAAATCGGAGTTCTATGTGCACTGAAAACCACTTGGGCAGCAAATGCTGAGTTCAGATATAGAGGAAATCTCATAGATTGTAAAATGTAACAGCTACAAAATTGAAAACTGAGAAAGGACAGATCATGTACCTTGGCCGAATGAACATACAGACATTCATGTTTTAAGAACCTGATCAACAAATGCCATATGACTGCGGTACACTTAGAAGTCAACTTGCATTGTTTTCACTAGGACCTGGAAGTTGTCTCTGATATAATGTAAGTACAAAAGTGTGCTCTGAGTTGCTTAGGATGACCTACAAAAACGGCTGAAACTTCAGCTCTACTCACAGTTTTAATTTTAACAAGAATTGCCTTTTTGGTATGGATATCATCCATATATTGCACTTTCTAAACAATGGTTCCTTAAGCTTCCTGGCATCAATAGTAGTAATAGAAGAAGTAGTAATAGTAGTAGCAATTAGCAACAACAATAACAAAAAAAAAATACATAGAGATGGATCAAGGGCTAAGAGTACCATGAGTTGTTCCAGAGGGTCCAGGTTCAACTCTTGGGCTAAAAACAGTCTCTAACTCCAGTTCAGGGCATCCTACAGTCTCTTCTGGCTTGGCGAACACTACATGCACATGGTATGCTAACATATATGCATGTAAAGCACTCATAACATACAATAAATAAGAAGTTGGAAATTAAAAATATATAAAATATATCATATATATTTATATAAGTTATATATATATATATATATATATATATATATGATAAACAAGTAATCATGTGTGAGCCACTTAAAAATTTAAAGGCTTCTGGGGATCAGATATAGTTCTACAGGACAGGGATACCTAAATTCGTTGATAACATCATGAGAAAAAAACTTGCTTTGACAAGTTCCTTTAAAGAGGAATGCAAAGACACTGGAATTAAAGACAGCAGTCTCTCTCTCTCTTTCTCATGTGTGTGTTTGTGTATATGTGCATGTGTGTGCGTATGAGAATGTGGGTTTTCATGTGTGTATTTATTTATATGAGTATGTGTTTGGTTCTATGGGCATGCATGTGTATATGTATGTCAGTTTCAGTGTATATCTGTATACATGTGTGTGTGTGTGTGTGTGTATGTGTGTGAGCATGTGTTCGTGTTTTTTCAGTGCATCATTTGTCCAGTTTTCAGAATGCCACCTAGAACTGTGGGTGCCATATTGCTGATCCAATTAAAGTTACTCATAGTCTGAGTTTGGCTCTTCCTTATTGTATCATATTTTTTTCTATGTAACTCTGATATATCAGATACCAAATTGTTCTCTGTTGCCTAATAGGCATCAGTATTAAAAGACAACTGTTGTGGTCAGAAAATTCCTACTGTATGAAATAGTACAGAAGCATGCAATCGTAAGCTTACATTTCTGAGAGGCTATGAGATAAAGGCAAATGATAATGGTTATATTTCACCTTATGTTTCTCCATAAGGTTTACATAAAGGGTTACATTATCTTTTAGATAAAATAATAGATCAGACATCAGGTTTAGATAAAGCATTATCTATAAAACTAAGAATTATTGATATGATAGACTTATTAATAGCCCAGAATAAATTATTTATATATTCAAGTGCCCTTTGAATTAAAAATATCTTCGGTTTGAATGAGCAGTTTTCAAAGTAGAAGACTTTATGTTTGTATTTTTCAGCACTAGGCTATGATTTTTATCTCTTTTCCTCCTGTATAGATTCTTATATAAAATCATATCAAACTGCATCAAAAGGTTTTTTAGGCATTCTTTTATGAAAAATGAGTTTTGATAAGGGAAAGAATGATTCCTGAAACAGAAAATAGATTGCCTTGAAAAGAAATGCCAACTGCTCAAAACGCTGTCTTTATGAAGACCTGCTTTGAACCACCCCTGGCAACAGTAAATCATACTCAGGAAATAAATCCAACTGTGATCATACAAAACTTCAATCATGTAAAAACCATGACTTTTGTTGCAGTCCTTCAGAAAAATATTTTTCTTATTAACATAATGAGTAAAGAGTTCTTTTGGTCATCTGTTAAATACTGAGGATGACTACCTTGTTTTAGGAAAGTCCTGAGACTTTATATTTAACTAGTAAGAGAACAACAAAAAAAGCCATTTAAAAAAAATATTCGAAATAGATTTTACTCTCCATACCATACATTCCAATGAGCTTCCTCTTCCTCCATTCCTCCTGTGCACTTCACAACCACTTTCCCTCCGTTTCCTCTTCAGAAAAAAATACAGGTCTCCAAGAGATGACAGCAAATAGAACAAAGCAAGGTACAATAAGACAAGATGGTCCTTACAACCACTGTTGCTCTCCTGGAGCCTGGCACATAGAGGAGCAATTTCACCACTTTCCTTCACCTCCAAGATCATCTTCCTCAAATGAGATAATATGTGATGTGACACAATGACGATCACTTTGCTGCTTTACTCTAGTTCAGAGCAAGCTTGGCTTCACTGGATTTTTACTGATGTACTGATCATATTCATTCTTCCCAATATTTTACGATAAGAAGACTTGAAATTATAAGATTCTATAGGAGAAATTCCTTGTTAATTTCAGGTGATTAGAAACTATCTTTATCATATGTGCTATAAATAAAGGTTAAGACTCATCTATGAGCCTTAGTTCAAGGTCATATTTGACAGAAGTGAAGGAAATGACTGGGGCAAAGATATCTAGATTCAGGATTCAAGAGAAGGTTTCCCAGATTGGAAAATAAGGAAATACTTTTTACTCAATCTACATTCCATCTAGAATCTAATGTGTGACTTCTTTACTTCCAAATGCCACTTGTCCCCACACAGAGATGCACTTTCTCAGAATGGTTCTACTGTTAAGTAAGCCACACTCCCTCAATTACTTGGTTTCTTAGTACCATTCATAGTTACTAGTACAGGATTGTTAGTACCATACGTAGTTATCTTCCATGACCATTTCCATATTATTAGATTGCAGAAAACAGAAAGAGGTCGTCTAATTATTTTGCATGCACATATAGTATGCACACCTATAAAATGGCATTTATAACTATGTGTGTGGTATGATAGAATGCTACTCACACAAGAGTTACTGGTCTTACATTTCAGTAAAGTAGAAGGGTCTACTTACTCTATTACATTGCCCACTAGTCCTTCTACCTAAGCATGAACTCCAACGGTAGTTTCAATGCAGGAGAGGTGAAATTTAAACATCCTTGTGGTATGGAAACAGCTTTATCTGTTTAATTATAAGGCCTTGAAAGCCTTATAATTAAGGCAAACTAACAAAGTTAAACAGTCAATTAGCTTGTCCTTTAAGGGTATAAACAAGGGGGGGGGGGATTCTAGACATTTGCTAGGAAAACTCAGCCATTAGGAAATCTTCTTGCCAGGAATTTAATTCATTGTCATTACTTTTGTAACGTCACAACAGCAGGTGATCAAGATATTCAGGTGGGGGGAATCAAGGAAAGGAGAAATGAATGAAAAGTTTTCTCTATGGCACTTGATATGGTCAGGGAACTGTACACATGATTCAATCAATCTGTGGCAATGCAAATGCCTTGGCTGAATAACTTGAAAATGACATATGCTTGGCTGAGTACATTTGTAGTCATCTATCCTTGCAAACACAAAAATACATCAGCAAACCAGAAGCTCGATGACATGATACTATCTTGCCCACAGTTTATTTTCAAACATGCTGCTTCTGCAAAATGTATAGGTAATGATGATGAAAGCCCTTTCGAATAATTACAGTCCAATCATTTGGCTCCCAGCGTCTCCTGAATCTCACTGTCACTTGTTTGGTTCCTTTGAAATGAACATATTTTGCTACAGTGAAGAAAGCAGTGCTGCAGGCACTGTTGTATAGTCTAATAATGAGAGCATGAATGATGAAGTATCATAGCGTTAGCTCCCCTGGCTCATCGGTATTGATAATTGATTGTTGTAATCTCTATTCAATCCTCCCTGGCCTCTTTTTTTCACCAGTTATTTTCTCCTTAAGAGCAAAATATTTTTAGTTGGTGTCTGTAGAAATCTACCTAATTCATTTTAAGAATATTGGTTTGAACCCAGTCTCATACATTCATTTAATTAGGGTACGCAGAGCTAAGACACAATTTCTCAAACCTACAGTTTGCCTAGTAGATAAATAGATAGACAGATAGGTGGGTAGATAGATACACACACATATGTTTGGATTTAGTACAAGATATTTATCTTCATGGAGTTCAATTAGTCTTGTATGAGTGCTCTGACTTATTTATTTCATGCATTTTTCCTTTGCTCTTATACTAGTGTTATATTTAATGTATTATATTGTAATACATATTTGCTCCTTCACTAGCCTTATATTTAATGTATTATTGAATAATGCTTATTATCTACCTAAGGTGTTCTTTTATATCTCACACCCAACCTAAGTAACCCATTTGTTGTTGAGGTTATTAGACATTCATGAATGACAGAGAATAACAAAAACCAACACTAACTCCTACCACAACAGCCAAGTTTGGTAGTGACTGTGAATGAGACAGATATAGAAAGTGACCATTGCAAAGTTCTTAGGCCTTGCTGGGCTAAAGGTGATTCCAGAGAGAATCTGGTAAAAGGTTTATAGATGGAGATCTATATTTTTAACCTTAAGGATGATCTGCAACAGGAGATCTGGGGAGCTTTGGAATGAATAATACACAAGATGAACCCTAGCTATCTTCACTTTCTACAGGAAGCAGAGAAACTCCATTTCATGTCCATTTTATTCGCAAAAGCAAAAGATATCTCTGAAACAGGTTCTGCTGCTTTAAAGTGTAATCAGTGTCTGGTATAAACTCATTTTTTTAAATTAGTTCATTGCTATCTCCTCATGCTTTTGTGGGTTTCATGAAAGCAGAGACCTGCTTTATTTATGGATTTGTGGACAACACTGGAATAATGTCTGGCAGATGTAAGATATTTGTGTATCCATACATATGTATGTTCTACTATATATGTTCACATTTGCCATATTAAGGAATAAGTTTCCTCTATTTAAGCCTAATTTTGTGAGATAATTATCACCAAAGAAATAAAAAGAAAACACATGTTCCAATTAACTCTGTATTCCATTCCTCTTGTTATCGGAGCTGCATTGGATTACATAAGTCTACTCAGTTCACCTCACTAGTATTCAAGGAGCTGAGATTTTGTTTAAATATATATGAACCCCCAAATCTTCCTTTCCTGGTCCCCACACCATTATGTCTTTTCATGTATGAATATAATCTGACAAGGGTTACTATTTTTGTGTTGAGATGCCCTGACCAAAGCAGCTTGTCAAGCTTATGCTTCCAATCACTGATCGTCATCATAAGAACTCAAGATAGGATCTAAAGCAGGGCAGGAACCTGGAGAGGTTGTGGAGAGGAGCTGTTCACAGGCTTGCTCCCACAGCTGGCTCAACCTGCTCTCTCATAGAACCCAGAAGCACCAGCCTAGGGATGACACCACCCATAAGAAATTGGGCCTTTCCCCATAAATCATTAATTAAGAAAATGCCCTTTAGCCTTACCAACAACCCAATCCTATGGAGTCATTTTCTCAATTGAGGATATCTCCTCTCTGATGACAATAGCTTGTGTCAAGTTGACATAAAACTAGCCAGTTCAAATACAAAGTAAAACTTCCTTCTAACCCATAATCCCCACACATGGGATTATAATGACAATCTTATTAGACGTCCTCTTAGACTGATTTGAAGAAACACATGGCTTTGTCTAACCTGGCAAGACAGTCTTACCACAGAGGAAGAGGAAGAGACCACAGAGGAAGAGGATGCAGCCAGTCCTGATGAGAATTGATAGGCTTCAGTCAGTTGATAGGGTAGGAGGGCTCCCCTTTCTGGAGGACTAGGGGAAGCCAATATGAAGGAAAGACTGAGGGAAGGAAGGTAGGAAAGTGATGAGACAAGGGAGGGGACCTATGATTGGGATATAAAGCAAATAAATTAAAAATAAATAAACAAACATAAATAAAATTCTTATGATCAGGAACAGAGAACTGTCAACCTACATTTATCAAGAAAAGAAGTTGGCAAAAAACCATCAAAACTGATAAGTAAGCTTTAATATGCATCCTTCTCAATCAAGCCTGATAGGCTATCTCAGCCTTATACAAAAGCTTAATTGTAGTCATGTATGATCTTGAGCAGAGAGAGACTGTGAAATAGTATTAGATGCCTATACAGAAACTTTGGTATCATAATTTGTATTGTTTCAACATATTGTATATAGTAACACCGATATGTAATAATAGATGATACATTATAATAATAGACTATTCATTTTGTTGCAGTGGAATGTACTAAGGAAAGTAGTCACGGAAGGGAATCAACTACCATTGAGTTAACTAAGGAGACTCTGCAGCTAGAATCTCTACTTTTGCTGAGCTAAACAAAGGAGTACGCTCCATTAAAACACACAAGGAAATGAAATCTTTGTTTGGCTTTATATTTTATTTATATTACTGTAGAGTGGATATGTGCTTCAGAGAAAGTTTCTCTTTGCTCTTCTCTATTTTCCCTTTTGCCACAGGCCCCACAATATTCTTTCTCCCAATTTTATCCCTCCAGGTATTAGCATGACAGGTATTTTTTGTTGTTGTTGTTTTATTTTGGTTAACAAAACAAATTGTATTGTGGGGCAAGTGCCCTTTGTAAATTGCTCACCACGGTAAACAATATTTAAATGAGTTTTTTTCAGAACCTGACTCTTACTTTCACAAATTCCATCTACACAAAATATAACCCAGCAGATAATCACAATTCAGCCTCTGCTAAATGGTATTGTTAATTAGTGTACCTAAATAAAGTCAGCTGATTATAAAGAATTATTAACATTGTGCAAAATGTCATTTTTCTCTTTGGCTTTCAAACATGGCATATCTTAGAGGCAGATAATTCACTGGAAAATGCCTGCATGGATATATGCAGATTTTATTCTGCCTTTGCTTTTCATAAACTTCTTAGGAGTGTGTATTTAAGGGCAGGCAGGCAAAATAAATAAGTCACATGAAAGGAGTTGATATTGAGGTATGAACCGGATAATAGGCTGCATGCCCTTTTGATATTCCCACAAAGCAGATGCAAAATAACTACAGGATACCGTCAGAACATGAAGGTCCTTCAAGTGGAATAGAGAAGGGTTTGAGTTTGATAATGGAGTGAGCAAGCACATAAAACTGTGAAAACAGCACTTCTAAAAGCTTCAATAAATATCTTTGGAGTATTTGCACATTACGGTAAAATACTCACATAATTAAAAAGGTTTTTTGCATTATTAATGTGTGCGGGGGGGAAGAGAGAGAGTTTGTGTATGTGTGATGAACAAGGAAATTGTACGTATACCATAGTATCTGTGTAGAGGTCAGAGAAAAACACTGTGGTGCTGTCTCCTTCACCTCTACAGGGATTTTAGGGCTCACCTCAGGCCTTCAGGGTTACCCATCAAGGCACCTTTGCCTGCTGAGCCTCCAAGGTTTATGCCGTAAAATCACATGAACACAGGGCAGAAAAATACAGAAGAGATGTCTGGCTGCTAACTTAATGTATATTGCAGATGGAATACAGGAGACTCAAACACCTTACCTGAAGACTCTAATCAACATCAGCTATGTGATGGTGAACACTTGGCTCATAACTTAAATAGTAACAACTGTTCATCACTTTAAATTCTTTGGCAGTAGCTGTGGGATGAAAGGGCAAGACCTCACATCACTGAATAAATGGATTGATTATCAATATCCGTCATGGTAATGGCCCATCACTTGCCTGCAGGTCTCACTTTGGACATTTTTAATAAATAAATAAATGGATTTGTACATTGAAACAAAGACAGATAGATGGATAAATGGACAGATGCAAAGACTGGTGGATGAATACATACACACATGCTCACACTATCTTTATGATTTCTCAACTTTTCCTTTTCCGTTATGAGTGATATTTAATGGGCATATAAAGGAAATAAAGGGCATTAATATCAGCCTCCCTTAGACATCAAATCATACAAGGTTGTAGAGAGAAAGCTGAATGATGAAGGTGTTCATTCTATGTATACCACCATATTTTGAAAAAAAAAAGATGTTTTTAAACTATTGAAGTACAGTTTTGCTTTCAGCTTGAAGTTCCCTCCATTAACCTTTACAAAATGGGTTCATGGTCAAAATTAAGGAAAATGTGTATGTAAAGGTTTCACTTGGCTGGGACAGCAACACGTTGCCGCGGCACCTCCGTCAAATCCTTGTACTGCAAGAAGGTAAAAAGCCTTTGTTGTTGGCCGGTGGAGTCATCTGCAGATGCCTCCACAGAGCAGCATCCTTCATGGACCCAGCATAAAACAAGGCTATTTTAGAAAATAAGCTCTTCAGTAGATAAAGCCCAGATTCAGATCTTCCTGTTTCTAAAAGGCCCTTGAGGTGGCAGATTTTGATACCTATCCTGACATTCAGGAGGGCAGCTTTATCATATTATTGGGTTCTGCAACCTGGCTTGTGCTAAATATATAAATAACTGACAGGAAATAACAAGAAAGGAAAATATACCCTTGTCCTATGTGTCACTGTGTTCCTTTCTTGAGAGAGTTTGCAGGTGTTAAATTATTTTCCAGAAAGTAGCTGAGCACTGAGCAGCACCTGTTTTAAAGGGACCTGAAAATACTCCCTAAATTTCTTTTCCAGCAAAACCCAAAACTGAGATAGGGATTGTTTCATTTAGAAACAGATAGATGCTTTTGCATCATAAACAGGTACTTTCTTCTGAATCATACACCCTAGGAAGCCCTGCACTTTGACAAGTTGTCCATTGTTTTCTTGAAGATTCTTTCAA
>CM053748.1:34897585-34920544 GCA_028658305.1 Pachyuromys duprasi
CTCATCAGGAGTGCCTGCATTGTCTTCTTAAGCTTAGACTTGTTTTCATTAGGCTTTGGTTACTGAAAATTCAAATACTATTAAAACCAGAACCTTAGTTTCCATATATTATTATACACTGAGCATAAAAATTAAAAATAGGATTATTATGAGGTGTGAGGTAACTGATTCATAAAATGGTTTGGTAACACAATAAGTCCAAAGATAACGTTTATTTTATTTAAAGTTATGCAAGGAGACAGACATTAATTCTCACTTGGGAGCTTTTCTCATACAAACCTCTTTTTAAATAAATAGTTGTAAGGCTGAAAGACTGCAAACTGAAAAAGAAGGTGTTATCCCACTCATTTTAATTTAGTTTAAACATCTATCATGAAGCAACAGGTCATAGAACTGTACACTACAGTCTACTCCTTGAGTCTTTGCTACCACATTTTAGATGCGTCACAGGCAACAAATCATCCAGGGTTCCAAAGCTGAAGTGACTGCAATCCTTGAGTAGCAAAGGTATTCAAAGTTACAAAATATTAAATTGGAACAGACATCGGTTAATAGATCTATGCGTGGTCTAACAGTAAACAGTAAGATAAACATGAGCTTCAGTGAGCACACTCAGTACACTTCACATCTCTCTTCTCTTTGAATTACTCCCATGTTCCCACAGTAGTCTTAATGAAACCAGACATAGACTGAATTACATTCTCTTAAAACTGAAACAATCACACATCAACTTGCATTAAGTTCTTTCCCCAAAGATCTAACAGATGCAACAAACAATTTAGAAAGCACATTTTGACCTCTGTTATTCTCATTTGTTCATTCTGTCGTAAATCTGATTTGAACTCATTAAAAGGTTCTTAAGTATACTAAATCTTCCATTAGGAAAAAGTTACATGAAGCTTATTCTACACGTTCAGCATCAGAATTGGTGACCTAAAATTCCTTGAATGATTTACTTACTACAGGTGGTTAGGGAAAGCACTAAAATATGTTTTCAGTGAGAAAAAATGAGTCATGCATATTTTAACCCTGGATAAGAAAAATAGGAAGGGCACTTTAAATATAAGCATTGTCCCACTCTTTCTCTTAACTTCCTCCCTCCATCCCTCCCTTCCGGTGATGATCTGGCCATGCCTCTTTACCATAGTATACACATAGAGGGTAGAGGCAACATACAGGAACCTTTCTCCCTCTCTTTCTTCTTTCATTCCTTCCTTCCTTCCGTTCTTCTTCTTCTTCTCTTCTTCTTCTTCTTCTTCTTCTTCTTCTTCTTCTTCTTCTTCTTCTTCTTCTTCTTCTTCTTCTTCTTCAACAAGGTTTCTCTGTGTAGCCCTGACTATTCTAGAACTCACTTTGTAGACAAGGCTGTCTTGGAATTCAGAGCTCTGCATATCTCTGCCTCTGGAGTGCTAGAATTATATCATTGAGCCACCATGGCCCAGTTGCCTGCTTACTTATTTATTCATCTACACATTTGTTCCATTTGTTTATTTGTTTGTTTAATTTGTTTATTTATTTATTGCCCCTGGTATATTCTTACAAAGAGGTAACATCATTAGTGATCCAAGTGGGAGGAAAAAATTATCTCTAGTATCTCCAGCCTCCCCATATTAATTAATTCCTGAACACTTCCAGGTCTCTCAAACGATGAGCCATGCATGTATCAATGACCACATGCACGTCTTCTTGTTTTTTTTATTAATAGCACTTAACAATTGATACTGGAATAGTGAAAAGTGAACATCTCCCTTTGCTTTAAAAATACATAAACAAATTGTAGTTTACTTATTTAAAAGATACTCTAAAGGTATCACAATATAAATGTTGATCAGGTGTAAGATGAGGAGTTTTATCTATAATTTTCTTCTACATTTACTCTTTGTCTCCACTTTCTATTATTTAAGAGTATGCATATATATTTCTATAATAACTTTATTGAAATATAATTTACCCATAAAATACCACCTTGACAGACAGCATAATTTGGCAGTATTTAATATCACTTCGGGCTTGTATAATGATCACCAATAACAGATTTTAGAGTATTTTATTATTTCCATCTACCTTGCTCCCAAGACCTGGAACCACGAATTCATTTTTGTTGTTGTTTTTATTAGTAGTTTTCTTTAAATTATTATTATTATTTATTATTGCTATTATTTTTTGATTTTTTAGAGTTTCTGCATTTTATATTCTAATTGTCACCCCCTCCCTCAGCTCTTCCCAGTCCCACCCTACATCCTTTTTACCTTCTATTCCCTTCCCCTAGTCCACTGAAAGGGGGAGTTCTCTTCCCCTGTCATCTGCCCTTAGTTTATCAAGCCTTATCAGGAATGCTTGGATCCTCTTCCTCTGTGGCCTGGCAAGACCTTATTGCCAGGGAAAAGTGATCAAAGAGCAGGCAACCAATTTCATGACAGAGACAGCCCCTGCTCCCCTTGCTTGGGAACTCACATGGAAACTGAGGGGCTAATCAGCTACATCTGCACAGGGGTCTAGGTCCTTTCAATGCATGGTCCTTGGTTAGTGCAGAAGTCCCTGCAGGTCCCCCTGGGCTCACTATGGTTATAGTGTGATATTAAAAAGCCAAGTCAAATCTGGCAGGGTGGAGCATTTCTGTAATATCAGGACTCAGGGAGGCAAACCAGGCAGAACTCTACAAAGTGAGTCCAGAATAGCCAAGTCTACACAAAGAAACCCAGTTTCAGATAACATCATCAATATCATCATCATCAACCACAACAACCAAACCAAACCAAACAACAACAACAAAAAAGCTAAGTCATCCCTAATGTTGCACATTTCTTACTAATTTATTTTTGTTAGGCTTGTGTATAATTTCCTTGGTTTTGTTTTGTTTTGTTTTGTTTTAAGCACATTTATTTGTTTGTATGTGAGGAAAGCTGGCGATATCTCTACCATAGTGCCCATGTCAAGGTCAGACACAATTTACAGGATCTGATTTTTTCCTTCCACCACATGGGTCCCAGGAGTTGCCCACTGGGAGCCTGGCTCAGCAAAAAGCACCTTTACTCTCTGAACACAACTCATGAGAGCAGTTAGCTTAGTTGTGTTGATTTAATTTTACTATAATGTTCATAACTTAACAAAGCATAAATGGTTTAATAGTGTATCTATGTTACTGCATACATCAGGATTTCATGATTTTTTTAATTTCTAAGTGATTTCAGCTATATGAATATTTAACATTTTGTTTTTCTGTTCGTAAGTTGAAATTTGAGTTGTTTCACCTCTAGGAATTACTCCGAATAACACTGCAGTAAACATTGTTGTAAAAACTGTTGTATGGATCTGTGTTTTCGTTTCGAAGAAAAGGACATACTTAATAGTAAAACTTCTCAGAAGCATAAGAAATTATTATACCTTTTAACAAGTGTCACAATGATTTTGAACTGCCTGTATAATCTCATTACACTAGTATGTATTAACTTGAAAAATTAAAACATCATCTTATATAAGGAAATTGTCTTAAATTATTTTATACTACAGAAGTTGGATACACATTAAATGCAGAGTCATCAGAATTTTTTGACTATTAAAGATATGTGCTTTGGTGTTGGCCATTTACTAAAGCAAGATTTATGTATTATTATCTTTCATTTCCAAAAAGATTAATTACTTATACCTATTATAAATTTCAAGAAAATTATAGGACAGAAAGCTATGAAGCATTATATGGAATATAGAAAAACAAAAAAACACAGTAAATGTACATAAGTAACATAACCACTAGTAAATCAGCATTAACTACTCATTTTTATGTCAAGGATGTAAAATGACATTGTTGAGACCAACAAATATATCAAACTGGAAAGTTAAAGGTAGATTGGAATTAAAGTGGCATTTCAAGACACCTTCTTAAGGCAAAAATAGGTAGGTGCAAGATACAGTGTACTGCACCAAATGCCAGCCCTCCTAACAGCCCAGTGTGGAACCATCCAGCTGTTCTTTTCTGCTTCATACATTAGCCACAGTAATGGTGAAGAAGACTTTCTTATTTGCTGACAGTTATGTTGATGATGCAGGAGGCAAAATAGCATTTCTCTTCTGGGCAATGTTAATTATGGAGTGCTGACAGGAGTTCAAAAATAAATCCAAGTCCTTCAAGTCAATGCCCCACATCAATGCGCTATGGAAAGGAAAACACATAGACAGTTTTGGGGAAAGTGTGTGCTTTGCACAGCATCCCTTCTCCTTCACTAAATAATAGGATCCATGTTGTTTATAAAACACAATAATAATTTGAATACGGCTTCAGTCCACCCAGCACTTAATTTTAGATGATGCATTTAGTTATCTACAAAAGAAAGAACATACAGCCTTATGCTCCTATTCATATATCTGACTAAAGTTCTTACACATTGACAAGGGCATTAAGCTGTAAAAATAAAATGTCATATAATTCTGTCTCTTCACTTAGTACTGCAGCATTTCAATACTACTGGCATAATTCCTGAGCATAAACTAGTAGGTCGCTAACATAAAGTTAGTTATGAAATCTATTAGACAGAAATAAGATTTGAACCACATGATGAATATAAAATAAAACTCCATATTCTCCTATGTAATCACTGATTGATTCTTATTTGCAAGTCATTAAAATGCTAAATTAACACATATAGAATTCTGCGGTTATCATGTCAGAGTTTAGCAGTTTGCCTTAGCCCTGTGTTCAAAATATGTGAATCGATAAGTATCTATTCTTATTAAATTAATGAAGCATAGTTTCAACGTCACTATTATTGCCTTCATAATTTGAAAAAATTGCATTTATAAATTTATAAATATATACATACACACATCTTCTATATATTATGTAATAATATGTGTTGTTATATAATATGTACTGTTGTATAATAGATTTTAAAAACAGCAAGGGGCATGAGAGGGTTTGGAAAGAGGAAATAAAAATGAGAAATTATGTAATTATATTTAAATCTCAAAGAAAATTAAAAGTTCTTGTCTACCTCAATTTAAAATAAAGAAACAAGCTAGGTGCTGCAGCACATAACTATCATCCTGGGCCTCAGGGAGGCAGAGTCAGGTGGATCTCTGTGAGTTCGAGATCAGCCTGGTCTACAAAGTCAGACCAGGACAGTCAAGGGTACATAGAAAAACTCTTGAAAGAAAACCGAACCAAACCAAACAAAAACCTAAAGTGAGGAAACAGACCGAGTAGTGACGCTTAAGCAACTTGCCCAAAGTCAAAGGACAACACAAAATACTTATGTTTGATACCTACGTATGGTCAAACAGAAAGTGGTGTTGTTTCCTATTAGCTTGAGGAAATAGTCCAAAGTTTTAAAAGCATGGTGCTCCACTGAGTGAGTGATCTCACATATTTGATTGAGGTCTAAGAGCGGCATCAAACACATGCACTATATAAACGTGCAGAGAAGTTATGTTTGTTGTTTTCTTCTAAGACCAAGAATAATTATAATGACTCAAATTAGGATCAGAGTAAATGAATTTTGTTACATGCATAGAGAAAGCTAGTAGGTAAATATTAATACGATTGTAGTAGAGAATTAAATAATCTGTAAAATAATATTAAAAGATATTATATTCCCATTGAAATGTACTTAACATGGCGTCCCCGAGAACAGAAAACAAAACTTTAGTTTACTTATTATCCAACTCATATCTTGCACAGAAGGGCTAGGAAGTAGTTAGTGAAGAAGCACTGAAGAATAAAATATGGAGGAGTGAAGTTTTTAACATGGTACTCAAATTTCTTTTCTTTAAGAATCCACTAAAAGTAATAATCTTCCTGTTGCTTAGCTATCCTTCCTCATGAAAAAGAGGGCTAACTTTAGAGTCCTGGCTGTCCTTGGCTTACCAGGATGTGCCGAGCACAGAAAGAGCCTGGGATTTGGGGAACCAAAAACTTACCCTCTAGAAAGCATGATCTTCACTGTTGTTGTCCGCTGAATCTGGCAATGATCTGACTGAATACAGAGGTTTTAATTTGAGGTTTATTAACTTCTTTGTGATATATGAATTGCCTCTATTAAATATGTTACCTAAATTAAGTTTACTTTTCTTTGTCCTAAACAGAAAATCTTTTAATGTTTTACTCAGAAAAAAAATGTTGGGTTTTAAAAATTTAAAGCACAACAATAAACCCTATGTAATTTTCACCATTTTGTTAGAGAGAGCTAAAAGCCACCTCAAATTTTAAAAGCATGTTTAAAATTTTTGTTCAGTAATTTGTTTTTGTTATTTTGAACCTGAAGTGAACTATTAAGTATAATTGTTCATTTTCATTTTTATATGAACTTAATGAACGTATATTAAATATTTCCAAAAGATTGCAAAGCTCCCCCTGGGATTGAGAAAAGAGTTGCTACATGAAGTTCAGTAAGAAAGAAGAGCCCTTTCACCCTTGGCATCTGCACAGTTAGTATTTTCATGTTATCAAAAGAAAGTCAAAGGATGGGTCATCAGGAAGAAAGTCAAATGGAACAGCGCCAATCGGAAAGAAAGAGCATCAGAGCAAGTTAGCAGAAGCCAAAATAGAAAGGCAGATTTCTAGTCATTCTTAAGCAGTAGCTGTTTTGTCTTGAAATACAGTCAGATATATATATGTTCTTATACAAAATAGTGTAGCTATGCTTAGGGCTGTTTAACCTGCCATAGCCTAAAAGAATTCCTACTTATTTGCCAAGATATTTTTTGCCCTAGGAGAAAGATTACACACTGGGGGTTAAATTTCTGCCTGCCATGCCAAAGTAGAGGTGTGTGTGTGTGTGTGTGTGTGTGTGTGTGTGTTTGTGGGTGTGTGTGTGTTTGTGTGTGTGTGTGTTTGTGGGTTTGTGTGTGTGTTTGTGTGTGTGTGTGTGTTTGTGTGTGTGTAGGGGGAGTTGCAGGACTTGATTGCCTAATTCTGCTTAGCATGGATGCAAATACTAAGCCACCTGTGTTCTCAGAGGTAGAGATGGATGGCCCTCTCCTATCTGCTTCTCTTGCCAAGCACTACTTTGTCTGTTTTTGAAAACATCATAAAACAATCAGAAATTTTGGGTGCATCAAGGAGGATTGGAGGAAGAGATATGCAATCCAGTTTCAATAACACAGGAAAGTCACTGTAAGGGACTCTAAATACATAGTCTGATTCAACCTTGATATCCATTAAGAGACAGCTAGAGAGTCTTAAAGGCTTCTGTTAGAATCAACAAATATTGAAACCCAAATCAAGGTTGATTCCATTTCTGACTGGCATACATTTCCTGTGTTTGTGAGGAAACTTTAAACATTATGAAAAAAAAAAAAAAAACAACTGTGATAATGTTTGATGGGTGCTTTTTTATGCTAGACACAGTTCTTCATTCTTTATATGCACAGCTTTACTGTTTTGATAATAAACTTATGAGGTCAGTGCTGTTATTGTTGTCCTTCTGAAAACAAAGGAGGAGATGAAGTAATATTTCAAGGGCATCCAACTAGCAAATAAGTGTCCATGCTCTTAACTTGAAATATTATCTGCAAAGTAGATGTGTAAAAAAAAGGTATTTCTATGCTTTTCACAAATTAACTCACTCCTCTTTCTGCACCCACCCTAGATATATAGGAAGCACAATGGATACTTTGTAAAACAAATCATGTTTTTCAAATGATTACTAGTCTTTATAATACATACATGCCTACCTGTCTACACATCTAAGTGGACTTATAGCACAAGATGTAATCACATAATTAGAGACAACATTCTTTTGGGAAATTCTGATCTTTTGTATGAGGATCATAACATTTGTTGAGGCAAAACATAAAAGGTAATCACTTTCTCCATATTATACTTATCTCATTTAAAACATAAAGGGTAGATATAAATAAGCATACCAATCATCTTGCTTACTAAGAAAATTCAAACTAATAGTTTTCACACTAGAAGTATCATGCCCTATTTTGTAAGTATATCTGCCTTTGGAATAACAGCTATTCTTTGAGCAACTAGGTTATTATGCTCATTGGGGTAAAAAAAATGGATCACATCTATGAAGGTGACCCTCTTTGACTTGCAAAGATAGTCCTACTGCTAAATTATAAATGATTTCTATTAGTTTGGAAGATTTTATATTTATAAAGCACATGAATATATTAATTTCAATTGTGAGGTTTATAAAGAATAAAATTATATTTATAGTGTTTACAAATAGAGTAAAAGATAACAAACCATACCAAGAGCATTGTAATCTATCTGGCACAGAGATAACTTCCCAAAGATGTTGACATATGCAAGAGAAGTCAGAAATTCTGAATTTCAATTCATTTCTTTTGAGTTACCCTAGACTTAACCTCTCCAGGCATCTCATTGTCAGTCCAGAGAATAAACTCATCAATCTCCTGGTCAACCACACATTGACTTAGACTTTCCACAATCAAGTTAAAATTTACATTCTGTTGGAGCAAAGAATACCACAGGAGTGAGATAAAAAGTGAAAGATGAGAGAATGGTCCCTGAATATTGAAAATGGTCAACTAAAAACACAAGACAAAAAGTACACAACAGGAAAGCTATTTACCATTGTGATGTTACTGACATGAGCACATCACATCATTACAAGTACATATTGTAACTAGGATGTGACTGATGGTTCCAGACCACAATACTTCAATGACTGCTCCACCACAGATTAATTAAGTGACAGGCAAAGGTATTTAGGGGTCTAGAAACCCAACAAGTTTGCCTTCCTGAGATATAGTTATCATCCTGCCCAAGAGCGCCAAATTATTTGGAAACTCAATATGTTGTGGAAACTGTCTACAGAGCTGGGTGTTTAAGTCAGACATTCTGAGATGTTTATGGGGCAGACAAAAGCCCAAGACCAGCAATCTCTGACACCTAACCACTGAAAACATTTATCACATTGAGGAGCTTTTATCACATTGAAGAGCCAGTTATAAATGCTAAGGCAAAACATTTGCCTACATCTCAGAAATGCAGCTTCAAAGTTTGAGACTCAACCCCTGAACTTTACAGGAGTCCATTGATCCTCTCAATGAGATAAGCCTTTGGCTTAGTTTCGGGACGCTCTTGGTCTGATGTTTAGGTGTCCAGTTCAATTAGTATCAAGAAGTCTGCTCACCTGCTACTTCATCCCTGTGGGTTATGCTCTCAAAAATATTCTGATCCAGGCTAGTCTTTGTGCACGCATGATATTCACTCTTGGTTACTCGGCATTAGCTGATCTTGGACAAGTTATTAATTCCGTTTGAGCCTCAGCATCCTCTTCATCAAATAGAGATAATGACAGTAAACACTTCATTTGGTTTCTGTGAGGATTAAATGAGATAATCTATGTCAAGTGTTTATCATAGCATCCACTAATACAGACATTTGAAACTGCTAGCCATTGTTACAATTTAGGATTAGTAACAGGAGATCATGTTAGTATTGTAAAAGAGATTTTTATCCTTTCTCAAAGCAAACTAAGCCAAACAAACTTACGGCTTGCACAAGAATCACCGAGAGCCATTATTATTATTATTATTATTATTATTATTATTATTATTATTATTATTATTATTATTTTATTATTGTTATTGTCACCTTGGCTGCAACTTCACTGTTGAAAAACACAACCTCATTGGGCTATATTTAATGATGAAATTATCTTGTCTTTAAGACAAGACACTGGAAAGTCACCATGTAGAAGAAAGTGAGATTTTGCTGAAGAAGCAAATCCACCCTTACTGTTTCATGCATCTGTTTCCATGATTTAGAAAAGGAAAACAATACAGGAGGTTGTAGGAGTAAAAAGTTTTACACTAATACTGATTCTACTTCTCTATGTATTCCTTCACACATTAATCCATAAAATAGTGGCTGTTCAACAATTGCCCATTTCATGCTATAGTATCATTTGGTGAGGCAAGAAGACAAATCAGGCCAACATTGAAATTTAAGAATTCTTTGTCTATAGTTACTCTCTAATGCTAATGTCCAAGGGAAGAGGTGGCCACTCACAGGCTTATGAGTGACAGAGACAGCCACAATGCTCGAAGCAATAACATCTGGTAAAAATTGAGCCATCGAGACATTGTCATGTATGTTAAAGAATTGGATCTCTAGAGCTTATGTTGACCATGTCAAGGAGAGGGAGTGCATTCTCCCAGCTGCACTGGTTTGTGGGAAGATGATTTAGAGTCTAGGCTACTACAAACACATAGCTAGCAGGTTACTTCTAATTGTGTAAAAAAAAAAAAAACTTTAACTTTTCGAAGTAGCCTCTGAAGTCCAAATCTGGTATAACCAGGTCTATATGTGCTACTCTAAAATACAATGGGAGCTTGTATTCTTCTAATACAGTGCTTTCTTATTGATATGGAGGTGTAAATTACCTAATGTTTTATTCTGCATAAATCAATGCACTGATCACTCAAGATCATAGAATAGAAGCACACACACACACACACACACACACACACACAAACCCACCTAAATGTGATAAATGAATACCTTTGGAAGACTGTATTTACTCATTTATTCATCTATTTATTTCTGTATTTACAGAAAATACATGTGTGGTGTTTAGTAAGAATCACCTCTTCTTTTTGACTGGTAAAACTTTTGCTTTCTTAGAAGTATTAGACAGAAGTAAATATCACCATTTCTCTGCTCACTAGAAGTGAAGTATCTATTAGTTAGGACTATGACATTTTTCCAGTGGTTCTTTTTTATCTTTTTGAGAATTTCATACAGGTATACACTAACATAAGATAATATATACGCTGATTTCCACTTCCAAATCTTGTATTCCACAATACTGTACCCTTTTAATTTTCTTAGATTTAATATTCTTTCTTAAAAAATTTGCAAACATCTTTAAGCATTTCACATAAGCACTTCAGGAACATCACTCTTGTCCCTTCCTCCCTCAATTTCTTCCTTGCCTCTGATTTTTTCTAAATTTATAACATCTTATTTAATTATTATTGTTATTCAAACACATAAACATACAAACACACACATACCACACATATAGAATTTACTGAACACATTAAACATTGCTCATATATACATGTGTCCATGGCTGACCACTTAGGAATCGACAGGCTATGAGTGAGCTTGCCCCTGGAAACAACAGAACCTACCTCTCTCAGTAGCCATTGACTATCTGTAGGTACTCAGCTATGGGTATGACCACATAGATTTTTTCCATCATTTTATTGTTCTTATATATGGAATCTTATTTCACGATATTTCATGTATTCATATTGCTTTTTGTAAATGACACTACGTATTAGTAAATGTACCTGGCCTCTGACTTTTGTAATCTTTCTGCTCTCTTCTCTGTGATATTTCTCTGAGCCTTAGTTATAGGAGCTGTGTTGCAGATGTAACAGTTGAGGTTACATAATCCCCAGTGGTCACTTATTCCTGAATTTTGACTACTTGTGGATTCCTGTAAGAGTCCACAGCTTTTGCAAAAGGAAACTCCTTGGCTGAAGCTAGTGAGTCACACTTACCTCTGAGTATAACAATGAATATTCAGAAGACAATTAGAAGTCACATTAGCTTAGGAAAATGATGCTATAATTCGTGCTGCCCATACAGGGCTTAGGGTCATATAGAACTTGGAAAAACCTACCAGCAGCCAAACAGATTGACCCTATATCCTCAGTAGCTATCAAATGCTACTGAGGAACATTTGTAAGGTGTGGGTCTGGATGTCATCTCCCCATATATTCAGAAGTTTGGGCAGCATCGATCTTGTGCTGCTGATCCTCAGAAACGGCGAGGCACATATTTATCCATGAGATCTACAGGCACCATAATTATGATTCTCACCATAGGGACTAATTTGAGCATAGTAACATTGGCCTGGTGAGAACTGAAGTTCTGTATATTTACCCATGTTTTGGCACTGATGATAAAGCTGACATTTGAAAATTGAAAGAAGTCAGCATTTCCTTTTCTATCCAAAACATAGATATAACAACTGATTCAATATTCCTTAAAACCACAGTTGTTCTGTTCAGACATCATCTGAATCCAGTTGATCTGGAGGTAATTAACTAAATCTACATGTGTCCTTATACTCAGTATTTCATGCCAAAACATCCACCACCTTAGCTACTGTATGGATTAACTGAACTAATATCTGATGCATAACAGGTAATCAAAAGTTCTCCATGTTTTATGTGACATTAAGCATACTACAATAAAAATAATAATTTAAAGAGTTTTCATATCAGAAGTTTTACTTTTTTTAACCACCTAAGGTACCTGAAACAAAAACAAACAAATAGAAAAAAAAACAACAGCAACAACAACAAAAAAATACTGAAACTATTGGGAAAGTGTCTTATGACCTGTGCTCATAAAACAGCAGTCAGATTGACACTTCTACTCAGAACAGCAGCATGGGAGTTACAGAAAAATATCACAGAAGAACATTTAATAAGTCACAGAAGTCCAACCTCAGCTCATGCCACTCAACCCAGGATAACACTGCCCGCTATGTGTCACTTAGAGTGTGATCCTCTTGATAAGACATAGAGAAGCCATATCACTAAGCAAGGCTGCTTGGAGTTATAGCAGTGTTTTAATAATTTTACATAATTGTAGTGATAAAAAATGTGTTCAACTGAGACTACAACCTCTATTTGAATACTTTTTTAAAAAGCTGAAATATTGGTCAATTTCCCAAAAGCCTTGCATGGTAATTACTACACATCTTCTTCTTTTGTGGACTTGTTGTGGCTTTCTGAAATCAATATGGTAGTTTGGAGTGGAAGGGAAGATTTTCCATAAACAGAAAGTCAAAATATAAACATTGTACTAGAAAACTTAGAAAGAAAGGCTTAAGATAGCTCTCCAATTCCTCTGTCTAGACTTTTGATAAAGAAAATAGCAGACCTTCCATGAGGATATCAAACATTACTCAGAAGGGCAGATGGAGGGAGAGGACTAGGTGAAAGAGGGGTAGGGATCAGGTATGGATGAGGGAGGATGGAGGGTAGACTAAGAGAGAAAACAGAAATCGGTGGGGAGGGGCATCCCTATGATAGGACTTCTAGTGGAGGGAGGATGATATCAACACATCCATAAAACCATTGACCCAGAATTTGTCCTGCATACAAGAAGTGTAGAGATAAAGATGGAGCAGAGATTGAGTGAACAGCCCAACTTGAGAGCTACCCCATGAGACAGAGCCACCCCCTGACACTATTAACAGAACTCTCCGTGATTACAGACAAGAGCCTTGCAAAATTGTCTTCTGAGAGTCTTCATCAAGCAGCTGAAGGAAACAGACTCATAGTCAAACAATAGACAGAGCTCAGGGAATCTTTTTGAAGAGATGGAGGAAGGATTAAATGAATTGAAGGGGTCAATGACACTATAAGAAGACCTACAGAGTAAATTTTCCTGGGCCTGTAGGAGCTCACAGAGACTGAACCACCAACCACAAAGCATGTGTGGGCTGAATCTAAGCCCCTTACACATATGTAGCAGATGTACTGTTTGGTCAATATGTGGGTTCCCTAACAATGGGAGTAGAGGCTGTCTCTGACTCTGTTGCCTGCCTTGGATCTCTTTCTCCTACCTGGACTGCATTGTTTGACCTCAGTGGAAGAGAATGCACTTAGTTCTCCTGTGACATGATGTTCTTGTGTGGGCTGGTTACTCATGGGGGACCTCCCTTCTGTGACTAGAAGGGGGTATGGGGGAAGGGGTTATGTTAGGGTACGACTGAGGGAAGGGGAGAGAGGGGGATTCAAACAGGCTGGAAATGTATTAAATAAATAAATTAATGGAGAAAAGAAAAATAAATAAAAGAAAGAACAACAATGACAAACAGAGTATCTAAGCCTGCTCATGTGTTTTTTTCCTTTTCCCTTAGAGGAGAACATTGTTTCATACTCTCAACAGACAATTTTTAAGCTGAAATGCATACAATTCAATGTCCTTTTCCTGCATGCAGACACTTATTACAGTCAATACTGAGAATTCAATTTTCTTCTTCAAATGTCAAAGCAACTAATTTTCCCTTGCATTGGAGTAGCTCTCCCATCTATGTTCTTGCTTTAACCTCTCATCTTTGTTGGTGCCTTTATCTGTCAGTGTTACATCATTAGTTTTGTATTCTCCTTGACTGCTTTGCTACCAACGTATTCTTTTCCAAAATGCTCACAGCTCAAATATTTATCATTATAAGCACACGCACACACTCACTCAACACACACACACACACACAGAAGCACAAGTGTGTATGCTACCCCCAACACATAGATATATCCTTCCATTTATTTATAGCCACTGTACTTTTTTCCTCTACAACCAGACAACACAAAATGGTTCACTTTTTAAGTGTTCTGATTTCCAAGGTCTTTCTTGTTTCTATAAATGAATGTGTGATTTTTCCTTGTCCCCTTATCAGAAAATTTACTATAGGAATCTTTCCCTCTTACGTTCATGCAAAGCCTTCTCTTCTTTCTAGCTGCAATGATAGTTTCTCAATTACCTTCTAACACTACACTCTAGGAGTGTGGCTACTGATTATGTATTATGAGTGTGAATACAGATTATGAATACTGATTCAGAATCTGAATAGTTTTTGTCCTCTATGTATGTTATGCATGTGTTTGTGTGTAATTATAAATGTATACAGAATTTTTTTCTCCTATATAAATGGTGTGTACCTATGTGTGAGTGTGTGTGTGTGTGTGTGTGTGTGTGTGATAGAGAGAGAGAGAGAGAAAGAGAGAGAGAGATCAGGAGTGTTCTTTGATTGCTGTCCATTCGACTCATTGGGTTATGGCCTCTGAATTAAATACAGAGGACTCTAATTTGACTGGACCGGATAGTATCTTGCTACAGAGATCCCTCATCCCTATTTTCCAGGTTCTAGAAACTCAACAAGGCTGTTTTACCCTCGTGACATTTATGTATATTCTAGGAATCTGAATTCCCTTTCTCAGGCTTAGGTAGCAAATGCTTTAACCATTAAAACATCTCCCTAACTCCCCTATAATACAAGTGATAAAATCTTTAACATTTTAAAATCTCTCCTCTCAGTATTATCTCATGGTCCCTTTTCTTTGTAGTTTGGTTAGTATATAACACATACTCATTTTCTCCAAGAACTATGCCACATACTTTTAAATTTTAATATAACCACAGAAAGTAGGGCATATCACACATATATATTTTTTAAAGCTGTGTAGGTGGAGCCCAAGAAAATTGAATAGTTAAAATGACACATTAAGTAAAAGGTATAAAATATCATATAAGCATGGCTGCAATATATAGTTTCTAACTTGTTAGTATATCATTCCTGTTTCATATACACTTATATAACAGTCACAACCAACAATACCTCTGTACTTCTAGATTTAACAAATATTTACTTTTTACTCCATTAACCCCATGTTTTTCTTCAAAACAAATATGTTGGAAAGAAATAACACACATTTTGACTTTCTCCTCATTTTGTGCCTTAACTCTTACGATCAAGGCTTTTGCCCCTAATTCATCTTCATATATTTCATTCACATATTTATCCAACTGTTGGATGGATCATCTTCTTTATTCTTCTTTCCCATTTCAGTCTAAAAAATTCATATTTATTTTTATTCATCTTTGAATAAAATTAAATTTAAAAATTTTAACATAAATTTTACGTAATCAACATGTTTAATATCTTCCTTATCCAAATAGGACTTTAGATAATATATGCATTTACACTTCTATTACTACTCCATGCTAATTTATTATGTAAAATTCCTAGTCTAAAACAATCAAGAATATAATTTAATCTCTAATCATCCTGTGATAATTTTATTTTCCTATGTATTTATTTATCAACCCCTTTACAAATGGATCCCCAGTCTTCTCCCTCCTTTTCTCCCAGAACAACCCTCATACCCCATTCCCCTGTTCCCCCCTTTCTTAGAGAAGGGGAGGCCACCAAGGGTACCAACCCACCCTGGCACCTCAAGTCACATCAGGACTAAGATGATTCCCTCTCATTGAGGCACGGCAAGGCAGCCCAGCTAGGGAAAAGGGATCCAAAGGCAGGCAACAGATTCAGAGATACACCCTACTCCCACTGTTAAGGGAGACCAAGCTGCACACCTGCTACATATGTGTAGGGGGCTTTAGTCCAGCCCAGGCATGCTTTTTGGTGATGGTTCAGTCTCTGTGATCCCCCACAGGCCCAGGTTAATTTATTCTGTAGGGCTTCTTGTGGTATTCTTGATCACTCCAACTACCTTCCTCCTTCCTCCTACTCTTCACAAGATTCCCCGAGCTCCAGCTACTGTGAGTCTCTGCATATGTTTCTATCAGCTATAAGATGAAGCCTCTCAGAAGACAGCTATGCTAGGCTCCTGTCAGCAATCATAGCAGAGTAATATATATATATATATTATATATAATATATATATATATATTATATATATATATATAGTATCAGGTGTTGGCTCTCTCCTATGTGGCATGTCTCAAGTTAGGTCAATCATAGGTTGGCCATTCCTTCAACCTCTGCTCCATCTTTATCCATACACTTCTTGTATGCAGGACAAATTTTGGGTCAAAGGTTTTATGGGTGAGTTGGAGATATCCTCCCTCCACTGGAAGTCCTACCTGGCTCAAGAGATAGCTGCTTCAGGTTACATAGCTCTTGCTTCGAGGAGTCTTCACAAGGATCACCTCCATAGACTCTAGGGAGCCTCCCCTGTCCTAGAGACACCACCCCACTTATGTCTTCTCTTTCCCCAGGTACTCCTCTCTACTGTCTGCTCTCTTCTCACGTGATCTCCACCACTTTCCCACCCTGTTTTATCTACTTCAGATATCTCTTTTACATGCCCTTCTCAGTGAGATTCAAGCATCTCCCCTTGAGCTGTCCTGGGCTTTTTGGGGGGTTTTGGATTGTAACATACTTATCTGATCAAAATGCCCCGGAGATTCCATCTTGCACATCTCAGAATGGCTAAGATCAAAAACTCAAGTGACAGCACATTCAGAGGATGTGGAGCCATAGGATCACTCCTCATATGCTGTGGGGAGTACAAAAATGTACAACCACTGTGGAAATCAATCTGGGTGTTTCTCAGAAAATTAGGAATAAATCTATTTAAGACCCAGCTATGCCACTTCTGGGCATATATCCAAAATATGCTCCATCATATTAGAAGGACACTTGCCCAACTATGTTAATAGCAGTGTTATTCAACCTAGATGTCCTTCAAGTGAAGAACGGATAAAGAAAATGTGGTACATTTACACAATGGAATTCTACTCAGCTATTATAAACAAAGATATCATGCAAATTGCAGGCAAATGGATGGAACTAAAACCATCATTCTGAGTGAGGTAGCCCAGACTCAGAAATACACACATGGTATGTATTCACTTCTAAGTGAACATTAGCCATAAAATACAACTTGTGGTAATTTCAAAGACCACAAATACATTGACTTACCCACATGTCTATGGGAATATCTTCAGCACCCATTTTATTTTGTTTTGTTTTGTTTTGTTTTGTTTTGTTTTCAGATGGAGATGTGAGCCACCTTGTTTGGCTAAAGTTGATTCTCTGCTAAAGTTGCAGAATTTCCATGCAGGTATGAGGACCTCACCTTAATGTTCAGCATTCTATATCCATTTTTTTCCAGTTCAATTCACTCTTATACTATTTTGGCCTCATATATAGCCCAAAACGGAGTATAATTTTCAAGCTAACTTTCGTTGTTCTGTTTCTTGCCTCTGATCCCACAGTGGCTCTAAAACATTTAGAACACCAAAGTTCATTTTTTTTAAACGTTATGCTCTCCTATAATTCCTTGCTTTCAAGTTGTTTTTAGTTTGCCTGTGCTCTGACATTTTATTTCGGTGAAAGCAAGTGGATGCTTGTTACATGTTAGTGGATGAGGTACTGCACCCATGTCATCCTGAACACTAACCTTCCCTTTCCCAGACCAGTCAGTCTATGAACCATGTGATTTACCATTGTTTCTCTTTTTACATTCCTAAAATAAGTCTTCATATTTTCCATAACATATTAATTCATTTTATATATAGCTTGGGTGAAAGTATGTTTAATTTAAATGTTGATTTATAGCTAAAAATATAGATCCTACCTTGTATGTTTAATATCACATTATAAACTCTTAGTGCATGTAAACATTATCTTCATATGTTTCATCTTATTTCAAATCACACTTTAAAGAAATCAGCACAAACTCTTTGCTTTAAGAAAAAGATTGAGATTGAGTAGGAATGTTCATAGCATTCTGAGAGAATGAATGTCAAGTAAGAGTACAATTCAAATAGGAACAGTTAACAATCTTGTGAATTAACTGACTATTCAAATTTATTTTGTCAGTGTTAATGCTTATTTCAGTGATTACTTCTGTCAATTGTAATACTCTTCACTTTAAGAGCTTATATTTGAGCTTCAGCATCTCTGTATATCAGAATATACAATCTTTCGGACAGTTGTCAAAACAAGTAATTACGTTGACAAGGAACCTTGGAAATAACTATTAAAATGAAATAAATTGAATATGCTTTCTTTATACATTTATTTAACAAATGGTTTAAAAATACATAGGATTTAATAGATATTTTAAGGAAATGAAAAGCTGTCCCAGCAAGCTTTGTGCTCTTGTTAGAAAAGATAAATCCTATGTTATGATAAACCAGAGGCATTTCAGTACAGTCATCTCTCAGATCTGAAAGATCAAAGAAATAGTCAAAGGAAGGACAGCATGGCATTTTTGGATTTTATAAATCTAAGCCTACATATATATAATTATTTTAAATTAGTTTTAAAGATTAGAATATACCTGCATTTGAAAATCAGTGAAATAGAAAATTCCACCATGATGATATGAAACACTCTTTTCTCTATAGGGAAATGTGTGCCATCAAAACAGAATTTTACATTCACTTTGAATCTAAATAAATTTATGTGAAAAATGAATTATGTAAAGATCACATGTCTAGAATAAAATACATGCTGATGTCAATTACTTCTGATTCACGTGTGAGCAGGAGCAATACAATATATTGTTATCCTAGTTCACTAAGTGTATCATATTCAGTCACATGCAAAACTGAATATGGGCTTTATTCTTTGAAGCTACTTAGAATTGACTATATTAGGGTGTTCATTTATGACATATCTGTGTACTTCTAATATCAATTTTAGATAACCATTGGGTAAAATTCATGAAATTTTAGTTCTTAACAATAATTTTAGTTCTTAATCAAGTTGTTTTATTTATGAATTCAAGTCTTTGGATTAAACAATAACCACAAATTCAAAAGGTATGGACTAGGGGAAGAGGATGAGGGGAAGAAGGGAGAATGGGACTGGGAAAGTTAAGGGATGGGGCATCAATTGGGATATATAATGAAAAAATTTTGAATTAAAATAAAATTATGGGTATTCACAATTTGTATCTCTTCTTGCCATTGTATGATTTGAGTTTCTCAATCTTTCCTTGTAGGTCATGAAAAACAGAAGACTAAGGTGTCCTTGCCTGTGCACCACAGTAGTATTAGACCTAGTCTGCGGGGAGTGGGTGAGATAGCCCTGAGAACAGAGCAATTCTCACTCATTTGCTGTGAGGTGGCATGGGTGCTGGTCTGGTCATCCCTCACTACCCATGGTAGTCGGGAGAGCTGGCCCTGGGGTCACAAGTCCCAGTGAGTTAGCCTGTCCCCTATCCACTGCAGCACTTGAAAGGGTGTGCCCTCATCTGCACCTCATCTGGACAGCACAGTAGAGCTGGTTCTGGTGAAGGGGGTTCAGGTGACACCCCCCACCAAAGGCAGGAGCAGTTAAAGCACTTCCTCTACAATCAATACACCAGATCCATAGAAACCCTCTTAAATGCAGGAAGTAGGCAAGAGAGCAGCCTGCAATTCCGTCAGGAAAAAAATAAATATGTATGGAGACTAGCCATACATATAAGCTCTGAGTTTGACAGAGATCTCTGATACAAACAGTAAAATGAAGGAGCAATCTAAGAAGAATCTCAATGTAACTCTTAGAACTCTATAGGCATGTGCGCACTCATCTGCCCTGATGCATGAGAACATTCTTGTTCATTATGTAGTAGGTAAAGTCAGCTCTTCATTACACAGTGCTCTGGAGTTGGTTGCTGTTGAGGTGTTACTATCCCCAAGGCAGTGAGTAGGGAGAGTAAACAATATCATTCAAAAGACCATGAAACGGATACAAATTTGCATGTGCATAAAATTGACAAAGCAAAATTATGTCTGTGATGGGAAAAATGTAGAATAAACAAAAAAATGCATCCACTAGAGATCACGTTAGCCTAATTCTAAAACTGGTTTCCCCTCTTTGTTCGTTTATTTATTCATTTCACTAACTCCCATTTGAATAGTTATTTTGATATATATTTTGCCCTGGTTATTGATCACGTCATCCTGTTCACTTGAACGATGCTTTAAAGTCTCCTGTCTTGCACTGTCACATAAATGATCACAGATGGTGATTTTGAACTTACGCAACAACCATTGTTATCCCGAGAATTTATTACAAGCTATGTAAAAGACGAAAGGATGGTGTGTGGGGGGGCGAGGGGGGGAAGGACCAAATACATAAACTCTGTGTCTCTTCTTTTCCAAGAGATATTGTTTTCACTGGATTCTAAACTTCATCATCCTTGTAAGAAAGATTCATATACTTCCTGTCCTGCATGATAGTTTTTATATGTCCTGCTTCCCAGTGATATTCTTTAAATATTCAGAAAGTATAATGTACCCGTTAATTTCTATCTCCTTGAGAAGCAGAGGTATGATTACATGTCACATAAGTATAGACATTGATGCTTATACCAATAGCCAGCACTTGGAAGACAGTAAGTGATTAGTATGTGACAGGATGTATTTAAAGAGAAAGTTCATAACAAAAATAAACTTAATAAAAATTGGCTAAGGATAAAACAAAAACAAACTCTTGTGGCCTTAGATTGATCTTACATCGAAACAACAGTAATGTTTCACAAAAATGAACGTACTTTTCCCATGTTAGGCATCCTGTACTGCCCTCTCCCCAGCTGAAGCTTTTAATATAAATAGTAAGTACACACAAATGTCTGTATGTATACAAATGTACATCTATGCACAGGTGCTACAATGAACATGTGTGCTGACTAGTCTGATCCTTTCTTTTCTGAACACACCCTAATGCATCCCATAACCTCTTTTCTTTCTATTTGAAGTATTCACCTATAACCAATCACTAGCCACTATGTATGCTCAGGCTGGTGATAAACGGTCTTTTTTTTTTTTAAGAAGGAATATTTGAGTTGCTCTTCTTTTGTAAAACTATCCTCATCACACTATGTTTAATTATTTCAATTCTTTCTAATATATGAAATAGCAAGATCTATAGGAATTTGTGATTGGCTCTTTTCCTATATACATGTTCTGTAGAGACAAAGACCTAGTTCGTTTTATGAAGCATGTATCCTTAGTGCTCCACTGCTTGATGCATAATAGCTGTGTCACAAACATTTGATGAGTAATGACTAAATGAATGAGCAATAACTGTAATGATCTCATCATTTCATGTTCAGTTCTAAAGTAAAGGTTTTCCTGAGTGCTTCATTTTGGCCCCAAACTTGATACCTTTATTTAGAAATTCCTCTATGATGGTTCTGCTTTCCATGTCCATAACAAACAACAACAACAACAACAAAAAGAATCTAGATTTTGGTATAATGAAATAATTTTTTTCTGAAAACTACTTACGTATTGTGGTAATAGTCATCAACAAACTTTAACTATCAAATTTTGTACTTCCTTGTGACCTTGAACAACAATATTCTGGACTCATCTATAAAACAGAGGGAAAGCTGCCTAATCCACAGACTCCTTGAAAAGATTTATTGAAGTGATGATTTTTACCAAAGGACATGCGATTGCAAGGCAAATTTAGAAATATCCAATTCTTTCCATTTGATTCTCAGCTTTTGCATCATTTACATCATTCTGAGATAAGATTTGGAGTCTATGTAAAGCTGTGTGTTATAAATAATAAACCCACAAGCGAATTTCTTCCAAATCCACAAAAGCTCTACACTTGAAATTTCTTTTATCTGCAGGTATTTAGGAACATTTTGTATCTCTGCTGTCCCTTTATCACACTAGTATCCTCTTACCAGGAAAAATAGCACTTATTGAATCTTCTTTGGTTCTCTTCATTTCCAATGCCTTAGATCAATCTGTAGGCTCTGTACACACTAGGCAAATACATATCACTGGCACCACCTGCCCCCTATTCATAATTTATCCCAAGATGCCTACATGCCTCATCCCTTCATTTGGTGACTATCCATCAAACATGGCCTAAAGCGTGAGGAAACATTACTATGATTCATCCGTTCCAAATGTTCCTCTATCCTCCCAGCTTTTCAACATGCAAATATTTAGTTGCTGTAATTGTCTAAATCATTACATGCCCTTCAAATGTATAGCTTGTTCCTGTGAGTTCATTGCTCATACCCTTTTATCAGTCAGTAAATGGCCATCAGATTAAGTCATAGGCAACAGAACAGACACACACGTTTTCAGATGAAACTTTTGGGATAGCACATTCATGAAGTGGGACTTTCTAAACCCCCATGCAGGTTGAATTCTACAAATGTCAACTGCCTTACTTCTGGAACATTTACAGACTGAATCTGGTGAGCAGAGGAAAAACATCAAGTATGGAAGCTTGGATGAAGAATGCCAGAAAGTAGTAGTAGGAGGTGGCCACTATCAGGCCACTATGAACAAGAACTTCCTGGTTTTTCTTTATAAGAAGTTTGTTCATTACAACAATAGATCATCTGGAGGTATCTCCATCCCCGACCTCAAGCTGTACTACAGAGCAATAGTAATAAAAACTGCATGGTATTGGCATAATAACAGAATAGTGGATCAATGGAACCGAATAGAAGACCCAG
>CM053748.1:34921044-34940079 GCA_028658305.1 Pachyuromys duprasi
TCAGGTTGCACAGGAGACTGTGTGATCCAGTCTAGTATGGCAGCTGCAGGTGCCGAGCGTGCTGCTCATTCAGATCAGAGCTGTGTGCAGCAGGTCACCCGGAGATTTTTCCGGTTAATAACTGGGTGGCCCTAGGGTTTTCCCACTTGATTTTCTCACCGTAGGAGTTCCGCTCACCTGGCATAAATGCTGGCGTTTTAGGTCCCAGAGTTCAGTCTCCTGGTTGCTGCGTTGTTTCTGCTGTCCTACTCCTCAGACACAGTGTCCTCTCGTGGCAGCCATCTTGGATCTCCCTTTCTTTTTATTTTTAAGGAATGGCAACATTTAAATAACTCATTTTTATAAGCTATTAGGTGATGTTAATGTTTAGATCTAGCACTTTATATTATTGTGAGTGCAATCAACTTTTAAAAGGAAAGAAATCTGCCCAAAGTTTAGCTATGATTCTTAGCATCTGCCTTTCTGGATGAGGACTGAGCATATTACCCAGGATCCTCCTTCTTCCTTAACTTCTTTAGGTGTGCCAGTTTTAGCATGTTTATCCTAGATTATATGTCTAATATCCACTTAAAGTGAGTCTATACCATGTGTGTCTTTCTGCTTCTGGGATACCTCACTCGGGAGGTTCTTTTCCAGCTCCCATCACTTGCCTGAAGATTTCATGATTGATTTTAATTGCTTGTTTTTACTTGCTGAGTAATATTCAATTGTGTAAATGTAGCATAAATTCTGTATCCATTTCCCAGTTGAGGGACACCTATGTTGTTTCCAGAGCCTGGCTATTATGTATTAAGCTGCTAAGAACATTGTTGAGCAAATGTCCTTGTTGGATACTTGAGCTTATTTTGGCTCAGAGGTCTTTTCTGAGACAGATACTCCAACAAAGTACCATTCATGGAGATAACCTAGAACCCCTGCACAGATGTAGCCTATGGCAGAGCAGTCTCCTAGTGGGTCCCCTAGTAAGTGGAACAGAGGCTGTCTAGGACATCAACTCAGTGACTGGCTCTTTGATCACCTTCCCCTGAGGTGTGTTGGGGGGGAGGGCAGCCTTACCATTCCACAAAGGAAGACTTTGCAGACAATTCTGATGAGACCTGATAGGCTAGGATCAGATGGAAGGTTGGGAGGACCTCCCCTTCAGTGAACTTGGGGAGGGGCATGGGACTAGAAGGGGGAAGAATGGTGGGATTAGGAGCGAACAAGGTAGGGGGCTGCAGAGGAAATACACATCAATAAATTTTATTAAAAATAAAGATATATATAGAGAAAGATGGAAAGATAGATGAAAAAAAAAAGAACTCACCAGAGTATTTTTTCTTCTCTCAGACATTTGCATCATTCAAATTTCTATCCATTATTGATTTCTGCAGCTATTCAAGAAGAATCTCATTTTGGGGTACCTATGATGTTCAAGATTTCAAGTCTTCCCAGAAATATTCCATAGACTGACCAAAAATTTTGAGGCATTAACCCTTTTCAGAAAGGATTTTTCTTAATTGCAATCTTGTAACATTGCATTAAGAATGTAGACAAAGTCACTGTGCTAGGGGTGGGGCCAGAGCAAATGAAAATGAATATAAGAACACAGAAGGAACTTAGGAAAGGCATGTTACATACTGACTCTTATTAAGTTGATGGGGTCTTGGATATTTAAAGGGAAGAAAACACGGCAGGTTATGTGGGAAAAAATGAAAGCTGAGAATTTCTGGTTAGCTCAGAGAAATTTTAGTGAAATACCTCCTTTAACAAAGAAATGAGAAGATGGGTAAAATCGGGATGATCAGTGATTAGACTTTGCAGATGAACATTGGAGGCATTGTTTTTGAGACAACTTAAGCAGGTACAACCGCATCTTTATTATTTTCTTTGAGAAATCCCCTTCTATCAAAAACGAGTCTCTGTAGATTGAAATGGCTTGTTTTGTGTTTAGCTGTTACAGTTATTCTCCTATACAGTGGGTCTCATCTATGCTTGAAAGGTTCCCCAATTTTCCACATTAACAATCTTCTTTTATAACAAATATTTAGTAACAAATATTTATGATGCCTTGTCATTTTATCTGGCTAGGTTCCTAGTAAATAGTATCCTCCAAAATATAATATGTTCTCCTTATAGAATCTAAGAAGTAACTCAGGTTGGATATATCATTTCCAGAACTTTTCAAGTCACTCCACTCAAGATTTTGGTGCATTTAGGGTGCTACAGTGCTATGTTGAAAATAAGGATGATGCTTTGATATTCCAAATTCAGTTTCACACTACCCAGCTTAGCCATACCTAAAACCTCAGGAATAGAATTACGTTTTAAAACACATATTAGAGCCATTGTTTTAAAGGCCAACTCTACATTTTAAATAGCTTTTCCAGTTTTGTTCTTGTTATATATTTTGCTTTTCCCTTTGGAATTTTCTTGAGAAATTCCATCATAGCAAGTAGCAGGTCATCTGGGGGGCCACATTTTCACAAAGATTAGAGGACATTGAGACCAGATGACACCCACAAAATGTAGAAAAGTCTGGACGTCTAAGCAGTGTGCATGCATCCTGTGAGGGTGTGAGTGAGGGATGTGGGCATGTGCCAGTACACGTGTATGATTTTCTTGATGTACTTATGAAGATGCTGTAAGGACAGAGGAAAACCTTTGACGTCAGTCCTCACTACCCTCTTCTTTGAGACAGTGTCTTGTCTAGCACTATGAATGTCAGGCTAGCTGGACTATTGACTTCAAAGAGTTTTGTTGTTGTTGTTATTGTTGTTGTGGTGGTGGTTTTTTTTACTCCTCCTCCCATATTTCCATAGTGGGAGTACAGGTGCCAGTTAGCATAGCCAGGTTCATGTGGGTTCTGAAGTTCTGAAGCCAGGTCTTCACATTTACCAGGAAAGCGTTCTACCTCCCCAGCCACACCATTTGTATTTTATGGACTGAAACAGCACAAGAACTTGCTGGTCAAGTATAGACTAAGAACAAAATGAAAAGGAGAACGACCACTCGACAACTCTAACATGGATAACTCAACCAATACTGAAAGTTTTTCTGTGTCTACATTTTTATCACTTCATCTCCGACTCAAAAATCTCCTCAGAGCACCATATTTCACCACTTGTCTCTTTTATAGATCAAGGATTATATGCCCCTCCCTCATATTATTTGCTTATACTCAATACTAGAACATGATGTACTTGCTATATCACCTGACACTCATTTTATCTTAATAACTACTCTCTTTTATTGAACACTATTTCTGATATGATGTATATTTGTAATCAAATAGTGTTATTTGATTTTTCTCATTAGTGTTGCTAAATGAATTCAATGAACAGTCCAGCTAAAGAACAAAATGGATCTGTCTATGCTATCAGAAATATGAGAGAACAGTAGCATGTTCTGTTGAAATTTCTGACGTCTTTAGCCTATGTGAACCTGCTTTCAGCTAACGAATTAATAATAACTTTCAAACTGAAGAATTACACACAGTTGTTTCCTGTTGCAGATACTTCTTTCTCAGTAATAAGAAGCTCAAACAGTAGTTGAGTGCTTTAGTGATAGAATAAATGATGTTACCCTGATCTCTACAGCTATATGTGGCTATGTGACTGAGTCCCAGAAGTGACTGCCTTCTATCACATTGCATTCAAGGCAACTAAGAGTGCTCTTTCCTTTATTAGTCCTTTTCACCATTCTGTTGCTTGGAAGGTGAATATGATGGCTGGAGTTCCAGCAACCATGTTGAGTCACAATGATTAGAAACACAACCTAGAGATGATTAAATGATTTTCTATATGTCAAGGGTATTTAAAATCTGTTATATCAACTTTATTACCAACTAGTTTACTTAGTTTGTTTATTTGAGAATGGGTCTTTCAATGTAACCCAAATTAGGCATGAACTCAATATGCAACTGTCTCAGGCTTCTGAGAAACAAAAGGTGTAAATGACTAAGCCTAGCTTTTGAAGAAGTCTGGACAGCTGCTTTGTCACTGTTCAAATGCTAACTTTGGTTCAGTACATGTTCAACTCACCAGTGTTACAGAGGTACTATGTAGGAGCTTCAATGTCCTTGTTTAACAAAGGGGACTATAATGATCCTGTGTGTTCAATGAACACAACTGAGCCTTAACTTCAGAGTCACATTCCAGAGAACTGCCAGATTAAACATTGTCTTTTATGAATGCATCATCAATTTACCAAGCAAAAACAGTCCCCTATTGAGTTAGATACACTCTGTTGTAGTTAGGTCATGAGAAGTGAATGGCTAATGCTAGTCAAAAGGAAAGACCAGCAATGCTGGGTGTGTAGGGACTTTTTATCACTTTCTGGTATGTTAGTGTCCAAATACCTTTCTATTACATGAAGGAAGGAAGGGAGGAAGGCTGGGAGGAATAGTAAAAGAAAGTGGGTGTGAAGAAGAGTGGAAACAAGTAGAGAAAGAAAAGAGAAAAAGAAACCAATCTGGAAAATACAACTTTAAAGTATGAAATACCTGATGTCCCTAACTACCTGGTAATATGTAAACTTGAATGTAAACAAGTACAAAAAGAGATAATACTCTTTATGTCGGAAGTAGCAAATTGGAGTTTCATTTTTTGATTGGAGGAAAGTAGGTTTCTAAAAGTTTTGCAAGTGACAGCCATTTCAGATAAAGTCAGAAAAGTGAAAAACAGTAGATTGGAGGCAGCTCCAGGGTTGACATGGCCACTGATGCTGAAATAAGAGTGAAGGTTTCCAATACAGTCACAGAGCCAAAGGGCAGAGACAAGGAATGAGGAGAGTAATTTCACCAAAGGCTACACAGTGGCTGAGAAAAGTTTTCATGGTTTGAGCACAAGAGTTTCTTCCTACCTGGACTTGGCATTTTAGCTTCAATTCCTAGATAATTGCTTCTGTGCTTTTTATTTTTCTTTTGAGATAATGAAAAGTACTGTCTGTCACTGTGTTGTCTGAACAACTTCTGACTGAAGATACAAGGGCATGGGCTTTACCCCAGGAATGAGGATGCATCTATAAACAGAGCATTTATGGACCCAGAAGTTCAAGAACAGGGATACTGAGTCCGAAGGCTTCCTCGCCGTTGTTGGTGATATTTTGCAGTTTTCACCTTGCACAGTTAAGCCTGGATGTTTATCCGTACTATCTCTGCTGCTTCCTACAAGGATCTCAATGGAAATGCATTTAGAAGAAGGTACCCATGACCTGGCATCAAACATAACCTGTGGCGCCTACTCATTCAGAGATCGTAGGTAAGCAATTTATCATACCTATCTATAAAGTTTAATTTTCTTAGCCTAAAATATGCAGTTAAAATTATTATCTACTTACATTGTTGAGAATACTAGCTAATTCATATAAAGCATTTGAAATAGTGTTCCCTATATTTCTGACCTTTGTGTCTTTGTTTCCACTTTACTGATTTAGAACACCGAACTCAGCGAGCATTCTCAACTAAGTAATGAAAAAAAATTAAGATAGGTTAAGTGTCACTTATCTGAAACTCTTGGGCCCTGAAGTGTTTTGAAGTTGGAGCCTTGAGAAGTTTGTCATGTTTCTTTATATTTTACCAGCTAAGAATTTGTAATATAAATAATTCAAAGCCAGGTCTCTGAAAACTTTCGGGGTTTTTTGAAAGATTTGGGGAGTTAGAGTAAAAGCAAAAGGCGTTTATTGAGCCATAGAGTGTCTGTCTCTCATTATGCCACTGCTTTTGATATTCTTTCTTGTCCTGTTCTAATAGTATATTGGTCACCAGAAACATGTGTCAGAATGCTCTCATGAAAATACCACATCTATGAAAAAGACACTCCTTAAATGTTTCAGTATTTCTTCCAGCATTCAGAGCAAAGGACTAGCACTCCTCCTAACTTTACCATTGTAGAGATCATTACAATTGAACTGCAGTACACAATTAACTTCTAGGGGGATGCCTGACTTATCAAAGGGCTTTCTGTATGATATAGAGCTGTATTAGAGACAGCCACTGAAATAGGAAACAATCAATTTCTCATCTTTGCAAAATGAATCTCTTTGAAAACAGAAGAGAACCTCCCTTTATATTCAATGTCATTGTCCTTCTAAAAATCCTTCGTAAGCATGTTCTCACTTATAAGTGTATATTAGCCATATGGTATAGGATAACGATTCTACAACCCACAGACCCAAAGAGGCTAAAAAACAAGAAGGGCCCAAGAGAGCATGCTTGAGTCTCCCTCAGAGGGGGAAATAAAATAGACATAAAAAGTGGATAAAGAGAGAACAGGGAGGAAGATGGGGTGGGAAGTAGAGCAAGAATGTGGATCAGGTGGCAGGTAGCTGAAAAGTGGTGGTGGGAGTTGAGAGGCCTGGGGGAGAGAAGGGAAAACATTGGAGGGAGCACCTCTGTCACAAACTGGAGACCCTCAAAGGGGTAGGCTACTTGGAGATACGGGGTGAATCTAGCTGAGACTCTTAACAGAATTGGATATGGAGACGCTAATAGCCACCTCTTATAGCCAAGAAAGAATTCCAGTGGAAGAAGGAAAACTCCAACCAACTTATAATTTAAAACTTACCCTGCCAACAAGGCATGCAGGGGTAAAGATGGAGTAGAAATTGAGGGAAAGGCCAAACAATGACTGGTCTAACTTGAGACCCACCCCATTGGAGACTGACCACTCCTGAAACTATTAACAACACTTTGCTATGCTTACAGACAGGAGACTAGTATAAACTATCCTCTGAGAGGATCCACCCATTAGTGCACCAAAACAGATGCTGAGAGTCACAGCCAAACATTGCACAATTTGCTAGGAGCCTTGTGGAAGTGTTGGGGAAGAATAGAAGACCTTGAGGGGAAAATAACTCCACAGGACCAAAACAGACAACTAACTGAAGAAAATTGGGGCTCACAGAGACTGAGCCACCATCCAAAAAGCATACAGGGACTGGACTTAGGTCTCCTATACATTTGTAGCTAGTGGGCACCTTGGTCTTCATCTAGATCCCTTAGTAATTAGAGCAGTGGCTGTCTCTGACACGGACTCTGTTGCCTGATCACTTTCCCCTAGCTGGACTGCCTTGTTAGGCCTCCATGGAAGAGGATGCGCTTAGTATTCAAGAAACATGATGTGCTGGTGCAAGTTGGTTGGGGGCATAGGAGGAGGGGTGAAAGGGGCAGAGGAGATGCTGGGAATAGAGAAGAGAAGGGATGGTGATAGGGATGTAAAGTGAGTGAACAAATTAATTAAATAAATAAAATATTTTCCATGCTGATACTAAGCTAGCTTTCTGTCCAATTCCAAACAGGATTTCCAAGGCACCAAAAGATGTTTGCAAAACTATTTTGAGGTGAATTTTAATGAACTTCTTTTCTGCCTTTTTGCTTTTCAGTATGTTCTTAAGAACAAATACAGATTCCAACACTCTCTCATTGAAGTCCGATAAAGAGACATTAAAATTCCAATAAGCAATAATGCCTTTTTACTGCATTTTAGTGCTTTAAAAAAAGTGGTTCTAAGACTGCTGTGGCTGTTAGTATTTAAATGGCTGAATTATCTTAATTGTCTCAGAAGTGGTACTGAAGTTTGAAAAAGCAAGGATACACGTGTGAGAAAAAGGAAAAGTGCCATCATTATGCTCAATTTCTAGAAAAGAACATTTGTTTGCATTGCAGTCAACAACCATCCACTTTCTAGTAAATCAAAACTCAAAGAGGTACATGTGGTGAAGTTATATAGCATGTGCTACCCATGGCTTAGTTGTTGTAAACCCAACTGTGCTGTACAGAAAGTGGCTGTACAGAATTATGAGCACTTCTGATTCCACATTAGTCAATTTGAAGCTTCAAGCTGGCCTATTTGCAGGTGGAGGGATTTCAGAATTAAGTATATGAGACATATTCTTCTGGTTGTCAGAAGGTTTCGTGGATCATGATGCCCAACTCAATGTCAAAAGATGCCTGAGACACATGATGTGAGAAGTACATTCAAGCTGAAACTGTCACTCTTAGCAAAACCTCCAACACAAGAGCCAGACAAAGAGAGATTAGAACAGGCAAGTATTTCTTTTTTATATTTTTAATATTAGTTACAGTTTATTAACTTTGTATCCCTGCTGTATCCTGCTCCCTCATTCCCTCCCAAACCCACCCTGCCTCCCTTATCTCCTCCTGCCCCTTTCTGACTCCACTGATAGGGGAGGACCTCTTCCCCTTTCATCTGATTCTGGTTTATCAGGTATCTTCAGGACTGGCTGAAAAGTCCTCCTCTGTTGCCTGGCAGGGTTACTTCTCCATCAGGGGGGTGGGGAGGAAGTCAAAGAGCCCACCATTGAGTACATGTGATAAATAGTCCCTGTTCCCTTTAATAGGGTACTCACTTGGATACTGAGCTACCATGGGCTACATCAGAGCAGAGGTTATAGGTTATATCCATACATGGTCCTTGGTTGGAGAAACAGTTTTATAAAAGGCCCCTGTGCCCAGATATATTTGGTCCTTTTGGAGCTCCTGTCCTCTTCAGGTCTTAATAACTCACCCTTCTTTCATATGATTCCCTGCACTCTGCCGAAGGTTTGGCTATGAGTCGTATTATCTCCTTTGATACACTGCTAGGTAGAGTCTATCAGAGATCCCATGTGGTAGGCTCCTTTCCTGTTACTTGTTTTCTCTTACATCCAATGTCCATCCCATTTGTCTTTCTAAGTGAGGATTGATCCTCTTACCCTGGGTCCTCGTTCTTGTTTATCTTCTTTAGGTGTACAGCTTTTAGTATGTTTATCTTATCTTATATGTCTATATAAGTGGGTATATGCCATGTGTGGGATACCTCATTCAGGATGATCATTTCTAGGTCCCACCATTTGCCTGCAAATTACATGGTTTCCTCGTTTTTAATTGCTGAGTAGTGTTCCATTGTATAAAAGTACCACAATTTCTGTATACAGTCCCCAACTGAACAGCACAGGCTTTAAGATCAACATTCAATAAATGGGACCTCATGAAAGTGAAAAGCTTCTGTAAAGCAAAAGATACTGTTCTCAGAACAAAACGACAGCCTACAGACTGGGAAAGGATCTTCACCAACCTTATATCTGACAGAGGGCTGATCTCCAGAATATATAGAAAACTAAAGAATTTCAAAAGCAACAAATCAAGCAATCCAATTAAAAAATGGGGTGCAGAGCTAAACAGAGAATTCTCAGTAGTGGAATACAGAATGGCTGAGAAACACTTAAAGAAATGCTCAAAGTCCTTAGCCATCAGAGAGATGCAAATCAAATGATCCTGAGATTTCACCCATTGGAATGGCTAAGATCAAAAACTCAAGTGACAGCACATGCTGGGGAGGTTGTGGAGAAAGGGGAACCTTCCTCCATTGTTGGTGGGAATGCTAACTTGTACAACCATTTTGGAAATAAACCTGGAGCTTTCTCAGACAATTAGGAATACTGCTACCTTAAGATCCAGCAATATCACTTCTGGGCATATATCCAAAAGTTGCTCAAGTACACAACATGGACATTTGTTCAACCATGTTCATAGCAGCTTTATTCGTAATAGCCAGAACCTGGAAACAACCCAGGCAAATATTTCTAAAGCTTCTCTTCACACTGTCATCATGTAGTTGACTTTCCTGAATGCATGTAGACTCTCTTGCCTCACTTCCTTACTAACATCTCTGGCATTTCATGCTCCTTCTTACTAAAACTTCCTGAAAAGAATTATTTATCTCAGCATTGGACAGGATCCTTTGCTCTATTCTCTCGGAACCAAAATTGAAGTCAAACTTTCTGGTTTCTTTGGGAACTCAGCTGTATCATGAACACATTACTTTTGTTTTGGTTCCAAGTGTGTGGTATGAAAATATCCACCCCCACCCCGCAGAAAACCACCCGCATTAAAAGGTGAATGATTTTTGTCAGCTGAAAACTACCTCATTTGAGATCATAGTTTTTGCTAGCTGGAAACCCACAGTGAGACAACACTTTTTTGGATCACTAAGCTTTGCATCACTTTCTGGTTTTTGTAAAGAGAAATGTTCCAGATAACTTTTTGCCTTGCAGTGGCAGAGTTTTTCCGCTTAGGAGGACTTGTGCCATATGGGTAGAATATTCCTGCTTTTGCTGAGTGGTATCCCTGCCTTTTCTGTTGTTTGTTGTTTGCTGCTTCTGCTGCTGTGCTTTGCTGCTTTGCTGTTTGATAGGTATGCTGGTATCTGGATGATGGACATTGCTATATCCCCAAAATATCCAATGACCCTAATTAGCAGGAAGTTGCTAAAAGCAGTGTAGAGCCCCTATCCTTACTAATCTCCTACTTAAGGTCGGTACATGGGAAGGCAGTTAGAGGTACCTAAGAATAATACATAAAGTAGTTGTTTCAAAAATCTAAGCCTGGAAAAATGAAAAAAAAATTACAGATGAGAGAGAATTTGACTGCCTAAGGAACCATCACTTACCTTCACTTTGAAATGCTGAGTGATTGCATCCCAGTAGCTGAACTGTCACTAAGTCTAGATTGAATTACTTCACTATCCCAATGACTATGTCCCTTAGTTGGTTGGCATCTAGGATCCTGTATAATGATGCTTATTCTACCACTATAGTCCTTTCCTCTGTAGCTATCTTGTTTGAATTTATCCCGTTGGTCACATCTGCATTTAGTAGAGTATTTCAACATTTACCTATATATTTCTTCTTTGTTTCTTTTTTTCTTCACTGTGTCTCTTCTCTGGCTTCTCTTTGGCTGTACAACTGCAATTTTCAGTCATTTGCTCACAAATGAATTTCATAACACAGTCCTGCTTCTTCCCCTGAACTACATCATATTCAGTATCAAGTAAAAGTCTAATAATTATCTTAAAATTAAAAGTTCCAAGTTACACAGATAATAGTAACTGCCCTCCAATGCAAAATGCATTTTTCTCTGACTCATCAATTACTAATTCCATTCTCAAAGACAAACACTTCTTTTAAACTCTTTTGTCCTTTCTGTAACATCTGTCCAATCCACTAATAAATACTATCGATTTTCCACTGAAAAGGATTTTTTCCCTGCATCAATGTATATGCACCATGTATGTGTGCATTGCTCATGGAGGCAGATTACATCAGATCCCCTGGAACTGGAGTTAAGCGGCTTGCACACTGCCACTTGGGCGCTGGGAATAGAATCCAGGTCCTCTGGAAGAGCAGCCAGTGTCCTTAACTGCTGAGCCATCTTTCCATCCTTTCTATTGATCAGGGTATAGAAGCAGATGTTGAGAAGCAGCCAAACTTTAGGCAGAGTGCAGGGTATCTTATGAAAGAAGGAGGACATAGAAAAACTTGGAGGGAACAGGAACTCCACAAGGAAACCAATAAAGCCAAAATATTTGGGCCTAGGGGCACCTGCAGAGACAATGTTCCAAGGATCATGCATAGAGAGGACCAAGAACCCCTGCTCAGTTAGATCCCACAGGCAGTTCAGTCTCCAAGTGGGTTCCCTAGTAAGTGGAGCAGGGGTTGTCTCTGGCATGAACTTAGTGCTGACTCTTTGATCACCTTCCCCTGATGGGGGGTGCAGCCTTACCAGGCCACAAATGAAAACAATGCAGCCAATCCTGAAGAGACTTGGTAGGCTAGGGTCAGACAGAAGGGAGGAGGACCTCTGCTATCAGTGGACCTCTGGAGAGGCATAGGAGGAAAAGAAGGAGGGTATGGCTGGCAGGAGACAGGGAGGGGCCTATAACCTGGATACAAAGTGAATAATTGTAATAAACAATAAATACATTTAAAAAAAGAAAATATGTTTGGACTCTACTCAAGGTTGTCTATTACCACTTCTAAATTCCTGGTTCAAACTGCATTCCTTTTCTCTTTAGAATCTTGAAAGTGATTTGTGATCATTCCTACTTTTTTTACTCAGATTTATGTGACCAGTAAATGTCTGAAAAATTCTTATGATACATAAATCAGACCAACTAGTTCCTGTATTAAAAAGCAATCTAACTTTTCAAATATATTTATATTGAAATGCCAATAGTTTATCATGACATAATATCCTGCTGCTTCATTTTTTGCTTCTAGAAGTTTCCCAGATAACTCTGTAAATCCATAGCCTTATCCTTAGACAACTGTTCTATGTTCTGACCTCTGGATCATTTTTGGGAATTTATTATCCCAGTCATATGAAATGCTTGGTTTTCAGGTTACTCCATAGGCTTCCATTAGCCTTCTTTTAAAACATTTCTTCTACCTGATAAGCTAGGGTAGATGGAAGGGGAGGAGGACTTCCCCTATCAGGGAACTTGGAAAAGGACAGGAGCCGATGAGGGAGGGAGGATGAGATTAGGAGGGAATGAGGGAGGGGGCTACGCTGGGATACAAAGTAAATAACCTGTAATTAATAAAAATAAATAAAAACAAACAAAACTAAGTAAAATTAAATATTTCTTCTCAGGGAAAACTGTCAATCATCCATACAAAAGAGCATCCCCAACATATTGGAAATTACCTTTTAACCTGCTTTATTTTTAATGACATTTTAATGCCAATTTATATGTTAAGACATATTTAGCACTAGTTATCTTCCAAAGCTACACACGAACACAATGTGGAAATTATATTGATGACAGGTGTCTTTAAGTTGAAAGAATGGTGTCTATCACAGAATGTGTTTTTTTTTTATAACTTCCAGAATTACCTACATATTTAGTCTAAACAATAATGAATTTAGGAAAACCGCGCAGACCCAAACCTGCTTTAAAAGAATGATTAAGAAAGCAAACATTCAAGAAAATACTCAGACTCCAACTGTACAAGAGGAGAGTGAAGAGGAAGAGGCTGATGAAACAGGTGTGGAAGTTAAGGACATAGAATTAGTCATGTCACAAGCAAATGTCTTGAGAGCAAAAGCAGTCCGAGCCCTGAAAAACAACAGTAATGATATTGTAAATGCTATTATGGAATTAACAATGTAACTATTTGACAGCAAGGACATCTCTCCCCATCCCTTCCCCCCTTTTGGGTGTTTGAAAAGTGGAGCTACAGCTTTGAAATTTGTGCTGTTTCTATCACTAATAAAGTTATGGCTTCTTGTTGGATGAAAAAAAAAAGAAAGCAATAAGAATAATAAAGTTTGGGGGCCTATTGACTTTTTAACTATGTAAACTCTGCAAGGGAATTTCATTAGTAAGCATGGGGTCATAGCAATCTAAGGCCAACAATGACCTTTGGGCACTAACGCCTCTCACTTTGCAAGTGTGATGTATATATGAAATTAAATTTTCCTTGACATAATAGAAAATGAGTCCTGCTAAAGTCAGCGGTAATACTGATTTAGACAAATCTGATAGTTTAGGGTTTCTGGGATACAGGGATAGCCAGCTAAGAACAACTGACTGGCTCCTGATGAGTTGTCAGGTTTCTTCTTGTTTGTTTTACTTTGTTTTGTTTATTTAGGACAAATAAATTCCATACTGTGTGAACCTATAGGATATATGCTCAACATGTCTGGATGAGTGATCCAATCTCAACAAATTTGCTCTGTAATATTTAGCATTAACCCTTCAAATGAATATCTCTGCTAAATTAAACCTGACATGATTTAAAGCTCTAGCCAATCTGCTTCCAATTTCATGATCATTCGTCACTTTTATGCAACTCATTATTCTTGGGACAGAAGAAGCTTAAATACATTAAATTTGTTAAACAAAATCTGATTTTATGAGTCAAGTGTCTTCCTGTGGAGCAGAGCAAATTCTTTCAAATATGCTAAATTCTTTCATGTATTACTAATTAAAAACATTTATAGATTAGTTTTTATCTTATTTTTACAAAATATTGTTTTTTTCTAATTATTATTTATCTTTCATGTATTAATCAACCTTGATTTTCTTCAGAGCCAGACAAAATATGCCACAGCCACTGGGCAGGAGGGGGAGACTATTTAAAGTCATCAAAATTATTTTGAAGTTTTTTTTTTTTTTTCAAAAGCATTCTATCACCTTTGTCCAAAGACTTGGCATAGTATGTACTGACACTGAAAAGGCTATGGAGGAGTCTTCAATTCTACCAAGGAGGCAGAGGCTTCCTTTCATGAGGTGAAACAAAAGAGAACAAAAGCAAAATAAGTCACAACAAAACCCCTTCTCCGTCTCACTGCTGATGACTTGCTCCCCTTTGTACCTCACAGTCTGCATCTACCACCTAAGAAACTCTAAATATAATGCATACCTTTCTCCTACAGGTTACCATGCTCTGCCTTCCTTTTCATATTTCTCTAATATGTCTTTGTACAGAGTGGGTCCATTGTAGCTAAACTGTGTATTCTGTTTCTCCTTCGTTATCACTTACTTCTCTTTTTGTGTTATTCCGAGCCATTTAACACACATAGACTAATAAAAGTATTTTTGGAAACAATATCTCCAATAATATATGACCAAATGTGCATGATCACATTTTGTAGAGAGCAATTAAGGATTGTGAAATAGCCTGGATTAATTTGGAGCCAAACTACCAAAATGGACTGACAAAAATGAGTATTAATTACCATGCCCTGCTTCCTTACTACAGCTGAGTTTAATTTTCATGGCCTTAATATTACCAAAATAACTCAAAAATAAATACACCCTTGTGGCTTTTCCATATGATGACAGAGGCCAGCATTTGCACATTGTAATTTTGTGTTATACTGTTTAACTAATAGTTGTCTCCAGGAGAAAAAAAGAAGATACAGCAAGCAATTTACTTATACACATATTATGTGGCAATTGTAATCATTATCTTAGCAATGAAAAATGCTTAGGAAAAAAATGAAGAAAAAGCAACCTATGATTTATATATATTAAATAGGTTTGCATATACATATGAATGTAAAATATGTACATAATACATGTACATAATATATGTACATATTTGTATGGAAATGTATTGGAAATGAATATATGAACTTAAAAACACCATTTATCTTTCTTTCAGAGATTTCCGAAGATGTTGAAGAAACCTTGTACCAGACAGAACTAAATGGGAGTTGAAGACATTCCTCAAGATTTGTTATGAGACTAGTGTTTAGACTCAACTGTAACGAAATAAAAGAAGGAACATACCAAGGCATTTAGGCAAATTAACAGTAAAGTGCTGGGGGAAAGGAGGGGAAACACTGATCGATCATAATCAATTGCTGATGTGTGCTTGTCAATTTCCTCAAACGCTGACATGCTATCTTCTTGATGATTACATTTTAGAAATAGGCCCCTGTTGCTAGGTTAGAAAACTCTCAAGAGACTGAGAGAATATATGCAACATCAAGGGCAGTGAGAAAAATGATATCATTAATTGTCAAAAACTTTGAAGTAAATGCTACAAAGAAAAGAGAGGCAAGACTATGAATCTTGACAAAATCTTTAATGCTTTTGTGAAGCTAAAGTAATCGTTGATACCTCCTTGGTTCATGATTACGACTATATTTTACTATCTCCTTTAATAACATTTTTATAATTAAAGCATAAAGTACAGATTTTAATGTGTTTATCCTATATTATATGTCTAATATCCACTTATAAATGAGTATATACCATGTGTGTCTTTCTGCTTCTGGGATACCTCATTCAGGATGGTCTTTTCTAATTCCCACCATTTAGTTATACATTTCATAATTTCTTTGTTTTTAATTGCTGAGTAGTATTCCATTGTGTAAATGTGCCATAATTTCTGTATCCATTCCTCAGTTGAGGGACATTTGCGTTGTTTTCTGCCTCTGGCTATTACAAACATAGCTACTACGAAAAAGGTTGAGCAAATGTCCTTGTAGCATACTTGAGCATATTTTGGATATATGCCTAGGAGTGCTATAGATAAAAACTGTACACCTAAAGAAGCTAAGCAAGAAGGAGGACCCTGGGTAAGATGATCAACCCTCACTCAGAAAGGCAAACAGGGCAGACAGAGGAAGAGGGAGAGAACAGGGAACAGGACAGCAGCTTACCACAGAGGGCCTCTGAAAGACTCTGCCCAGCAGGTATCAAAGAAGATGCAGAGACTCATAGCCAAGCTTTGAGCAGAGTACAGGGAATCTTATGAAAACGGGGGGAGATAGAAAGACCTGGAGGGAGTTCCACAAGGAGAGCAACAGAACCCCAAAATCTGGGTCCAGGGGTCTTTTCTGAGAATGATGCTCCAACCAAGGATCATGCATGGATATAACCTAGAATCCCTGCACAGATGTAGCCCATTGCAGCTTAGTCTTCAAGTGGCTTTCCTAGTAATGGGAACAGGGACTGTCTCTGACATGAACTCAATGGCTGGCTCTTTTTTTTCACCTGATGGAGAGCATCCTTACCAGGCCACAGAGGAAAAGAATGCAGCCAGTCCTAGTGAGACCTGATAGGCCTGGGTCAGATGGAAGGGGAGGAGGACCGACACTATCAGTGGACTTGGGGAAGAGCAAGAGAGGAGATGAGGGAGGAGGATGGGATTGGGAGGGGATGAGAGAGTGGTTACAACTTGGATACAAAGAGAATAAACTATAATTATAAACAATAAATAATTTTTAAACATTTAAAAAAATTATAAAGTACAACAAATAAGACTTTATTTTATGACTTTTATGCACAATAAATGCTTTGTTAAAAATTTTCACTCATGATTTTATCCTTTTTAAAATTCACTTTCATTTAATTTATATTTTTTAAAAATAAGAATATGCAATATGTGTGCAAAAAGACATGCATGACTAAGGACTGTCACAAAATGAACATATATTTGGAATTTGGCTAGCTCTCCTAAAATTAGATTATCAGAGCTTCGCTCCCGAGACATTTACTGCAGCTTTATTGCCTATCACTATTACCTTTATAACTAGGATCCTTAGAGAACTCACCTAGTACAATAAATAGTCCTTGGTTAGGTCCTAAGTAATTGTGGATGCCTGTATTTAGGGTGTGACCCCATGACCTTGACCTCATAGTTCAAAGGTCAATCACTTTTCAAAATTTTAATTTCAATAAAGAGAATCAAAATTGTGTGTGCAAGTGTGGTTGTGTGTGATTCACCAATCTTAACAACATTTTAAGATTCACGCAAAATGATGCCCAAAGTTACAGTTCATTGTTGCTGTATAGTAATCTATGTACCACAGCTTATTGTAGGTATATTGTTATTGTGTAACTCAAGTGCTGATTGTTTTAACCCCCACATTTGGTTGTAATCCTTGTTCTGAGAATTTGTCTCAATGGTGTGTAAACACTGTTTCCCAATTGTCCTCTGGTATGCCAATGAAACAGCTTACTGCCAATCACTGAGGATGGAGGAGAATAGGGCTGGACTTCTTGTCAGCCAGGGGAGGAGGAGTTAGAAGAGGAAGTAAAAAGTCAGCCCTAGAAGAAATGTAGGTAAAGTCATGAGAGAGAGCTCAGCAAGGAAAGTTACAAAGTACAATAACCTTTGTGATGTACACTGGGAAGAAACCAGATTAGCGTAGAGGGTTAAGCATATAGTCATAAATTCTCAGTTATTGTGAAGCTTATTATTAAGCAAATATAAAGGAGACTCAGTTATTTATGTAATAGCCAGGTTAAGAGAGAAACTGAGAAACAAATACAATTTTATAAAAATAACGAAACAGTTTATGCTTACTAGTGAATTACTGGAGAGATCTAAGATGGCTGCCAAAAGAGGACACTGTGTCTGACACAGATTAGGAGTAGAACAGCAGAAACAATGCAGCAACCAGGAGACTGAACTCTGGGACCTAAAACGCCAGCATTTGTGATTGCCAGGTGAGCTGAACACCTACGGCGAGAAAATCAAGTGGCAAAACCCTAGAGACACCCAGTTATTACCCGGAAAAATCTCCCAGTGACCTGAGGCCCACAGCTCTGATCTGAATGAGCAGCCACGCTGGGCGCCCACACCATCCATAATAGACTGGATTACACAGTCTCACGGGTAGTCTGAGGAGCAACCTGGTACCGTTTTCACTGATCTGCACACAGCAAGCACACATTGCACCCGGGTTCTGCTTCAACCCACGGGTGTACGGCAGGCACTCACGGATCTCCAGAACCACCGCAGACTGAGAGGGTCCAGGGACCATCTTGACCAGACTGTACACTGAGGGCGAACACTGCACACATCCGCCAGCAAAAATCTCAGTCCCTGTGTGTGTCCACAGGCCAGACAGAGAAGGCCTCAGGCACCATTTCAGACAGGCCTGCATACAGTAGATGCACACCAACCCAAACCCACTGTGTGTGCCCCAAATATCATCTCAGACCGTGGTGCACAGCCCCTGGCTCAAAAGGGGGCGCCAAATCTCGGCTCCAGGGGAGAGCCCTTAGCAGCAAGCCCAGGGCAGAGCACAGAGCCCCCAGCTGACAGCTGACATTTCAAACCAGGACACTCAGACTCTAGCACAGAGTGAGGAGCAAAGACTCCAGACCAGAGGGATGACCAGCCTGCAGTGCTCACAACTTCTAGTACAGAGCACGAAGCCTGGCACACAGAGCCCACAATAGAGTTCAACTGAGACAACAACATACACTAACAAACCACCGAAAATCCCTGATCTTCTTGAAGATTACTCCTGACATAAGAGAGTGACAGTTTCAGAATGAAGTACAGCCTTAAAGCACAAACAGCTCCCTGATTATATATAACCAAATGCCGAGAAATTGGCTAAAGAACTCACCCAACAAAAATCAGGACACCATGGCCCCACCAGAAACACCCAAAAGCAGTGGAGATTTTAATTCAGCGGGGACACAGGACAATTATGTTAAAGCTTTGATTATGCATATATTGAAGGAACAAGAGGAGAGACAAAAAGAGGAAATGAACAAGGCCCTCAAAGAAATGGAGAAGAAATTAACTGCCCACATACAGGAACAATCAAAGATAAACAGAGAGGAAACATCCAAAATAGGAGACACAGTCAATCAGTTGAAGGAAACGGTACAAAGCATGAAAATAGAATTAGAATCTATAAAGAAGAGACAAAGGGAGAAGAACCTGGAACTGGAGAACTTAGAGAAAAGATCAGGAACCACAAAGATAAGCATCAACAATAGAATACAAGAGATGGAA
>CM053748.1:34940579-34967091 GCA_028658305.1 Pachyuromys duprasi
TGGAATACTACTCAGCAATTAAAAAGGAGGAAATCATGAAATTCGCAGGCAAATAGTGGGACCTGGAAAAGATCAGCCTAAGTGATGTATCCCAAAAGCAGAAAGAAACATATGGTATATACTCACTTATATAGACCTATAGGATAGGAAGATCATGCTGAAATCTACACACCTGGGGAGGATATACAGGAAGGAGGACCCAGGTGGGTATGATCAATGCTTGTTTGGGATGAACAAATGAGATGGACATTGAGTGGAGGAGAAAACAAGCAACAGTACAGGAGCATGCCAAGAGGTCCTCTGGGTTTGTCAATGTAGCGATGTATGAGAGCAGATATTAAGACTTGCGATCAAGCCTTTGGCAGAGGGTGAGAAGTAATGATAGATCTGGGGGAGGTTGGTGAGACTTGGGGAGAACAAGAGCTCCACAATGACCAAACTGAGCAGGGCACAGGGGTCTTGTATGAGATGGTTTCTACAATCAAGGACCATGTGGATGTGGCCTACCCCTGCTCAGATGGGGCCCATGATAGCTTGGTGTCTGACTGAAGACCCTACTCAGGGAAACAGGGACTGTTTCAGTCATGAACTTGATGGCTGACTCTTTGGCCCTCCCCCATACACGCCGGGGAGTGACAGACTGGCTAGATCCCAGGGGAGGACATTTCAGCCAGCCCTGAGGAGACAGGATGAGCTGGGGTTGGATGGAAGGGGAAGAGGTCCCCCCCTGTTGGTGGACCGGAGGGGGCCCTGAGGAAGGAGATGAGGGAGGGAGTGGGAAGTTGGGAGGGAATGTGGGAGGGGGCTACGCCTGGGATGCAAATTACCTAACCTGTGATTGATATAAAAATAAATAAATTAAAAAAAAATAGTGAATTACCTCCACATTCAGGCTACCATAAGCATTTTTCTCTGTTATTGTTGTTGTTATTATTATTATTATTTACTAAAATATATGTACTTTGTGTACGACCTGTAGCCCCCTCCTCATCTCCTCTAAGTTCTACCATTTTTCCCTCTTTCCTCCCCTCATGTCCCTCCCCTAGTCCACTGATAGGGGAGGTTCTCCTCTCCTACTATACTGAAGCCTATCAGGTCTCATCAGGATTGTCTGGATCTTCTTGCTCTGTGGCCTAGTTAAACCACCTTGCCAGGGAGAGATGGTCAAAGATCTGGAAACTGAGTCCATGTTAGAGACAGCCCCTGTTCCACTTACTAGGTAACCCATATGCAAACTAATCTGCCCATGGGCTACATCAAAGCAAAGAGTCTCATTCCTCTAAATGCATGGTCCTGTAATCTGCCCATGTGCTACATCAAAGCAAAGAGTCTAAGTCCTCTAAATGCACGGTATTTTGTTGACTCATCAGTCTCTGCAGGACCCCCTGAGCCCAGATTTTTTGGCTTGCTGTTTTCCCTGTGGAGCTCCTATCCCCTTGAGGTCTCTCTTTCTCCCTCTTTTTCCATAAGATTCCCTGCATTCTGCCCAAAGTTTGGCTATAGAAGCATCTGCTACTATACCCTGATGTATCTTTCAGGGGCCCTCTGTGGTAGGCTCCTGTCATGTTCCCTGTCTTTTCCTACTTCTGGTGTCTATCCTGTTTGCCTTTCTGAATGGGGATTGAGCAACTTCCCTAGATTTCTCCTTGTTCAGTGTCAGGACTATAGATTTTACTACGTTCATCTTATATTACATGTCTAATATGCACTTATAAGTGAGTATATGCCATGTGTGTATTTCTGCTTCTGTGTTACCTCACTCAGGCTGATCAATTCTAGTTCCATCCATTTGCCTTCAAATTTCATGATATCCTTGTTTTTAATTGCTGAGTAGTATTCCATTGTGTAAAAGTACCACAATTTTGGTATCCATTCTTTAGTTGAGGGACATCTAGATTGTTTTCAGATTCAGAACAAAATGACAGCTTACCATAAGCGTTTTTTATTGTATAATTTTATATTGTCATTCCGTATTTCAATGTTTTAACCACTAGCAACAGTGAATAGTCATTATTCAAAGTAGTTGTACTAGCTCCAACTCCAGCAGCAACATGTAATTTTTGGCTTTACATTTGTGGACCTGACCATCAATTGCCAGTTCAGTCTTTTCACTCCAGCTATACTGAGCAGTTACTTGTCATTTTGTACAAATATTGTCCTTTTCATTGATTTCTAATAGTCTTTATTTTTTATTTTTTTTGTAATTTATCTTGAAGCTATATTTTCTACTTCACAACCTGTAGGCCAATTATTCACTTTATGATTACTCTTCTTCATTTTAGTAAATATGCTAAAACATGAAGATACTGTACTTTAACTTTAAAAGCATGTTTTGTTCTTTTACAAAAAATACGGTTTCATGAGGTCTTATTTATTGAGTGTTGCTCTTAGAGCCTGGTGCTGTTGGTGTTCTGTTCAGGAAATTGTCTCCTGTACCAATGAGTTCAAGGCTCTTCTCCACTTTTCCTTCTAATCAATTTAATGTGTCTGGTTTTATCTTGAGGTCTTTGATCCACTTGGACTTTAGTTTTGTGGATCTTTAGTTTTAGTATGGATCTATTTGCATTTTTCTACATGTAGACATCCAGATAAACCAGCACCATTTGTTGAAGATGCTATCTTTTTTTCCATTTTAGGTTTTTGAAATCTTTGTCAAAAAGCATGTGTCCATAAGTGTGTGGGCTTATTTCTGGGCCTTCTCTTCGGGTCCATTGATCCACCATTCTGTTTCTATGCAAGTACCATGCAGTTTTTATTACTGTTGCTCTATAGTACAGCTTGAGATCAGGGATGGAGATACCCCCAGAAGATCTTTTATTGTAGAGGATTGTTTTAGCAATTCTGGGATTCTTGTTATTCCATAGGAAGTTGAGAATTTTTCTTTCAAGGTCTATAAAGAATTGTGTTGGCAATTTGATGGGAATTGCATTGAATCTGTAGATTGCTTTTGGTAACATGGCCATTTTTACTACGTTAATACTGCCAAGCCATGAGCATGGGAGGTCTTTCCATCTTCTGATATCTTCTTCTAATTCTTTTTTTCAGAGACTTGAAAATTTTTTCATACAAGTGTTTGAGTTCCTTGGTTAGGGTCACACCAAGGTACTTTATGTCTTTTGTGGCAATTGTGAACGGTGTTGTTTCCCTAATTTCTTTCTCAGCCATTTTGAAGCTTCTGTAGAGTGAAGGACATTGTCATGAAAACAAAATTACTGTCTACAGATTTGGAAAAAAATCTTCACCAACCCTTTATCTGACAGAGGGCTAATATCCACTATATATAAAGAACTACAGAAGTTGAAAAGCAACAAATCAAGTAATCCAATTAAAAAATGGGGAACAGGGCTAAACAGAGAACTCTCGATAGAGGAATATCAAATGGCAGAAAGAAATGCTCAACTAATGAGCCATCAGGGAAATACAAATAAAAACGACCCTGAGATTTCATCTTACACCCATTAGAATGGCCAAAATCAAAAATTCAAGTGGTAACACATGCTGGAGAGGTTGTGGAGAAAGGGGAACCCTCCTCCACTGCTGGTGGGAATGTAAACTTGTATAACCACTCTGGAAATCATCTGGCACTTTCTCAGACAACTAGGAATAGCACTTCCTCAAGATCCAGCATTACCACTCCTAGGCATATATCCAAAAGAGGCTCAAGTACACAATAAGGACATTTGCTCAACCATGTTTGTAGCAGCTTTATTTATAATAGCCAGAAGCTGGAAAAAACCCAGATGCCCCTCAACTGAGGAATGGATACAAAAATAGTGTTGCATCTACACAATGGAATATTACTCAGCAATAAAAAAACAAGGATATCATGAAATTTGTAGGTAAATGGTGGGAACTGGAAAGGATCATCCTGAGTGAGCTATCCCAGAAGCAGAAAGACACACATGGAATATACTTACTCATATAGACATATAAAATAGACCTACTAAAATCTGTACACCTAAAGAAACTAATCAAGAGGGAGGACTCTGGCAAAACTGCTCAATTCCCGGCCAGAAAGGCAAAGCAGATTGACATCAGAAGAAGAAAACAGGAAACAAGCTAGGAGCCTGTTCCAGAGGCCTCCTGAAAAGATCTGCCCTGCACAATATCAAAGCAGATGCTGAGACTTATGGCCAACTGTTGGGCAGAGTGCATTGAATCTTATGAATGATGTGGGAAATTGTAATATAGGGAGAGGACAGGAGCTCTATCTATCTATCTATCTATCTATCTATCTATCTATCTATCTATCTATCTATCTATCATCTACCTACCTATATATCTTTCCAAAAATTCCCAATTAACTCAGGATATCAGCACTATATTCTGATCAAAAAGTTAAACAAAACAAACAAATAAAAAATCAAATCAAATCAAAACAAACAACAAATAACACCTAGACACATCTGACTGCTTGATCACAAAACAAGCATCTCAATACAGAGGACTACTCCTTCTAGACTCTATTCATTCTCTTTGATTTCTAAGTCTATTCTGTGAGTCTACCTTAGACAGACTAAAATATTCATTTTTTAACAATTTTAATATTGAGTGTTGTATGCTTTTCCTCTTTCCTGTTATAAAATTAACTGTCTTCTTCTTTGCCTTTGCATTTCTGAGATAATAATTCCTGATTATTTTATCAATTTCCATACACATGTAAATAGAAATATCCTGAGGTAGTGAATGGGATAGCATTGAATACGTAGATCAATTTGGGTAAATATCATATTTGTAAAAAAAAAATAGTTTCATCCATTCAAGAGGAGATCAGCACTATGGTGTTTAATTTCAACAAGTAAATTTCAGTTCTACTCACCTAAATCTAAATTTATCCTTTGTAATTGGGACAATATTTGGAACCTTTAAGTGACAGAAATTACATTTTGCAATTTATAATTTTATATGCTTACTTATCAGCACACACACACACACACACACCAAAGCAAAAATCAGAAACAAAACCAAAACCTTCCATGTTGTTATTTGTGTAAGAAACTCTCTTTATCCTAAGAGGATCACCTTCTGAGGAACTGTACTGAATATTCAGTGGGAGACCATTGCAAGCAGACCCTAGAACAGGCAATACCAAACATTTCCACACTCAGCAGCACAGAATAACCCATAGTGCATATTCTTTGAGAATCACGAGTCTTTTTTAACATAATACTGATTTCTTATTTTCCTAGTTTTGTTCTAGGAAGCTTTTGGTTTTGGATCATGCTAGTATCATCATAGATTTCTAAATAGATTATACTGAAGAAGAGATTCTATTTCAGCCACCTTCCTCCAAGGGTTATTCCGAGGTCACATGACATTCAAGACTGGTAATGTATCCGAAAATGAAAACACTTGGATTAAAGCTACCTTCTGTTTAATAGGTACAGAAAATTGCTTATTTTCCTGAATTTGAAGGCAAGGAAAAATTAATCCATTTCAAACTCAATAGGAAATGTAAGTTAAAACATTCATGATCTCACAAAGGTTCATCAAACATTGGTACACACATCCCAGCCGCCACATGCACATAGTACTTCAAAGAGATGGTTGTTTGGCTACCTTCCACTTGAAGGAAACAAAAGATGGCTTTCCCTTATTGTCTGAATTATATCGTTCTCGTGATTTCCCATTGACCTTCAGAAAACCCTGTTCCCTTTTCATCTAAAATGATACCAACTTCATGGTGCTGAAAAGTAATTTTAGAATACTGTCAACTCACAAGAAGGTACATAGCAGTAACATGGGATTAAAACAAACAAACAAGCAAACAAAAACAAAACACAGCTGGCTGTGGTGGTGATTTTTAATGGAATGACCCACCACGAAAATGAGTAGATCTTGGTCTGTTTATTTCAGGCAATACATCATGACCTAGCCAGTTTAAGGCATATTGAAACTTGTTTGCTTAATGCGTAATCCATCTATCTCTCAGTCCTTGAGGATCCTTTTCAGTATTCAGGTTTATGCACCAGGAAACATGTCACACGTCAGGCAAAATTTGTATTCTAAACAGAATGAGTTGGTAAAAGAGAATATTGGGGGCATGCCAGCATTTTTTCTTTCTTTCTTTTAAAGTAGGTATCTATTCACTCATTCCAACACCCTTGGAAAACCGAGAGGAAGGCATGAGGGAATACCTTACTGCATAACTCCTGAAAAAGTAACCTCTCCTTTGGATAGCTCTCATGTTAAAACAAGGGCTGGAGAGGTTTGCTAAGTCCTACTCTGCAGTCCATTATATATCTGATTTGGTCAGGAATGCCACAACTGGCAAGACTAGGCCTTTCCAAAAAGTCAGTCAGCATTAGCAACTGAATTTAGGTAGCAAGCACAATTTTTGTCTTTCATAAGAAGAAGCAAATCTGATTGATATATCATACTGTAGACCAATGGTCAGAAACAAAGAAGCATTGTTTCTTTGGATTTCTTGTAACAAGAAGCAGGGAAGAGAAGGAAGCTCTGATGTGAATAATTGGCCTTAGAGTAAAGAGGTTCTAAACTGTAGTATAACAGAAAACACATTGAGTTTCAAGATGCTTGTTCTGAATGTTTTTTTTTCTCATTAAAAATATTCTCACTTTTCACAGTAATGAGGAATAATTATTGCCAACATGACTTCAAGGCTCAGTCAAGAACATATCCAATTACCTCACACAGACTAATCAATCAATCCAATAACCAATTACCATGCACAGACCAATTAATTAATTTAAAAAATTAGCAATATCACCCAGTAGGGTCCTCCCTTAGGGCAAGTAATATGCAATTGTTTACATTCACCTGAACACTATCATAATCACAAAACCAATCAGCTCCCTCATACTATGAGTTTGGGTAGATTAAATGATAACTGCACTGTTTAGCCAAGCATTCCCACTATCATTCAGTGGCATTCAGGCCTGCCATGGTGCACCATGTTCCACCTTTGTAGTTGTATTCAGTCAAAAAATCAAAGGAAAGAAAATAGGTTCAGCAAATCCAGAGATTAGTAGAAATCAAGCTGTAATGGTAACATGCAATGTAATGATATCCATGCAATTAACCCAGCCATAGAAATTAGGATTTCAAAAAAGAAAAAAAAATAGAAATAACAGATATACATACATAGGTATGTATATTCCTACATAGGTAAGTGTGTGTGTGTGTATTAAAGATGCCTATGTGGGTAAAAGCATTTGCTGCTCAAGCTTCATGATCTCTGTTTTATCTCACAGGACAAAATGTCAAATGAGAGAATAGATTTTCTAAAGCTGTCTTCTGACTTTTAGAAGTTCATCGAATTCAGTACATACAGTAGAACACACATGCACACACTCATACAAATAATAGATAAAAGTTTAAAATTGAAAGAGAAAATAAAATAAATGAATTTGTCCCCATGTACACAATAGACAGTCATTTTACCAAGGTGTGACTGACAGTCTTCCTAAGGTATTTTTCGCTTCACATGATGTACAAGTTGAGAAAGTCATTTTAGATCATTCAGAAAATGTAACACAGTTTTATAATACAGATTATAAAATCTTACATAACAGAAATTCCCTTAATATAATAGATGATATAGGAAGGGATTCACAGTTTTACAATAGAGGGTTATATGTTACATGTCATACCATGAATCATTTAAACAAAATTATCTATTATAATAACAAAAATTCAAGATAATTGAGTTGTTAAAATCTTAAGGCCTTTCTTTAATATTCTGATAGGGAGATCAAAGTATAGGATAGAGAGGAGCAACAGTCTTAAACAACATTCAGTGACTATCATGTACCCAAGTACTTGCGAGCATTATGGTATGCAGGGATCTACTTTGATGTTGACATTATAAAGATAAAGCAAATATTCTCACTCTGTTCTGATCCAGATCAATCACCTACAACAACAAAATCCCTAGTACAATGTATTATAGTATACGGCCTAACACTAAAGTAGATGAATAACTAAAACACAATAGACTATAAATGCTTAAAGATCAACAAATTACATGTTGGAAGCAATGCTAAGGAAAAAAAATGAAAATGAAACCAGCTCCAGCCCTAGATCCAAGCACATCCACACAGGAGAATGAAGGCATACATCTTGGTTACATTTGAGTTACATATAGGAATGGAAAAGTTGTGTTTCAAATCTAGACTAGTAGTAATGAAAATATACCAAATGTCATTTCTACCTATGAAGGGGTTTGTGGAAACACAGAGCTATAATTTAGAGCTTTGGTGGCAGTGGTCTCAGATTTGCCCCTCTCATTTCCTGTTTGCCCTTTTCTTGCTGGTGAGACACCAGAATGGGAAAACCTCCACAGTACAAGTGATCTGGGAATTTCACAATGTGTTTCGAAGATAGGTAGAAGAATCTGAGTTTCTGTACCAAACTGTTTCCAAACATGTCTTTCTGCTGCTGCATCTATAACAGTCTGATGTATTTATTCTTGTCATTTACCTTCATATCATTTTTACTTTTACTACCTACAGGAAACTTTATTCATCTCTTTACAAAGTCAGGAAGTTACACCAGTCTCACAAGAAGTGTGAAAATTATGAGTTGCCTTCCTTACCTTCCAATGTTAAATTAACTTGCTCATGGTTCATTTATGTGGCTAAATATTTTCATTATTTAGAAAAAAAATCCATATGGGATACTAATACATAATCAGAAAATTAAACATCTAGATTAGTTTGTGAAGAATGAATTAATCAGTGTCTCAAAATAAACTACTGGATACAGACTTAAGCACATGGTGATGGAATGTGACAGCTGAGTTTCCATGGTAACGTTGTCCTAGAAGTACAAAATACCGGTATTTTCAACAGTAAACTGTAGAGAGATTAAACACTTGAGAAATTAACAAAATCCTAAACAACGTTAGGATAAAGTTTATACAGAAAACTGTTTAGGGAAACTTTGGTTACCTTTTACAGAAAGTAGAATTGTGATACGAAGAATTTACAAGGAACTAAGAACTTGCCTGTCTATGTTCTATTGCTCACTCTTCTGTTTTCAGATAATAGTGAACTAGTGATGAAACAGGGTCCGATATAACACTGATATTTTAATACTAGTATTACATAGAAAAGTGAAGAAAACAATGATAGAAATCCCTGATATATTTTTCTTTATATTTTAGGTAAGAATTTATTCTTTCTTTTTCTCCTTACTGTAATTCACAGTATTTAATCTGAAAAAAAATGTGTGTTTGTGTGTTTTATAGCAGGCAAGAGTTCAGAACATGTTCTCTGAGTCAAAATAAAGTAAAAAGGAAACTTATAAATTCAGTTAATTTCTCTATGACTAAGCAAAAAAAAATGGCCAAGTTGCAAGAATAAACAGCAACACTGAAATTTGTCTTTTCTTGAAATCTGAGTGTCCTGATTTTAACTGTGACATTGCTGGCTCACAAAACTGTATTACACTAGGGCTAAATAATTGTCAAATACTTTTTTCTCCTACAAATAACATAGAATAATGATATATTCCATCTTTTCTTGTAGTTGTGAATAAAGTGATATAGCTCTGGAATTAAAAGGAATCCCTTTATAGAAAGAAGCAATACTTTCCCAAAAGTAGTCACAGAAGCATTTCAGAGTCCTCTAAAGATCACAACCTACACAGAACATGATATTCATTATTAAAAGCTGGTTGATCTGAGGAAAGTAGAATTTTATATAAAAGAAATAATACAAAGAAATAATGATTTCTTAAGCTCGTAATTCTAAATGAATTTCAAATTTCCTCATCAGAAGTTAATTTTGTCATTCTTACATGAAGAACATTTCTAAGCATCACATCTCATATTTGTTATATATCATATTACTTCTATTAATATGGTATATTATTTTCCCTATGAATATACCCACCTGCGTTTGTTGCTTGTGTTTGGTTGCTCCCTGTTGATACTGAGATGTTGTTTCATTTTTCTTGCAGTCATTTTTATCTAAGAGAGCTTACATTTCCTATAGAGCTGCGAAATATGTACATGGTCTGGTTAATTTATCCTTGCCTCTGTGAATCTTTTGTTGTTAGAATTTGTATCTATAAACTTGACATTAAACCGAAGTTAATTTTTCAAACCTCTGTATATTAGGCTTGACCATCTGGGACAAAGGAAAAGAAAAGCCTTGCTCATCTGTAAATATTCAAGTGATGCATAAAATTTAAATGTAAATCATCATTTGTCTCAGGCCCTGTTGAGAATGAGCATATTTGATATCAAGTCCTAGCCCTTTGTGATGTTAGTAGAACATTCTCAGAGATCCAGTTAAACAGCCTGGGTTTTACCTTGATTTCCAAACCATATTGTGTACTCCTGATTCCCTCCCTTATTGATCTATCAGTGAGCTTCATTGCTCTCCTAACTAAAGGATGTTATTTTGGTGTAGGAGCTGTGTAATAAAGAAAAGAAATGTAATTCTGTCTTTTAGATTCATAGACCAGCAGTTCACATTTTCTTTTCCTGTGTCTTAAGTGTTAATACTAATATTCAGTTTTTAATGTAGTGAATTCTACGTACAAGGAAAAAACTGGACTTTGGTATTTAATATGTTAACGTACAAACATGAGGTTTGTATTTCATAATTATGTAACTTAACTTAGGGTAACCTTCTCAAGCCCACTGGAACATAGTTTTATCATTTCTTATGTGGCAGTGGTAGACATTTTATAAAGACAAACATCTTTCATGTAATCATCACTAATCTACATTCACTATGACCCTTTCAATTTCTTAGATTGTATGAGATGCAAAGTTGCCTTAGCTCTTTCTATACCTACAAGACAGAAACTAAAGAGAACACACAAAAATTCCCAAGACAGTTACAAGGAGAGTTAATGGCTTAGAAAATAGTGTGTGTGAGGGAAGCTTAGAGGAACTGTATCATTTGACAATGAACATAAAAGAGAAAGAATAGAAGGGGGTTGTATATGCAATTGTTACATATATAGAATATTATGTATACTAACCGGTGTGTGAACAATAAGAAAGGAAAGGAGGCAATCAATTTCAGAGTGAGAGTAGCATGGAAGAATGTGGAGGGAGGATACTTGGGATCTGCAGGGATGAAAAGTCAAGAAAGAAAAGGAAGTGATATAATAATATTTTATTTAAAGTACAAAAATTTTTAAAAAATTAAGATAAGGAGATGGATTGGTGATCACCAAATGCCATTCATGAAGAGCAGAGACATGCAGTAAGAGGTGTCAATCATATCTTTTCCATTGAATAATGCAGGAACAAGTATATTCAATAATTCTGCATTTTCTCTAAAATGTGTTGTTAATGCTATGAGAATAGGAAAAAAACGGAGCAACTGAGTAAAAACAACAACCACAACACACACAGTCTCTATGTATTCATTTATTTACAGAAGCAAATTACTGAAAAGATGACAAAGGGGTCTGGAGAGATGTTTCAGCAGTCAAGAGTTGGTGCTGCTCTTGGAGAGGACCCAAGTTTGTTTTCCAGAAACAGCATTAAGTACCTTACAACTGCCTTGAACAGTTAGCCCAAACATCTTATTATCAACAAGACAAATATATTTGTTGGAAAGCATTGAAAATAAGTTTTATGTTGACACAGATGTGAACATTAACTTAAATATTTTTGTGGTTATTTATACATTGCAACTGCACACTGAATAGTTGTTGCAAAAATTAAATAATCTGAAGTCCATAATGTTTTGTCTACTTATTAAACTAAAGAAAATTTGTTGACTGTTAGCTAAATTATAAACATGTCAAAAAATGTAAACCTGTAGATGTAGCTCTATAATAACATGGTAGAGGTAAAATGGTAGTGGTATAAAATGGTATAATAATATGGTAGTGATGTTGAATTTGCTCTAAACATATGCTTCCCTGTGATAGACTGAAGGGCTAAAGAATATTGGGGGTTTCTTAATTCTGAAGTCTTAAAATGTTATAGTCATGTCCTCTTCTAATTAATTTCAGGCTATTATTCTAATTATTATTCTAGCTTTCTAAGCTAAAAAGCCGAGGGTGTTGGATAGTCTGTGATTCGGGCTTATGTGGAAAGTTCTTACAAAAATAATACTTTTTTTTAGCACATATTCCAAATGTTGTTTGTTTAGCTGGCTATGTGGCTTGAAAAACACATAGTAGTTTGGTTGAAGTATTTGATATATATCCATCTACATACCCACTCACAAGGTCAATTAGCAAAAATGAGAAAGGAGGGAGTTAATAGTCATTTTGGAAATATGGCTCTCAGAGTGGTGTCCTGACACATGGGTACTTCTTTCCAAGCCTAGGAATGTAAGTGCAGTCCTTAGGGGAAATATTGCATGGTACTTCATCAGCATCTTTCTTGTTCAATTACTTTTCACATCACATTATCTTAACATACTGCACTGTCTCTTAGCACCATGTTTCTTAATATGCCTCCTAATAAATTGCCTAGTAAAAGCAGCAGCAACAAAAATATCACTAACAAAATCTCCAGAATTTCAGACATTCAAGAGTTCACATGGAAAAATCATGGATTTCATTTACAAATTCTTTTAGATTAAGTGAATACTACCATTTGGGAGCACATAACTGATATCAGTATATTATTATTGATTTTTATAAAGAACTTCAAAGTGAATTAATAGATTTACATTCATCACAATAAATTATATTCAGTTGTTTTAACAACTGATGAGTAACTCTCATATAAGCCTTCTCAAGTCCTTCAACAAATGTTCAACAACCCCTAGCACTCAGGAAAATGTAAGTCCAAACTTCATGAGATTGCATCTCTGGATAGACCGAAGAACTATCACTGAGATAATAAATAAAAAGCAGAACTCAGGTGGTATGGCCTGAACCTCACAGATCGCATCAGCTGGACCTGAAGTTTCCTAGCCACAGATGGTGTCACAGATCCTGGACAGCAAACAGAACAGCCTGCTCTTGGGACTTAGCCAACATTCCAGCTTTTTGCCCCATCCTCCAAAATCAATACCTCCCCCCCCCATGTCAGCTGGAATTAGGCAGAAAATATTCTTTACCAATTATCCACTTATTATCAACAAAAGCTGGAAAAAAAGTCTCTACCTGCTGCAGGGCATGGCTGACATACCTACCCTCCACCTATGGGCAGGACTTCTCTCCCAGAGGCCCTTCACTTTGTAACTAGATATGGTGGTTCCCTAGCCCACTTTCCTTCCCTTGTCATCCCTTTCCCCCTTCTCGCCATTTTTCTCCCTTCATCTCCCCTGAGAACCAACTCTCCCTCTCCTTTCTAGTCCTCCTCCCTTGCTGCTGTATGTATGTATATGGAGCTGGCTGGAGATAGGAAAAAAAGAGGTATGCTTATATACTGCAGCAAAGAATGCAAATTAGTGTGGCCACCATAAAACTAATCATGTAGCTCTTCAAACATGCAAATATTGATCCCCAATTTGTTCCAGACACACTACTCCTGCACACACATGAAAAGGAATCTATGTATGCATACCACAGGCACACTCATTTGTAAAGCTATTCACAATGGCCAATATATAGAATCTGTGTAAATGCCCATTATCATTTAAGCAGATAAAGTCCATGTGTTTAAGTCTATAAACACACACACCTAAAAATATATACATATACACACATATACGTGTATATATGTATATATGTGTATATATGAATATATATGGGAGGTATTCAGATACAAAATAAAGTTATCACATTTGTATAAAAATGCATGGCATAAGTGATTACCCTATTAAGTAAAAAGAGGCAGATTGAGAATGACAAATATTTTATGTTCCTCAGGTGAACAGCACTTAGATTTAAGCATGCAGAAAATATAATTTTATGAACATATATGACATGAAAGCAGAGGGGACCCATTTAAGGAGAACATCAGGACTCGCAGGAGTTGGTGAATGAGGGACAGGAGTTGACAATGGCTAGTGTAAATCTCACTATATTATGATATGCATTAATCAATGATGAAATTATTATATATACTAACTGAACCCTATAAACAAAGTAAATATGAGTAAGTACATGAATAAAACAGTATGTATCAATGAATAGATAGAAGAAATTCAACTACTTAAGAAGTTTAGACTTATGGTCTTTGGAATGATAGTATCTGTGTAATGACAGGAAGTGCACATGTTATAATGAATCACATTATTTTGGGTCTGTCACTCATACTCCACTTAGTGCCTTTATTTTATGAAGAAGTAAACAAGAAAGGTGGCAGGTAGCTATGTTTTACAAATCATAGATGTGTACATGTTTACCTTAAAAACATATTTCACACTTAAGAGCTTAAGATGGTGTCATATAGCTCAAGATGTTATATATGGAAGGAATACATATGGCCAGGAACAATGTTCTCAAACAGAATGCAAGTCACATAGATACGCTTGTTTACTGATACACATTTCTATGCTCAAACTAAAAAATGAATTTAGTTGTTCCATGCAAGTGTATAATATGCTTAGATGGTATTTCTCATTATAACAACAAGTTAATAAAAACCTTGAGAAAATATAAACCATCAACTATGACTCTGACTCTTAAATATTAGGTGAAGTTTTGAGTCAGAATGAAGCTTATATGTTAATCTTCATGTTTGCCCTTAAGGAGCTTATAAGAAAAGAGAAAGAGGAAAGAGGAAAGAAATGAATGTTAAGAAGTAGTGATCAGTTACTTTTATATCCACCCACTTTGCTGAAGGTGAGTATCAGCTGAAGGAGTTCTCTGATTTAATTTATGGGGTCCCTCATGTATGCTACTATATTATCCGCAAATAGTGATACTTTGAATTCTTCCTTTCCAATTTGTATCCCTTTGATCTCCTTTAGTTGTCTTATTGCTCTAGCTAGGACTTCAAGTACTATGTTGAAGAGATACAGAGAGCATGGGCAGCCTGGCCTTGTCCCTGATTTCTGTGGGATTGATTTAAGTTTCTCTCCATTGAGTTTGATGTTGGCTATAGGTTTGCTGCATATTGTCTTTACTATGATTAGGTATGAGCCTTGTATCCCTAATCTCGCCAAGACTTTAAACATGAATGGTGTTGGATTTTGTCAAATGCTTTTTCGGCATCTAGGGAGATGATCATGTGGTTTTTCTCCTTCAGTTTGTTTATATGGTGGAGTACATTGATGGATTTCTGTATATTGTACTACGCCTGCATGCTTGGGTTGAAGCCTACTTGATCATGGTGGATGATATCTTTTATGTGTTCTTGGATACGGTTGGTAAGTATTTTATTGAGTATTTTGGCATCAGTGTTCAAAAGAGACATGGGTCTGAAGTTCTCTTTTTTGTTGTTGTTGTTGGGTCCTTGTGTCGCTTAGATATCACGTGACTAAAAAAGACAGCATCTTCAGTAAATGCTGCTTGTCTAATGGGATGTCGACATGTAGAAAAATGCAAATAGGTCCATATTGATCACCCTGTACAAAAGTAAAGTCCAAGTGGATCAAAGACCTCAAAATAAAACCAGACACACTAAATCGGTTAGAAGAAAAAGTGTGAAAGAGACTAGAACTCATTGGCACAGGAGACAATTTCTTGAACAGAACACCAACAGCACAGGCTCTAAGATCAACAGTCAATAAATGGGACCTCATGAAACTAAAAGTTTCTGTACAGCAAAGAACACTGTCATCAGAACAAAACGACAGCCTACAGACTGGAAAATGATCTTTACTAACCTTATATCTGACAGAGGGTTAATATCCAGAATATATAAAGAACTAAAGAAGTTAAAAAGTAATATATCAAGTAATCCAATTAAAAAATGGGGTGCAGAGCTGAATAGAGAATCCTTAATTGAGGAATACAGAATTGCAGAGAAACACTAGAAATGCTCAACATCCTTAGTCATCAGGGAAATGCAAATCAAAATGGCCCTGAGATTTCACCTTACACCCATCAGAATGGCTAAGATCAAAACTCAAGTGATAATACATGCTGAAGAGGATGTGAAGAAAGGGGAATGCTCCTCCATTGCTGGTAGGAATGTAAACTTGTACAACCATTTTGGAAATCAATCTGGTGTTTTCTCAGACAATAAGGAATAGCACTTCCTCATGATCCAGCTATAGCACTCCTAGGCATATATCCAAAATATGCTCAAGTACACAGCAAGGACATTTGTTCAACCATGATCATAGCAGGTTTACTCATAATAGCCAGAACCTGAAAATAGCCCAGATTCCCTCAACTGAGGAATGGATACAGAAATGGAGTTAAATTTACACAATGGAATACTACTCAGCAATTAAAAACAAGGAAATCATGAAATTTGCAGGCAAATAGTGGGATCTAGAAAAGATCATCCTGAGTGAGGTATCACAGAAGCAGAGGGACACACACACAGTATATATTCACTTATAAGTGGATAATAGACATATAATATAGGGTAAACATATTAAAATCTGTACACATAAAGAAGTTAAGTAAGAAGGAGGATCCTGGGTAAGATGATCAGTCCTCACTCAGAAAGAAAAATGGGATGGGCATTGGGAAAAGGAGAAAAAAGGAAACATGACAGGATCTTATTACCACAGCTGGCCTCTGAAAGACTCTACCCAGCCGTGTATGATAGCAGATGCTGAGACTCATAACCAAACCTTGGGCAGAGTGCAGGGAATCTTAGAGAGAAGGGAGAGATAGTAAGACCTGGAGGAGACAGGAGCTCCACAGGAACTCAAAACTCTGGGCCCAGGGGTCTTTTTTGACTGATACTCCAACCAAGGGCCATGCATGGATATAACTTACCAGCCCTGCTCAGATGTAGCCCATGGCAGCTCAGTATTTAAGTGGGTACCCTAATAGGGGAACAGGGACTGTCTCTAACATGAATTCAGTGTCTGGCTCTTTGATCACCTTCTCCTGAGGGGGGAGTAGCCTTGCCAGGCCACAGAGGAAGACAATGCAGCCAGCCCTGATGAGACCTGATAGGCTAGAGTCAGAAGGAAGGGGAGGACCTCACCTATGAGTGGATTTGGAGAGCTCCATGGAAGGAGATGAGGGGGGGAGGGCAGGATTGGGAGGGAGTAAGGGAGAGGGCCACAGCTGGGATACAAAGGGAATAAACTGTAATTAATATAAAAATTAAAAATTAAAAATAAAAAAAAACAAGTAGTGATGAACTCACATTATGTTATACCTACATGAAAACTTGTTACAGGCATAAAACTAAAGTCAATTATGAAAGAGACTAGTGTGATGTCTCATTCAAGGTCACAGAGATGTTTGTGATAAGGCATCACCATCCAGATCTCCATCTCCCTCCCAGGTGAGCATATATCATCAAGTAAAATGGGAAGTAAACTTTGGGAAGCTAAAGGCTCTTTTTTTAAAAATTATTTACAGAGTTCCTATATATTATGCAATGATTGACATTACAGAAACACCGTAATTTTAAGAAAAGAATGAACAGGGTGAAGCAAAGTATGACTAACCATTTAAAAATAGATATTAACATAGCATTATTTTAATGAGCATTATTTGATAACTTGGTGTATTATCCTTAATACTGTCACTATAATAGTATTCAGAATTCAAGAATAATATTCTGCCCACTTTGAAGAAGAAAAGCCAAAGTTTAAAAGTGCATTCCTGATAGTAAACCACACAGACAATATTGAATCCTCTGTTTCACAAGACACTGCGTAAAATGGAGGCCACTTGATGGCTAAAAAAGTAAATATAGAGGTAAAGATTAATGTAAGGGAGTCCTGCTCAAGTAAAGAATTTTGTCTTAAACTAGAAGCAAATGTTCCTTGTGGAAGTTCACAAATTGGAACATAAAGGCAGGATATCTAGTCAAGTTTTACTTAAATATTAAAAAAAAAACATTTAGAACTACCAACAACCAACAACATGAGAGGAGATCTAGAAAAAGAGGAGAAAACCCAAACTTCCAGAAATAGTAACTTTTTATCAGCATAATGAAATCATCTATGACATTCTACTTTTAAATAAATACTCAATTCTGAACCAAGCATTCCCTGCCTTGTAGAAAAGAGCTCAACCTTTTCTTCAAAGGTCTCCTAATGTACTAGCATCATTTGAGTTTCTGAAAAAAAGCATCCTATATTGTTTCTGAAAGCAGTGAGCTAGCAGATTCAGGCTGATTCTTAGCTATTTTTAAATTAATTATGTTCCTTAAAATCATTTGTTTCCAATAAGGTATATAAGATACAATGCTTGTGAACATACCTATTAGTATGTTGTTTGTTTGGCTGTTTCATATCATGACTAGGGGAAGAACTAAAGAAAAGTACAATAAATCTTCATCTTGTGCTACCACATAAATAAATAGTACTAAAGTCCTGAGTTGAAGGATGTTCAATTTCTCTTTAATCTTCAATATGTTATCATGAATTTGCAATCACTAGAACTGAAATATATAGATATCATGATATTTATCAAGTGTGACTCATATTTTAATTAACAAAAATATTCTATGGTACAGCTTTTAGATGTCTCATAGATAACAATTTTTCAAAGATGCTGTACTATTATAGCTACACTAAACAAATCTCATCATTACCTACATTACCTGAAACATGAATTGTTTACATCTGACTCCCTTTCAGTTTTATAGTTTTATGGATGTAGGTCAACCTATGCCCAGGAAAATTTATAATCTTGATTATTCCCTTTGTTTTATTCTTTTGGGGGGTGGAATTTATTTCAAGGAATGAAAAGTGCAAAATTTTGAACTATTATTTATTGTATTTATTCATGAAGAATAAAGACCAGAGCACAATTGAAATCAGAGGAAAACAGAGAAAATTAAATAACAATGAAATGTGAGGTTTTTAGTTTTTTATTTTATTTTTTGATATTCTACTGGTTTTCCCGTAATTCACTCCTAAATACAGAGAAGGATAAGGATAATGTTTATCCTTATTCTAAAACCCTCTTAATGTTATCTGAATCTCTTGATTTAAGCCCCACACAGCAAATGCAAATAACTGACTTCTTCTGGTGCCAGAGTCTGTATTCCTATCTGTGGTCTGAAGGAACAAGGCTACCTTCTCTTACTTTCTCTGTGCTTAATAACAAATCAATTCAGGCAAGTGCACTACCAAATGAAAAAGATTGATAGAAAATATGTGCATACTGTGTCAGTCCAAGGAGAATGGGAAAAAAAGTGGTTTACTGTTTCTGCTCAGCAGTGTAAGTGCTGCACAGAGCAATGTATGAAGCAGTCCAGTAAACAATTCACAAAGGCTAATCCACTCAGCACATACTGGGCTGGATGGAAAATTCCATTTGCCTTTGGCTTTCAGTTTTCATTGCCCTTAGCACTTAAAATGGTAGCTTTCACTGTTTGCAGGCAGTACTCTTATACTGAGAAACATTGATGAGAAGAGTCTTGTGCTAAAATGGCCAAGTCCACTGAAACAAATCTATACCCTCTGTATAAAATACTCATATATTTATTTTATGTATATGAATGGTTTGCTAACACATATGTGTAATACCTACAGAACTCAGAAGAGGGGTCAGAACCATTGGTCTTCACAGAAAGTTGTGAGCTGCCATGTGGTTGATCCAGCCAAGATATTTGGCACAACAGCAATCTCAGCTATCTCTCTAGACTATCCAAAACCTTTTGAAATGACCCTTTTAAATGTCTAATAAATCATGTGAATCCAGCCTTCTTAGTAAGAGTCCCTACCACAACACATAGGTAGAAAATTTTATTTTGTCTTGCTACTTACAAGGAAGTATGAATATTTGGAAGGGTTCATTGCAATAACAAAAAGAATGCAGATTTCTTTCAAGTAAGGTAAGCTTGACTTGTCCACAGAGAAAGTACACCCTCATGCTCAACAAATAAGAATGCCATTATTGCTAGCATTTGGAGACCATAGAATTAGTACAAATAAAGAGCCTAGCATGGTCACTGTTGATCAAGGAGTGATTATAACTCATAATGGTTTTATAGACTGTAGTTGATGTGGCTATAACCAAAATCCACCCAAAGTTTCCCAAAAATTATTTCAAATTAAAACAAACAAACAACAAAAACCTGTGTCAGTTTCTTACTTTTCTTGGGGAATTGCATGACATGAATGAAGAAACATTTTAAAAAGTTTAGTATCTTGGTATTTGTTTGTTTGTTTTTCTTTTTGTATGACATCTGATACGTTACCTAACAAGCTCAATCTTGTTTTCTTTGAAAACAATAATAATACTAATGCCCTTTGCATCACTGGGCCTTCCATCAAAAAGCAAATAACTAAAAGGCTACAAATAATGTAAATATCTAGATTTAAAAATACAAACAATACTATGAGAAGTATTAGTAAAGATTCCAGTCTCTGACATGAACTCAGTGGCTAGCTCTTTTACCTCCTCCCCTGGATGGGGGAAGAACCTTGCCAGGCCACAGAGGAGGACAATGCAGCCAGTTCTGATGGGACCAGATAAGCTAGGGTCAGATGGAAGGGGAGAAAGACCTCACCTATCCATGGACTTGGAGAGGGGCATAGGAGGAGATGAGAGAAGGTAGGTGGGATTGGGAGGGGGGGAGGGAGAGGGCAACAGCTGGGATAGAAGGTGAATAAACTGTAATTAGTATAAAAAGTAAAAAATTAATTTAAAAATGTGGGAAATAACCTTGAACTCATTGGTACAGGGGGCAGCTTTCTGAACAAAACATCAACAGCTCTGGAACTAAGATCAAAGTTAATTAATAAGTTAATAAATTAATAAATAATAAATGGAACCTCATAAAACTGAAAAGCTATAAGAAAAAAAAAAAACATCATCTATCGGGCAAAAAGGCAGCTTACAGAATGGTAAAGGACCTTCCCCAATCCTACATCAGACAGAAGGCTGATATCCAAAAAATATTAAGAACTCATGAAATTAGCCAGCAACAAACCATACAAGTCAATTAAAATTGAGATACAGTGTTAAACAGAGAATTATTTTTTTAAGTTTAGTACAGAGTTATTGAGCATCTTTTATAAACCAAGTCTCACACATTCTGGAAGTTTGAGTTGAATTAGCAAGACACATAAAAGTCCTACTCACTGCAGATTGAATTCCAGACTATAAATATGATGCTTTTGCATACGGATACCCATACATGTTTATGAAACAAAAATGAAACCAAGAACTAAGCATTTGGGAGTGAATATAGATAAGGGAAGGAAGTGTGAATGATGGGGTCAAGTTCAAATTTGAGATATTATCTACCTCTCTATCTCAAAACCTCCCCTCATGGGTAACTGCTGTTTCCTTGAAAAGCACACTTTCAGCATTCCTGGGTTTGTTTTTGAAAAGGGGAAATGTAAAGTGTCAACTAGAAAAATGTTCTTGCAGATGAATTTGGAAAGAAAAACAGTGTTTGAAAGGTGACAGCAAGAGAATTCTTGACAGAAGAGTATTTAATGGCAGACAAGCCCCTAAAGAAATGTTCAACATCCTTAGTCATCATGCAAAAGCAAATAAAAATTATTCTGAGATTCACTCATCAGAAAAGCTAAGATTGAAAACTCAAGTGCCAGTTCTTGCTGGCATGGATGTGGAGAAAGTGGAACACTCCTCTGTCACTGGTAGAAGTAAAAACTTAGACAAACACTTTGGAAATAAAGTTGGTGGTTTCTCAGAAGACTGAGTATAATCCTACCTTATGACCAAGCCATACCACTCTTGGACATATACCAAAAAATTGTTCCACCCTACCACAAGGACACTTGTTCAGCTTTGTTCACAGAAGCACTATATATAATAAGTACAAACTGGAAACAAACGTGTTCCTCAAGTGAAGAATGGATAAAGGAAAATGTGGTAATTTTCACAATAGAATGTTCTCAGCTTTTAAAAACATGAAAATCATGAAATTTGCAAGCAAATGGTGGGAACTAGAAAAGAACCTGAGTGAGGTAACTATGACCCAGAAAGACAAACATGGTATGTATCCATTTATAAGAGTATATTAGCCATAAAATACAGTATAATCATGTGATAATATACAGGTCCAAAGAAGCTAAGTGACAAGTAGGGCCCAAGGGATTTGTTTGAATCTAACTGAGAATGGGAACTAGAATAGATATCGGGTTGGATGGGAGGAGGGGACTATGACGGAGAGGATGTTGGAAGGTGAACAGGAAAGATAAAGTGTGTGGAGGATAGCAGGAGAGAGAACTAGAATAAGTCCAGGTATCTCTGGGACAAGCTAGAAATCTAGGACAAGAGAAACTCTCAGATATCTATGAGGGTGACCCTAGCTGAGACTCTTAGAAATTGGAGATATGGAAAATGAAATGCTTACCACCTGTAACAAGGCAAGACTTCCAATAGAGGGCTGGGGATACCAACCCAGCCACAAAACCTTAGACCCACAATTTTTCAAGTCTTTAAGGACATGGATCCTTGTGAAGCTCCTGACTTCTCCAGGTCATGCTAACTCCCCCTTCTTTCATACGATTCCCTGTACTCGGCTGAAGGTTTGATGACGAGTCTCAGCATCTGCTTTGATACACTGCCAGGTAGAGTCTTTCAGAGGCCCTGTGAGGTAGGTTCCTGTCCTGTAACTTGTTTTCTCCTTCTTCCAATGTCTGTCCCATTTGCCTTTCTAAGTGAGGATTGATTATCTTACCCCGGGTCCTCTTTCTTGTGTATCTTCTTTAGGTGTCCAGATTTTAGTATGTCTATCCTATTTTTTAAGTCTAATACCCACTTATGAGTGAATAGATACCATGTGTGTTTTTTTGCTCCTGGGATACCTCACTCAGGATCTTTTCTAGATCCCACAATTTCATGATTTCTTTGTTTTTAATTGCTGAGTAGTATTCGATTGTGTAAAAGTAACACAATTTCTTTATCCATTCCTCCATTGATGGACATCTGGGTTGTTTCTCCAACCAAGGACCATATATGGATATAACCTAGAACCCCTGCTCAGATGTAGCCCATGGTAGCTCCGTATCTAAGTGGGTACCGTAGTAAGGGGAACAGGGACTATTTCTGACATGAACTCATTGGTTGGCTTTTTGACCTCCCCCTCCTCCCAAGCAAGGAGCAGCCCTGCTAGGCCACAGAGAAGGAAAATGTAGCCAGTCCTGAAGAGCCATGATAAGCTAGGATCAGATGGAAGGGTAGAAGGTCCTTCCCTATCAGTGGACTTGGAAAGGGGCAGTGAGGAGATGAGGGATAGGGGATAGGATTGGGAGGGAATGAAGGACGGGACTACAGCTGGGATACAAAGTAAATAACCTGTGTTTAATATAAAAAATAAAAAAAATATCTTTTTTTAAAAAGTGGGACGTGAATAAAAGGAGCAGAAGGTGAAGGAATGGCCAAACAATTACTGGCCCAACTTGAGTCCCATGCCATGGAACTACTCATGACACTACTTTGAATATTCTGTTGTACTTGCAGACAGGAGGCTAGCATAACTGTCATTTGAGTGGCTTCACCTAGTAACTGATGAAAATACGTGCAGATACCCACAGCCAAACATTAGGCACAACTTGGGGAATCTTAAAGAAGAGGAGAGAAAGGATTGTAAGAGCCTGAGAGATAAAGGACATCACAAGAAATCCTACAAAATCAATTAACCTGAGCCCAGAGAGGCTCACTGATACTGAAATACTAACCAGAGAATATCCATGGGATGTAACTATATCCTCTATACAGCTCTGTTCTCATGGAGGACCTCTAATCACAAGAGCAGTGGATGTCTCCGACTCTATTCCTGCCTTTGGATCCCTTTCTCATAACTGGATGGTATTGTTTAGACTCCATAGAAGAAGATTTCCACAGTCCTACTACAACTTGATATGCCAAGGTGGGTTGATATCCATGGGAGGTGTCCCGATCTCTGAGGAGGCAAGTCCAGAGGAGGAGGGAAGTTGAGAGGGAGGGACTAGGAGGAAAGGAGGTAGAAGTTCTGATGGGGATGTATGGGAAATTAATTAATTAATGGAAAAACAAATATCTGAGTAGACATATATATATACATATATATGTATGTATATGTATGTATATATATGTATACATATATATATATGTCTATTCAGATATTTGTTATATATATATATATATATATATATATATAATTTCGAAATCCGAATCCACAGGACTTAGAATAGTGTAAATTTTTTATTTGGTTTTATCCTAATGGAATTAAAAATGATTAAGCTATTTTACACTTTCTGAAATCCTTTTTAATGTTTGGTTAATACTATATGCTATCAACAAAGCAGTAGACATTATTTCCATTCTACAGGTGGAAAATTGTTCAAATTTAGGTACTTAGCAAAAATAAGACATAACTTTGACTTTCCGAGTTTATGTTCTTTGAGCTACAAAATGGAGCACCAGTAGCCTCAGAAAGCCATGTCTCACTAGTAAGAATTCAAGTTGAAATAGAAAAAAAAATCTCTCATTAGATTTTTGTCATAAACTCTTACATATTATTCTAGGCAGCAACATGGAAACAAACAAAAAATGTCATAAATGTTTTCCTATTCTTCAACTTAATTGACCACTTCCACAATACAGGTAAAAGAAAAGTCTGATTAAAAAAATATATTTCCTGTACTGATATCAAATCAGAGTTCATTTTAATTACATCCAGCCAGTATTCAACAGGGTAAGTTAGGTAATTACAGTGAACACCAGGTACAGGGCAGTGGAGAGGTTAAAAATAGGTTCGTGGTGAGTTAATGTTAACGAAGCCAGGTTTGTACAGATTATCACCCATCCTTACCCTCTTCAATTTTTGTAAATTTTCAAACATTCATTTTTTGCAAGTGTATTATCAAATCAGTGCTGTATCTTATCATAAACAGTGTTGTACTTTTTAGAAGAAATATTTACTGGACACATAACAAGAATGATCAAGGAGAAGGCAACTAAGTTCATGTCAGAGACTGTCTACTCTGTAGGAAACCCACATGGAGGCCAAGTTGTGTATGAGCTACATCTTAGCAGGGGCTCTAAGTTTTTGGTTGATGCGTCAGTCTCTGCTCCCCACACACAAGCCCAGCTTTTTTGATTTTGTTGGTCTCCTTGTGTGGCTCCTGCCCCCTCAGGTCCTTCTAGCCCCCCCCCCCTCCTTCATTCATAAGACTCTTTGTGCTCTTTCCAAAATTTGGCTGAGGAAGAAGATCCAGGCAGTCCTGATAGGCTAGGGTCAAAAAGTAGGGAAGGAGGATTTCTCCTATCAGTGGACTAGGGAAGAGGGATAGGAGAAGAAAAGGGAAAGAAGGTTGGACAGGGAGGAGATGAGGGAGGGGGCTACAACTGGGACGCAAAGTTAATAAATTGTAAATAATAATAACAATAACAAGAAAAAGAAGAGGAAGTATTCTGAAATAAAAGGCTTACAAAGGTTTTAAAGCTAAAAAACCACATTTTCACATTACTTTATATAATTTTCACTACATATCAGAACATTCAAAGAATGGTCTTTGTCTCACATTATGTTCCCCCTCATTGTCATATGTACTAGATTAATTTGATTTACAAATATTTTACCAATATGTGTCAACACATCATATCATGATGATAATGCCTAATTAATCATATGGGTTATGATCAACAAATCATATGCATATGAGATTTAGAAAACTCAGATCAATCAGTGCCTGATATTGATAAGAATAATATCGTCTATATTTTACCAAAATAATGTAATGCTCTTTTAATATTTCTCAGATATCTATATTTACGAAAATCACAGATTAAAGATGACAAAACACTAGTAAATTTGAAAGTATACTTAGAGTTTTGCAAAACAATTGTTTCTCTTTTCCCTGAACGAAGCTAATCATGATAAATGTGTAAATCATAAATTTTACTCCCTTTTGAACCAAAAAAAAAAATTCTTGTAAGTTAGGTAAATAGAGTTACTAAGGTAGGACAGCTTACAGAATTTAAAACCTGAGATATCTTATAAAGGAAAAGGAGTTACTCCCAGGAAATGAAGGCATTCATTATATTCAAACAGGCCCTTTGCCTGTTTTCATGATTTATTTCATCTTTCATGACTATATCCCAGACAGATGCAAGAAGGCAGAGGGAAATGACAGTGTCTACAAGTTCAGGATAAATACCCAGAATGAGAAGGATTCAGTTTATGAAAACTTGAGGAATGGTAAAACAGCAATGTATTCAGGGTTTAATGATTGATTCGGGTCAGAATGTCAGCACTGGATCAGCCTATGAGAAGGCGGTGTGCTTCAAAGGAAAGACCACAAGAAGGAAGATGGTACAGTCAATTATTAGGCCCTGTCTCTCCTAGGCTAAGGGAAGGGGTTACAGTGTGCGTTGATGCTCGCCAGAAAATCAGTCAAGAAATAAGGAAAATAGTTTTGTTTTTGTTTTGTTTTTTAATCACTACTCTGCCATCAGTTTGCATGATAACACCGGCCTAAGTGCTGAAAAGCTCCTATATCTCTCTAACATCAGTCTCTAGGTTCAAGTATTCACTTTACACTCCAACTATAAAACATAAGCTGTGGATCCATCAAAAGGTCTGTGGTCAAATTATTATGGCAGTTGTGATGACTTCCTGACA
>CM053748.1:34967591-34985840 GCA_028658305.1 Pachyuromys duprasi
GAATTGAAGGCTAGAGGGGAACAAGTGATAAGAACAGAAGTGATGGACTGTAGCAGTAGCCTCTGACCTGTGTCCTTAGATTTCCACCATTCAAAATGTTTAACAAAATGAGACATAATCTCTTTTGTAAGGAAGACACTGAGGCCATGGTATTTGTTCCAATAGGAAACAAAAGTTACATTGTCAGATTTATCATTGCATCCTGATAAAAATCACTGTTGTAAAATCAGAAGTGATAATATTGTAAGCAATTGACTCATGAAGATGTTCATCAGACAGTGTGAAAACAAACCATTATAAAATATTAGGAAAAAAACTTGTAGTGCACCATTTTGTCTATGAATAAATATATTGATAAGGGTAAATATGTATTCACACTGCTATTAAGTTATTAAGGTGATTGTCCTTATTAGGAAATGATAGAGTAAGTTTTATGAAAATGTACATATGGATTTATCAGTAAGAGGTATTGCAACCTGTAATAAAATACTGTTTTTAAAGTGAGGAGCTGAAAGAATGGAAAACATAAATGAAGCAAAGGCATACTGTATGTCTAAGTAGATGAAGATACAGAATATCCTTCAAATACAGATGGTGCCCAAGTTTAACTCTAACAGAGCTTACAGTTAAGACTAAGAGACCGGCCTTATTAATCACAAAATTAAATTCACCATGGTTCCAGAAACAAAGTAGTGTGATTAGCAATAAGAGTGTGAGTCTTTCCATGCCTATGCCATTTCACCCACACACACGAAAAGGTAGAATACCCTACTCATGAACTCCATACATTCCCCAGAGACCCTCCTCTCCTGCTAATACCCATTCAGGATGACTGCTAAAGATCAGGCCCAGGACATGGACTCTTGTTTCTACATAAGCTGCTGGCTTGGGCACTTGTTTCAGCTTCATTTTGATTATGGCATTTAATTAAAAATATTTTCTTTCTTTCATGCCACCTTGACTATTACTTACTTAATCTCAAAATAGTTGATTAGTTCCTAAATAAATTATTAACCTATAGTTACTGGTTGACACATCAAAATCTGTGATCGTGGAGTTATGTTCATGAGTGCTTCTAAAAGCAGGCATATCTCCATTAAGCAAAAGGGTAGGCAGGCATAATACTCCTATTCACAATTCACAAACTACACCCAAATCTGAAACATTAGAGCTTGTTAGTAGATATGCTACATATATTACCTGTAATAGTAAATTAAGAATTCTGAGGTTTAGTGAAATAGCACAATTGATAAATACTTACTCAACAACCATGTGGGTGGGAGTTCCATCCCAAGTACTTATGTAAAAGCCATGTGAGGACTCCTGGAACTTTAATACCAGTACTTCAAAGGAGAAGACCTCAGGATACCAAGGATTAAAAAAACCATGGTTCAATTAAAATACAGTTTCCGTGGGAGAAACTATTTCAACAAGGAACGTGAGAAAGATACCTGACATTAACTTTTGTTCTCCTTACTCAAATGCATGTATGTATGTATTTATGGCACACTTGCACATATACATGAAATTGTGTACAAAATCAATAAGTAAATAAATAAGTACATAAGGAAATGCCCTAAGATAAAAGGTTATTTTGAATCATCTTCATGGGTCCAAAATAATGAATTCAAGAAGAAAATGAGAAAGAAGGCATACACCATAGTAGCAAATATCAGAGCAATGTGAAGCCACATGCCATGAAATGCAAGTAGGTTTTGGTACAGGAAAAAGCAAAGAAAATTATTTCCTAGATGGCTCAATCCCTATCTGGTATTAGTGATCTGTGTTATCAGTTTGACTTATATACAATGTCAGCTTATCAACAATATATTAACTATAATAGGCCTATGGTAAAGGCCAAATGCTGATTTCTAAACTTGAGTCAAAGGAAAACCAAACACCTGCGTATAAAACACCAGTGAAAGTCCATTTCCAGCAACTTATAGGCGGTGTTTTCTTTTCCACCTGCAATTCTGTGAATTTTTTAAAAAGAATTAGACATTTGACAACTAGTGTCTCCTTTAGTTGATCTCTTTTTTTTTAGGTTAATAATGTGGATTTTCAACACATTCCCATAAATGCTTCCAAATAAGTAACAGATCTTAAGGAGAATGTTCTAGTTTTCTTCAATAGATGTGGCAACATACTCTGGCCAAAAATAGCTTAGAGGAGTAAAGGGTTTATTTGACTTCCACGTCCAGATCCGTCATGAAAGTAATCCAGGACTGGAACTCAAAGCAGGAGCATGGATTTAGGAACCAGGATTTATGCTGCCTATCAAATCCTCTCTGGCTGGCTTCAAGATCATACTTAGCTGGCTTCCTTTTAAGTGCCCATCACCACTGGTCCAGATAATGGCAATGGGCTGTGCCTATTCCAGTGAAGACAACCCTCAGAGACATGCCAACAGACTAATGTGATAGACATATTCAATTATATCTTTTCAGATGATGTTAAGGTAGGTCATGTTGACAGTTCGCACCCACTCACTCACCGTACTCAAAGAGGAAGAAGAAAGAAGAAGAAGAAAAAGAAGAAGAAAAAGAAGAAGAAGAAGAAGATGATGATGATTTCATGGCTCTAAATTCTGGTGAGAACTTTGTGGACTTTGCCATCCTCACTGGATCCCCTGGAAGGTTCCTGTCAATGAATAGCAATCAATTTTGAGAGGTTCTGTTGCTCCTATACTTGGGATCTTAACACAAGATGTGATAAGGGGAACCAAAAGAGGAGGTCCTCCCCAGTTGGTGGACTTGGAGTGGGCGGGGAGGAGACGAGGGAGGGAGGGAGATGGTGGGAGGGAGTGGGCGGGCTGCGCATGGGATGCAAAGTACCTAACCTGTGATTGATAACAAAAAATAAAAAAATAAAAAAATAAAAAATAAAATAAAATATATATAAAAAAAGAAAGTCATTGAATATCTTTGCTATTTTCTATTGTTACTGTTTATTTGGTTTTTGATATATATATATATATATATTTTTTTTTAAGATTTTAGGTTCAAGAAACCCAAACTGACACTGAAAATCCGTGTTTCCAATATTGTGATGAACTTGAAGGCTCAGGATTTCCAATGGCTAAGCATACATCTAGACGCTGGCTGAGCTCACTCTTTAGTCACTTTTTTCTTGCTGCATTTGCCTACCTCAGTCCACTTCCCCTGAGACTATGTCCTAAATTAATTCCTTGAACCATAATTTTAATTTCAGCTTCTGCTTCCACAGAACCTCTGTCATTTTCCTTCCAGCCATAGGGCAAGTGGCCCAGTGCTTTGATGACCAGATGGCTGCTTGAACATCAAAACTGGAATAAATATCTTTAATTACTAACATAAAATGAGTACAATATCCCTGTAGGAAAAAATTTCTTGATATTAAAGATATTGTTTCCATAATAATGTCACTTTCCACCCCTTCCACTCTTACTCAAACAGAGATTTTGTTTTGTTTTTTTTGTTTTACAGAATTGGACTTGAACACACTGTCCTCACATAATTGATACTTTTTTTTTTTACTGGACCTCTAAGATTCAGGCTCATTTCTCTGTTTTCTGCTGTTATAATTGCTGACACACAAGTAACAGCACTCAGCATGGCTTTCAGCTGTGATTTTACATTGTGTTTTCTTTTCATTTAATCTGAAGTAGACACTAAGCTCCAGAAAACTAAGAGATAACTTAACACAGTGCCCTTTCTAGAGTTTCAAGTCTAGTATGGACCCACTATTATTTCCTGAATGAATACATACCAAGTAAAAGGACAAATGTTGAAGATATGGGGTGTTTCCAAATTCTCATTATAAAAGTCTAATTTTATCACACATATGAGGCAAAGGTATATGTTACAAGCATGGATCAGATGAATCCTTAGCAGACAGACTATGGAGAAAACATACTGTTAGAACAGGTCAAACAGCCAACAATTATGAAAGAAATAAAAATTTTACCATTACTGTTTAAGTAATAATGTATTCATTCATAAGACTAATTTGTGACTCTGTGGTTGAACAAAACATCATTAAAGCAAAACTCCTATATTAATAATATCAACGATGATTTTCTATCACAGGTCATTCTGAACAACTTTGCACATTGCACATTCACCAATGTGCTTTTGATATAGCCATTGAAGAATTATAAGATTTTTTTAACTGTGCTATACTATGAAGTTTTTAAATTGTTCTACATTTGCAAGATAATCAAAGACTAAGATAAAATTATGCATAGTATTGTCCTCACCATGCCCTTGCAGTACAGAGATGTCAAGTTGTGATATTACAGCAATAAATCTTGACATTTGTCTTCTATAAAATCTATTTTGATCTTGAGCATGGGAAAGGAAGGAAAATCTAATGCATATTTTTTGGAAAGTTAACTAAGTGGAGAAAATGCAAACTGAAGACATTAAAAATCAATTTAGAAACAAATAGCATTTTTTCAGACTTAAGAATTGTTCATTAGAGGTCATAGGTACAGCCCTATCACCAAGACAACACACAGAATGAAACTTGCAGGAAATAATGAACAATTAGCCTAGTAAATTTATTTCTTTCCATTTTGTTCCAAAATAACCTCACTTAAATACAAATTTTCTCACACACATTTATATACACATGGACATAGATGCAGAAAAATGCTCATCTCAAGAATAAATCAAGGCACCCCTAGTAGTGCTCAAATCCAAAATGTCATGCTGGAAAGCATTAAGGGATTTACTGAAATGGATGTGGACTGCCGCCTTCTCTGAGTCATCAGGTTTTAAATAGAAATGAGATAGTAAATTTCTGCCCACATCACACTGTGTGTCTTCTCTGATTCACTACTCTCATTCATCTTACTGCTCTCTAATTTGTAAAGATGCAGGCAACATATAAATATTCATGGCAGCTCTGGAAATAGACTGCACGGTGCTCAGTCTTCCGTTAGAAATGGGCAGAACATCAAATAGGACTGGAGATGAGTTTCAAAACGATACACTTGGACTATTACTTAATAGGAAAAAAAAGCGTATGATTATGTCAAAGAAAAATTTCACAGCTGAATCCGTGAGCAGGTTCTGACTATGGCTTCAGCTGGTTAACCTCAAACCTGTGCACAGCAAAGTCAGCTTTGAAGACATCTTGAAGTTACTAACATGTATGTCAAATGTTTAAAAACTCTAAATATATTTGCATAATGTTTTCCACACACTCACATGTTTCAACACTTGATGACCAGCTGGTTGTACTATTAGGAAGGCTGTGGGGCCTTTACGAAGGGGATACTAAGTAGAGGGGATGAGTCAGTCAGGTAATATCTTGATGTTTCACAGCAGGCCCTCACTCTGCTTCTGGAGTGTGGATTTAGTGTGGACAGCTTGCCTCCTGTTCCTGCTACCATGCCTTTTCTGTGCTGCCATGGCTTCTCCAGTTCTGTGGACACTATGCCTCTGCAACAGTTAGCCAAAGTAAGACCTCACTTCCTTAAGCTGCTTCTTCTAAAATATATTATCCCAGCAAAGAAAAAGCAACTAAAACTGTGAAGAGCTGCATTAGGTTATGGAAAAGTCACTTTAAGTCATTCGAACAAAACAAAATTTGGCTGTTGTCATGCTCAAAGCTGAACATATCAGATTCAAATTTAATCATTGTAGTTCAGATATTAAAATAGATATGTACTTTGCAAAGATCATAAGAAAAAGAAGGGGTTCATGAACTAATCATTCCCATCTCAGAAAATGTTTAGAAGCCTGATGGGTGTATGCATAGAAAGATAGGAGCTCACAAAATAATGAACTTGATTCAAACTATGTATAGACCTAAAAGAATGAGCACATGGAAGAGTTACAGGTTTAAATGTCTACTAAATGATGACTCTTGAATTTTTATGTTATGTAAAATAGGTAGTTTACCCACTAGAATGAGATTTTAGATATGCTTTGAAGCATGGAAAGCCATAACACTGAAAAAACAAAACAAAACAAAACAAACAAACAAAAACCCAGAAATTACCAGATGAGCTGCAGACCCTAGGCCATCTCTCGAAGTGAAAACACAAAAAGAACAAGGATGATGGAAGGTTTGGCAGAGAATTTATTAAATACATAGACAATTACCAGGAGAGCCTGGAGAGATCCTTAGTTGATATTGTGATGAATTTTCTTTAGTTCCATAAAATAGCAACAACAAAATGAGAATTAAATTAATGGCAGAAAATAAAATCTTGTAAGTGTTTCCATTAATATAAGCATTGTCAGCTGGAGCAGGAGTTGGGATGCCTATGGATCTTGTTAAATGTCATTTTGTAAGTTGATTGTTGTTTGCATATCATGTAGAAAGAAGCACAATAAGGAAAATCTAGTCGTTCATTGCATCCTGTGTTATGGGAAGGATTCCCCTCTGCAGCATGAGCGGCATAAAGACAGGCAGTTCTCCTTGGAAGTTTTCTTTTCATAACACAATATCGTCTAGCTTCATGAACATGTAAGTAGAATTTTAGATTTCAACAGTTATCTGGAAATTATTTTCTACAACAACTATTGATAGATAAAATATGCAAATAGAGTTTTAAATCTACTACAATCCTCTGTAAGATAGCTGATGAAATCATGTTTTTGTTCATTTATTTATGTTTAATATTTACCTGATGTTTTGAGTTGACTTTGAAGACTACTTTAATTTCCTTCATATATATATATATATATATATATATGTACACATAAGTTTATATATATATTTATTTATTTATGTGTGGGTGTATATATGATGGGGAGGGACAGATGTGTGCTCTCAGTGAGGCAAGAACTCCCCTATTTCCCTGATGCTGCCTATGATAGCTGGCTGTACAGCAATCTTCTGGAATTTTCTCTTCTCTCCACATATGGGATTACAGATATACAACACCACACCTAGCTTTTCTTATTTGGGTTCTAGGCATGGAACTAAAGTTTCTAAGCTTATATGGCAAGCATACTACCTGATGAACTATCTCACAGGGCCTATCTGAGTTTTTTAAACTGATGTAAGGTCACGATGCAGACTCATCACTAGACATATAATGGCTAGAAATAAAAATACAAAAATTAAGTTATAGAGTTTGTGCTAATTTATTTTCTATTTTCAAAATAAGCAAGATTAATTAGGTCTACCTCTCAAAGAAGATGAAGTTTATATTGTAACTTGTGAACAGTGTTTCTGTGACACAAATTGTGTGAATTCAATATTCCTATGCTGGCATACATGAGCAGATGTGACTGTGTTTGAAATAGAGCATTTAGGGCTGTAAACAAGACAGGTAATATAGTAGGGTCTAAATTTAATATAGCTGGTGCCTCTGTAATCATAGAGTTACCATAAAAATCCAGAGACAGCATACGTGGATGCAGCTCACAGCCAAAAAATTTCTATCAAGATGTTCAGAACACAATCACTTCCAGAAACCCAATGCTGACAGAATTTTGATCTTGAAACTTCACCTTCTAGATCATGGAGAAAATGTCTGCTGTTTGAGGTATCTAGTGGGTGTGTTTTCTGTTTGACAGGCCTGCTGTATGATAGCACCACAGAACTCAGGGGGTTCAGAAGGAAATTGTGGACAAGAGAATGAAATGTTGACAGCCAAAACACAGAAAAAGGTAAGAATGGTGCTTAAATATCATACATGTTGAAAAATAAAACAATAAGCTATCTGTGAGCAAACACCTTTATATTCACATATTCATAGATATAAATCTCATAAACATAGATTTTATTTAGTATTTCATTGGATTTTATGAGGATAAGCATTAAAAATGTACACTAGCTAATTTTCTACAGTGCAGTCTAATTCACCATAGTGTAGACATGGTGTACACGCTTTCCACACCCACTCTATAGATTGGTTCAGATGCAGTGTATAAATAGAGAAGGAGAGAAAAGAGCACATTTCATGAACTTCAACAAAGTAGTGAGGGTGTTCTTCTTTTTTGAATAGAATGAGTGGTGAGAGAACTCTGCTGGGAAAGTATTTGCCACACAGTCTTGAGGACTAAAGCTGCATCCCTAGTTCCACATAAAAACCTGGTGTGCAGGGCATGCATATGTGACAGTAGAGGAAAATGTGGTTAATCTTTGTTTGGAGTAGGACAGACTAGTTGGTGATCTATAGACGACTGACAAACACTATCTCAAAAGACAAGGTAGACATCACTTGGAGAGCAATACCATTGCCCTTCACATGCACAAAAATATTCACCCACATGATCGTCAAGGCACTATAAGAGAAAATTAAATAAATGGATAATTATCAAAGAAATATGAGCTTCATAGCTTTTGTTATTTTTGTGTGTTTGTGTGTAAATCAGATGGGACATGTGCCAGGAACAGTGTGCAAGGAAGTCAGAGGACAGCTTTGGAGATTTGGCTGTGTACTGCTCTTTATTTTCTTGTGCTCCAAGGACAGAATTTATATTCCCCGGTTTACACAGCAAGCATCCTTACCTACAGAGCCGTCTCACTAGCCTGGGATTGTATTTATAATATAATGAAAAGAAAGAGTTGAGAAACAGGTGTAATAAAATAATGGGGCCACACTGTTTTTATATCACCTGATGGAATATTAAGAAATTTGAGAGGTTCCAAGATGACAGCAAACAGTGAGCACCATATCAAAGGATTAGAAGATCAGAGACTGCAAATCCGGTGAGTAAACAGGTGGCTGGGTGCAAAACCTTGACTTAGTTGCTTCCTGGACTGGAGGGACCACCCAGAGAGATCAAGACAATCAGACCCCACTTGCCCTCACCCCACCCACAAAGGAGAACACTCTCCTTTCTGCATACTAGAGTAATTGCAGGCCTGCAGTTCCAGGGACCCTCCTCTCCAGCAGCCAGATATTGGATCCCTCCAGGCCCCATGGAAGGCAGCATCTGAATTTCTTGAACAGCATCCCAATCTCCAAATCAATGTTCTACTAATTCTCCCTGTGAAGACGAGGTGAACAGTAAAATTACAGGGAATCACAAATCCAAGATGGCAGAATCTGAGTTCAAGGATCACAGTCTCTGGTAAGTCTGTAAGCTGCAGCTTGGCTGCCTTCTGAGGTATGGGATCCCCTGCAGCTGCTGCCTGAGGCTGACAACCCAAACCCTGCCCTGCAGTGTCAAGCTGAGTTGCCAGACACCACCCTTCAAGGACTCAAACCCTTGATCCTACCCTTCAACTCACCTGAACCTATGTTTACACCTCTACCATTCAAGGCACCAACACCCACATCCTGACCTTTAAGGCACCTGTGCCCCTGCCCTTTAAGGCAACTGCATCTGTGCCATGCCTTCTGAAACACACCCTAACAAGGCTGCTTCTGAAAGCAATAGAAGCCATTCGTGTTCCCCTGGATCTCTGTCATTATACTGAAGACTACTCCACACTCTAGACACCAGATATCGGCAGGTACAGACTTGGGAGTAGATCCCAAGTACAAGCAGCAAAGGATATGAACAACCAGTTGGCTAAAGACCAGCATACAAACACACTGAACAAAAAAGCATGAAATAAGGGCTCCGCCAGAAACACCAACAAACAAACAAACAAAGGATATTCTAATGCAACTGAAACACAGGAAAATGACCTTAAATCTATGCTTATGCAGATATTCGAGGCATGTAAAGAGGAAATTAATAAATCTCTTAAGGAAATACATCAAAATACAAACAAACAAATAGAGGCCATCAAGGACAGACAAGAAACCATGATCAAACAGGTAAAGGAAATGAAAAAAACAAAAAACAAAAACAAAAAACTCAAGCCAGCAGTGCACCTGAACCTAGTTTGCTTGCATATTTGCTATGAATATATATACATATTTTCAAAATATACATCCTTATATATGCACACACATACAGGTTTCGTGATACATACACTGCCAAACAAGCCAAACCACCCAAACCCTCAGTATAAACTCACACAGTGAGGAAAGCATCCAAATAGCATAACCACTGAAGGGTGTCAAGCCCACTTTAAAACTATCTGTGCTTTTTCAACATTTCCATTCACATCAAGGGGGGACACTGCTTGACAGATGTAGCCTAAGCATGGCATCTCCTAGAGCTGTGCAGAAAGCAGCTGGCATATACGCAGTTCTGTTTCTGAACATCGACATTCATCTTTTAACCTGAGGACACAAGGATGTCAGCATCATTCATTACAGTTGCAATCAGATTTCACACATGTTCTGCAGTTGGCATATGCTACTTTTTTTCTGTGGAGTCAGTCTGTGCACATTTTAACTGGCACAGATTTTGCTTTGGTATAAATTTGTGTGTATCTGCCTCATTCTGAAAGAGCTACAGGGTAGCCATCTTACATACCTTGTAATGTAATTAGTTCCTTTCTTACAGATTAACAGCTAACTTTTTACTAGAGTGCATGGCTGCACAGTGAAAAGCTACAGCTTCCTTCTTTTATGCTGCAAGTTTTCCATTGGAAATTGGATCCATAAATTATAATTAAAAAATATATAAACAAAATAGAAAAAAAACTCTTCAGGAATAGAAATAAAGCACACACAAAAAAAGAAGAAAAAAACACACACACACAAACAAAGAAAACTTTAGAGATCAGGAACCATAGGTAAGCATCACCAACAAAATATAAGAGATGGAGGAGAGAATCTCAGGCACTGAAGGTACAATTGAAGAAATGGATACATTTCTTAAAGAAAATGTTAAAGTCCCTGACACAGAACATTCAAGAAATCAAGGGCACCATGAAAAAAAGAAACCCAAGAATAATACAAACAGATGAAAAAGAATATTCTAGGCTCTAAATTCCAGAAAATATTTTCAAGAAAATTTCTCCAATGGAAAGAAAGAGATGCCCTTAAATAAACAAGAGGCTTATAGAACACCAAATAGAGAAGACTAGAAAAGAAATTTCTCCTACCATATAAAAATCTAAATTTACACAACAAAGAAAAATTATTAAAAGCAGCAAGAGAAAAAATCCATGTGATATACAAAGGTAGAACTATCAGAATTAAACCTGACTTCTCAACACAGACTATGAAAACCAGAAGGACCTGTGCAGATGTCATGCAGATGCCTAGATATCACAGATGTTAACCCAGACTACTATACCCAGAAAAACTTTGATCACCATAGACAGAGAAAACAAGATACTCCATGAAAAAAAACAAATTTAAATAATATCTATGCATTAACCCAGCCCTACAAAAATTACTAGAAGGAAAACTCCAAAGCAATGAGGTCAACTGCACCGAAGAAAACACAGGATACAGAGAACATCACAACAGCAACCAAAAGAAAAGAAGCAAGCACACAAACAAACTTTCACCATCAACTCCACAATAAAAGAAACTAACTGTCATTGGTCATTAATATCCATCAACATCAATGGACTCAACTCTCCAATGAAAACACACACACTAACAGAATGTTTGGGGAAAGAGGGTCAACAATTTTGTTGCATTAAAGAAACACTCCTCAGCAACAAAGTTAGACACTACCTCAGAATAAAGGGAAGAAAAAAAGGTTTTCCAAGCAAATGTAAACAAGAAGTATGCTGGAGTAGCCATCCTAATCTCTAATAAAACTTTACTAGGTATTCTATAACACGAAATAAAAAGAAACACCTGTGTGGTGATTTTCTTCTTACATTATACAATCCATTAGGTTGGCTAGGAAATTGTCGTAAGCACTAAAATACTGGGATTAATCATATATGGTTACCATTGTTGTTGATTTATATAACTATATTTCTACTAGTAACAAACTATATAAAAATAAAATATATAAAATTCCTACATTTAAATACTTGTTTAGATTTTCCATTATTTTATGTAGATATAAAAGTTCAAATTTTTATTGAAAATTGTTTTTTGTCTCACAGAATACATCAAAGCCACAGTTTCCCCTTTCTCCACTCACTCTTCCCAGATCACCCCAATTTCCTCTCCCCCACTTTGTTTCCTCTTCAGAAAAGAGCAGACCTCCAAGATATGACAGTCTAACAGGAGAAAACAAGATATAATAAAACAAGTCCAAAGCATACCTTGTCTTTTCTTCAGTTTTTTAAAATTTATTTATTTTTATATTAATCACAGGTTATGTACTTTGTATCCCAGCTGTAGCCCCCTCCCACATTCCTTCCCTATCTCATCCTTCCCTCCCTCATCTCTTCCCTGACCAGTTCCAAGTCCACTGATAGGGAAAGACCTCCTCCCCTTCCATCTGACCCTAGCTTATCAGGTCTCTTCAGGGCTAGCTGCAATGTCCTCTTCTGGTGGTTAGCAAGGCTGCTCCTCCCTGGGGTGTGGGGAGGGTCAAAGAGTCAACCATGGAGTTCATGACAGAAATAGTCCCTATTCCCCTTACTAGGATACCCACTTGGATACTGAGCTGTCATGGGTTATATCCAAGCAGGGGTTCTAGGTTATATCCATACATGGTCCTTGGTTGGAGAGACAGTCTATAAAAGACCCCTGTGCCCTGATCTATTCTGTCTTTGTGGAGCTCTTGTTTTCTTCAGGTTTTATGATCAATGACATAGTGACATACAGTCATTTCAACACTAACCACTTATGATTTGTGACTAGAGCTGTTTGTATTATCAGCAATTAAGTGGTATATTTAATGTTTTTGCTTTTATGGTCACCAATATTACAGCAAAAATTTGGTGTCATAAATAGAATTGCTATATTTAGACCTTTCTTTGCTTGGAATTTCTAAGAATATATTCATCTAAGTCATTACTACATTTATGATTTTAAAAAATTAACTTCATGGGCTGTGCATCATTACCCAATTACCTTTATCATCATTTATGCTATTTTCATCACATAATCATTTTATTGGGTTACATCATGAAACTCGCAGAATCATACATAGTCATGGTTCCTTCTGCATTCCAAGAACAATTTTATTGAAATGTAAATCTAATACAAATGCAATCTATACATACTCTAGCCATAAGAAAAAAAAATCATGTGGTGTGGTTGTGTTATCCTCTACATAATCCATGTGCAATGCACTTTATTTAAAAAAATATGTTATATATTATATGATATAATAATGTAGATTTACATTTAGTATAAATATTTTCCCTACATTCAGTTAGTTACTTATATTGCTAATTAGTACTCATTAGCCTATGCTTTTGTAAGGTAAATATATTTTGTGAAGAGATGTATTCAATTAGGGGTTTAAACTGTCTAATATAAAACTACCCCACAGTGAGCAAGCCAGAACCCCGATTTCTCAAGTCATTCTCTGTGTGAAGGCCTTTTCTCACACATTCTCATATTCTATTACCTGGATCATTGAAATATAGCCCCAGGTCTTTCTTTCTTTCTTTCTTTCTTTCTTTCTTTCTTTCTTTCTTTCTTTCTTTCTTTCTTTTTTTTTTTTTTGTTGTTGTCTTTGAAGCATAATCAGGACCAAACCTTTATAAATGTTTCTGTGGACCGGACTTTCCCCATTTAGAAAAAAATTTTGTTCATTGCTAAACATACTTCTGGAACTAAAAAACACACTAAGCTGCCTATATATGATGACCTGGAGTTTAATCTTTAAATGGACTTTTACAGTTTCTAGTACTGGAGTAATTGTGTTTCCTTTTTGTTTGTCAAAGACATCGGGAAGCAATACTGAAGCCTGTAAGCCTTTTCATGAGTTAAAAGTGTTTATAAATTTGTAACTTAATCTTGTCATGTATTATTTTTCTATGATATACACTTATAAAACTGATAAGTGGCTAAATGTTTCTTTAGGATTTTATATATGCTATCTGCTTGTTTTACATATATTCCAAAATTTATTTGCTACATCTTCTATTGCTGAATATCACATTTTCCTCATTTCAATAGTGCTCTCACATAAAGTTTCATTCATAGTTTACTGATTATAATTTGTAAACATTTGACAAAGTATTACTCACAGGAATTTTTTTAATGATTCTCTTTGTGTAGAGGCGACCTTTTAAATTTGTTGAAACCTAAAAGCACAGTTGAGATGGCAAACATGGAAAATACCAATGCATTTCAGCATCCTCTTCAAGTTACAAATGGCCCACTATAATCATTCTTGTTAACTTATTTGTGAAAACCTCCTGATCTGTCTCTTATGAACATTTAATCTCCTATAATATATACTTAAATTGGGTGTCTGTAATAGGATTACAGTGTCCTTCTTGCATCTTATTTTGTAAATAGTTTGTGTAACCTAAAGATAGACTGATATATCTTATAACAACAACGTCCAGATCTCAAATTCTTGAAACACAAGTTTTTTTTTGCTATTGAAAATGCTCATGGGCTGCCTGTAGCTCTGCTCTGCTCTGCTCCATATTCATTGACTCCCGGATCTGTGCTACAGAACCAGCCTTTATATTGAAAAATACGGTTTGGTGCCAGAGAGAAAAAAGGTCCAGTGGGACCATGATTATGTCTGACCTTCTACTTTGACTCAACACCCAGTTCTTATTCAAAGCCCATTAGTCATGTAAGTCAGATAGTGATTCCTCTCTGGCAAGCTTTGTTGTCAACCCATTTAGGAACATCGCAGGAAAGCTCAAGTCTTTCCCCAGGAGCAGCAACAAAATTCAGGATGAAATAATTTTCTTCTGCTACTAAGGCTTCTCAAAATTGAAAACATCTTTGTTGGAACCCTATGTTTCATTGCAATGCTAAAGCATGCCTATTTACTCTGAACATCCCCATGGCATTGCTATAGAGATACTGACCTGGATGAATAATTCTAAGAGAGGGACCCTCTACATACTCACTGTTATGAGCTTATAAATCCTTGCCTTGCCTACATAGTCTTTCCTAATTAGGATTCTCCTCCCTTATTGCTTTTGCATTTCTGTAACAGAAATCATCACAATTTAAGAGTGGTTTGTGAAGCAAGTTTGTCAGTCTAAGTCTGAAATCCCCATTTTTGTGTATATTTAGAGATATATTTTAGTTTAGAAAAGAATAGGAGGAATTTTTTCCTTTCTCTGTAACTTTACATATTTATTGTTTATTAACAAAATCAATCTTTTTCTATAATATATATCCCTATAGATAGTTGCTTTCTTTAATAAAGTATTTTCTTTATATTTGTTTATGTGTTTTGTCACTATATGTGCGTGTGTGCGTGGGGAGACTATGAAGTGGCCCTAGTCCTTAAGTAGAGGTCAGAGAATATTTTGAAGGACTCGGTTCCCTCCTCCCACAATACTGATTCCAAGAGCTGAACTCAGATTGTGATTTTTGGCTGTACATTCCTTTGCCCACTGAACAAACTTGTCAGTTTATTATTTCCTTTCTTATTATCAATAGTAGCTCAACACAAAATGTCTTTCTATCTGAGAGTGCATTTAACTTGCAGAACACTTGATTAACATCAGAATTGGGATCTATGGCCAACACTTCAAAAACAAAGAACAATATTTCTCTTGTAATGCAGAGATGGTATATAACTCCCAAAGGAGGGAAACATACAGAATTTGCTATATCACAAGGAAACTAGCAAGTGGCATGTCATACAAATTGGAGGTCATATATCCCTCCGTGTGACTGCTAAGTTTCAGCTCAATTTATTATCCTTGTGCATCACAAAAACATACATCTTTCCAATTACAGCCTCTGAAGTCAGTCATATTTCATATTCCACTTCTTTTTCTTAGGTGGTAAATAAAAATCTCTTGACTCTCATGCATATCTTGAATACTAGAAAATGTTATTTTATTTTTATTTGTTCCTTTTAAAAAAATATTTGTTTGTTCATTTTAAATCCCAATCCCAACCCCACCTCTTCCTCTCCTTGCAGCCCTACCTTCACTCCCACTTCCTCCATACCTTCTTCTCCACCCCACTCACCTGGTACCAACCCACCCTTGCATCAAGTTGCATCAGAACTAAGTGCCTACTCTTTCACTAAGGAGAGACAATGCAGCTCTGCTAGGGAAATAGGATCCAGAGGGATCAACAATCCCAAATCAGAGACAGCCCCACACTTAGGAAGCTGATGAGCTCCTTGGTCTTTAAGTGGGTCTCAATGACTTCTTTTCTAAAATGTTTTTATAATTTAATCACTTTAGATGCAGATGGTAGCCTCCCTTGTTTCCTCCCGGTCCCTCCCTTCCTATCTCCTACCCCCTATTTCACTCTCCTCTTTCTCAGAAAGAGGGAGACTTCCTCCTCTACCATTTGACCTCAGCCTATCAAATCTTTTCCGTACTGTCTGCACCCTCTTCCTCTGTGGCCTGGTAAGGCTACCCACCAAGGGAAAGTGATCAAAAAGCAGGCAACAGAATCCCTGTCAGAGACAACCCCTGCTTCCCTTATTAGGAGACCTACATGAAGACTGAGTTGTCTATAGGCTACATCTGAGTTTGGGGTCTAGATCTTCTTCATGCATTGCTCTTGGTTGATGCATCAGTCTTTGCAGACCTCCATGGGCCTAGAAAATGATATTTAAAATTCCATTCTCAAAATTCTCCTGTCTTGATGTTTTATTGGTATATTTTTTTCTCTTGCACATAGTCATATCTTGAGAAAGTAGATTTATTTGAATTTTAGTTCTCAGTATATGAATGATGGTTGGTTTGAATGTTTACTTCCTATTTTAAAGTATTAAAATGATGGTTTTCTAGAAATTTCCTCAACACTTGTTAATTAAAACTATGTGATAATATGTTAAAGGATAGAGCTGGTCCATATCTTTCCTAGACCTCAGGGAATACTGAGTTCATGAGCTTCAGTGTACAATTTTCTGGTATTGAAGTCAAAGGTCATAGATCCTTCCCTTCTCTGTGTGTTATATGGGAGACTTTGCACATGCTAAGAAATCTTTAACCTAGGACTAGGAACATTGAAAGATGCGCATATCTATAGTAAAGTAGATTCATTCATGGGGTTATAAATAATTAGACTGAATGAAAGTAGACATTTTGAGATCTCTCATTACTCCCATGGCTCATATCACTATAAACAATCCAAATACACCAAACTTCTGGCATTATAGTTTATAAAATATGTCTCATATGTTTGAAAACTCTCTGCCGTTGAAATATCACTGAGGTTGGGACACTCATGAGTTTGCCTATGTGTAAAAAAATAAATTCAATGGTCTTCAGTGTTCTGCACTAAAAATAATTGAACATTTAACATACCCAGGGTTAATGCATTAGTAGAACCTGATTTTTATATGTAGTCTATCCACTAGTATCTATCTGAATGTTTCTCAACCTATTTCTTATTCCTCTGTGCCTCTTCAAAATTCTTTTATTTTATTAATCAATATAATTTACATCCTGGGCATAGCTCCCTCTCTCTTCTCCACCTAGTCCCACCTTCCCTCCTGCATCCTTTTTCCTCCATTCTTTTTTTGTTTTGTTTGTTTTGTTTTGTTTTGTTTGTTGTTGTTTTATAAATGTAATTTATTTATTTTTATATCAATCAGAGGTTAGGTACTTTGCAGCCCAGGCGTAGCCCCCTCACTCATTCCCTCACACTCTCCCTATCCCTCCCTCATCTCTTCCCCACCCCCTCCAAGTCCACCAACGGGGGAGGATCTCCTCCACTTCCATCCTACCCCAGTTCATCTTGTCTCCTCAGGGCTGGCTGCAATGTTCTCCCCTGAGATCTAGCCAGGCTCTTACTCCCTGGCATGTATGGAGGAGGGTCAAAGAGCCAGCCATGGAGTTCATGACAGAAACAGTCCATGTTCCCCTTACTAGGGTCTTCAGTAGGACACCAAGCTATCATTTGGCCACATCTGAGCGGGGGTTCTAGGCCATATCCATACATGGACCTTGGTTGGAGAAACTGTCTCATAAAAGACCCCTGTGCCCTGCTCAATTTGGTCTTTGTGGAGCTCTTGTTCTCCCAAAGTCTTACTAACTTCCCCGATTTTTATTATTATTCCCCGCCCTCTGCCGAAGGCTTGGTTGTGAGTCTTAATATCTGCTTTGCTATATCGATTCTTTCAGAGGTCCTCTTTGGTATGATCTTGTCCTGTTGCTTGTTTTCTCCTCCATTCAATGTCCATCCTATTAGTTCATCTAAATGAGCATTGATCATAACAACCTGGGTCCTCGTTCTTGTATATCTTTCCTAGGTGTGTAGATTTCAGCATAACCTTCCTATCCTATAGGTCTATATAAGTGAGTATATACCATATGTTTCTTTCTGCTTTTGGGATACCTCACTTAGGATGATCGTTTCCAGGTCCCACCATTTGCCTGCGAATTTCATGATTTCCTCCTTTTAAATTGCTGAGTAGTATTCCA
>CM053748.1:34986340-35019282 GCA_028658305.1 Pachyuromys duprasi
TTTCATTGATATGGACATATTTGCTTCCATAGGTAAAAGTACATTTTCTTTTATCTAGATTGCCAGAGCACTTTGTTACTTTGTCTTGATGAATCAGAATAGTTCTGCTTTTTCTATAGCTACTTCTAGTTTCATGGAAGGAGAAGGCTGATATAATTTTGTCTCGGCATTATTATTTAGCACTCTCTAAAAATAAGTAATATTAGAAGCAAGAAGAGTGCTTTACCAAGTGTTATTCTATTTATTTTCTATTCCTCTTTAAAAAAAAAAACTCTATTATGATGATTCACCCAAATTAACCATTAAGAACATCAGACTATGTGTTTAAAAAAAAAAGATACATAGCTGTGTGACATTCAAGAAAATACTGACAAACTCTGACTGGGAATTCACCACATAATGTGAAAATCTGAGTGGAGAGGATTCAGCAATTAGTGGGTCAGAAAAAGTCTACAAACTCCTAATTTAACAACTAACATTTACTGAAAATAATAGTGAGAGGTATTTCTTGTTCTTCTTTGACAATCTTTCTTAATAAATCTAGAATAGCTTTTCTCTGAAAAGAGTTGAGTGAGATAACTCTGCAAGCCAAAGTACTTGCCTTGCATACTTAGCGACGTGAGTCCAATGCTCAGAATCCATACAAACTCAGGAGAGCACAAACAAGGATTAGACAAATTGTCCTCTGATATTCACATGTGCACAAGAGAACACCCTACACAAACAAATAATAAATTGTAAAACAAAAATATTTCATGATAATGATGTGAAAAATTAAAAAGAATTTCAGGAGGTTAACCATGTGTGAGGGGAAATCCTGTTACCCTGAGTGGGCAGACAAATCTCGAGGAAGGGAGAAAGTTACTTTTATTGAAGAAGAGTAATCAATCTTAAAACCTAGAGAGAAACAGGACTTTAAAAAAAAACAAGAACATTATATGTAGTGGTATATAGTGGTGTATTAAATGGACTGTGAAGTGGCAAAAAAAGTTTTATACCTGAAATGATTTCTCCTCCTAATCCATTTTTTTGCTATAACCTGTTATTTAATAACCATGGCACGTCAGAGGCTTTATAGAAATGCTTTCTTTTCTTCCATAGTGGAAGAAGTCAAGCCCAACGACCCTCCCCCTGCCTACCATCTATACTGAATGGAGCAAGTCATTAAAGATAAATTTGAATGGAGGAGCTTTTCATGGAATTTTCAGTCAAGGCTTCTAAATAGACAGCCAGTGAATAGACCCTTACTTACAAACACAGCCTTGTTGCATGTGGGCTGAACAAACAGTCACCATTGTGGGGGCAGGTGGAAGAAAAATATGAATGGACAGTGCAGTTTGTTGCTGAGGAGAATCTCATTACTCACTGACTTTGTGCAGGGCTCCAGTGTCTGGGAGAGAGGCCCCCTCTTGCACAAACCACGATCTTTTCCCAGTGCATCTTAAGCATCAGCATCAATGGGAGACACAATCTGAAATCCTTCTGGGTAGAAAATGCCTAAAATTCCTCTATTCCTTATATTTCAAAACTACATTTTAAGAATTCCGCTGATTCACCACTCTCAAAGGCATCAAAAATTGAAGTGAAAGCAGACATGAAGTTTCCCTTGTGGAGAATACATTAGGGAAGGTTTACGTAACCTCTAGGAGTCTTGAGGATGCTGGTGACAGATATGCCTGTATCTTTACTGATGACATGCAGATTCTGGAGTGTCTCTGAAAATGTGTGATCCTCAGGACCTACATCTTAATGGCACAAATGTTCAGCATTCAGTCTTAGGAGATGTAAAAGGATGCAAGCAGCTTCCCAAAGCATTGAGCTGGTATAAGTAGTACTGCTATTATAGACTCAAGAACAAGAAATAAAGCTGACTTCATGTACCTCTTCCATGAACAGCATCTTGCAGACATACAACACATAGTTTTCAAATGTCACAATTTTGAAAAACAAGAAACAAAAACAAACAAACCTCCTAAAAAAACCTCTGAGGGAGTGTATATTTGTTTTTTATTTTGCCTATGGAGAAAACTACATATACCTGCTGATTATTTTTGTTTTGTTCTGATTTCTCTCTCTTGTTTTTTTTTCAACACCATGAGAACTGGTAGAAAAAAATTAAGGTGCTAGCTGCAGAGTCAATAGCATATGACATGCTTCTGAGGCAAAAGTTCCAGGCTCAGCTTATGCTAACGTGTGTTTAACTCATGAGAAACCCATTCCCATTCAGCAAGACAAAACATTTCTCAAAGGAAGGGTAAGCAGACATAAAAACTTAAACCAAGACTAAAATTATTTTTTGCACCAAAACAACACATTCTGGACTTAAGATGCTTATTCAGGTACATCTTCCAGATCAAGCACAGAAGATATTCTGGAAACCAAACATAAAATCCAGTGAAATTTTATGCTGGGTTCTGGGGACTCAAGTAGAATGGAATGAGGCTGGGCATAGGTAAAGGCTAGTCCTGGTGGACCTGATGACCTGGTGGATGTGACAAAAGTGAAGCATGAGGTTAAGATAGCCTGCTCTGAGAGAAACACCAGTGTGTGCATCCTGGTAACCTGCAACAGGAATGGGTACCCACTGAGGATCAGCAGACATTCATCACAGGAGGCTGCAAGGATCACCCCAAAAAGCTGGAAAAAGGAAAGAGCAGATGGTCTGTGCCCTATGGTTGTGTTCCTTGATGCACAATCATATGGCAGTCCCAGGATACTTCTACAAAGACATAGGTTGTTATTTGGAATGTGAGAATCAGAAAAAAAAGGGTTACACATGGAATGTCTCTATTTTATGTCTGTAAACCATGAGATTAATTAAGACTCATGCACACTGCACCTTCTCTTCCACACTCCTACTGTCAAACCTGATGTGGTACAAAATGACAGGGTTTGTGTGACAACTTCATAGAGTATACAGAAATTATAAAATTGATGTCGAAATTTCTGGTTTCTTTGAAGACTCAGTTGAGTCATGTGATGTTTTCCTAGAAGCTGTTTTTGAGAGGGCATGTGATGATTTGTTGTGAGTTCTCTCTTGCAAAGGCCATAACTTTGGCCAGCTGAGAACATGTATGGGTGGACTCTGAAGAGAGAAGATATGTATAAGGCCCATGGAGAGTAAGAGATCGCTCTTTGGATTAACATCCAGCTGTACTGATCTTCATGCTTCCACACTTGACTTTGAAGAGAAACATTCCAGGAAACCTCTCAGGGCAATCCAACTGAGTCTTGCAGGTCTCGTTGACTTGTCCTAATTGTCTTTTCTTTCTTTCTCTTTCTTTCCCCCTCTCTTTCTTTCTCTTTTCAGTCTTTTTATTGATTACAGTTTATTCACTTTGTATCCCAGCTATAACCCCCTCATCCCTCATCCCCTCCCATTCCCACTCTTCCTTCCTCACCTTCTCCCATGCTCCTCCCCAAGTCCACTGATAGGGGAGGTCCTCCTCCCCTTCCATCTGACCATAGCCTATCAGGTCTCATCAGGACTGGCTACATTCTCTTCCTCTGTGGCCTGGTAAGGGTGGGCTCCCTCAGGGGGATGTGATCAAAGATCCAGACACTGAGTTTATGTCAGAGACAGTCCCTCTTCCCCTTACTAGTGAACCCACTTGGAGACTGAGCTGCCATGGTCTACATATGTGCAGGGGTCCTAGGTTATCTCCATTCATGGTCCTTGGTTGGAGTATCAGTCTCAGAAAGGACCCCTTTGCCCAGATTTTTTTGGTTCTGTTGCTCTCCTTGTGGAGCTCCTGACTCCTCCAGGTCTTTCTATCTCCCCCTTCTTTCATAAGATGCTGAGACTCATAGCCAAACTTTGAGAAGAGTATTCTGGTCTTCTGGATCATGCTGATTCAGGTTGCTGTTTGGTGTTGATATTTGGACTGGACTGCTCATATCTAGACAACAAAGAGCAGACTCATCCCAAAGAACTACTTATAAAAACATCTACAACACCTTTACCTAATAACCTTCTTTTTTTCCCTACCTCTAGTCAGTGGGTGTAAGGGAGGTAGAAGCATTTAGTAACCCTAAATAAAGTATGTTTGGAGAAAAATCTAAGCCTACAATAAATAATGAGCAGAGTGTAAATTCTATATTAGGATTTTCTCCATCATCTCTACTCATTTAAAAGTCACAATTCTATTCCCGAGTTTCTTGTGTTTGTCCCATGAGAGCATCTTAGGAAAAGACAAACAGGCAGACTCAGGTGTGTTCGGGTTTTGACCATTATTTCATACTCTGTTGCAACCTTGGTTTCTCCTCTGTTAAACTGCTTTTGAAAGTATTTGTTTCCTAACTGTCCTTAATCCTTACTGTCTATTGTTTTCTCCAGTCCCATCCATCCTTCTTATTAACAAATTTCCTTTCCCACATCTTTCAAATTGGAAGACTAGGATTTTAGATAACCACAATTTTAACCAGAGAAGGCAATTTTAATCAGGAAGTCATCTGAGTTAAGGCAAAGTAATGGACGTGTAAGAAAGAAAATAGTTTCTCTACCCTGGGAATTGGCCAGGCTCTATTTCTTAATTAAGATTTTGTTTTTGGCTCATGCCTCATGTTAATATCCAGTAGTGTATATTTTGAGAAGAATTGTCATCATTAGTTCCCATGCCTGGATCACTACTTTGACTCTTAGTTATTATTTTTCTGAAGAGAACTTATATAAGGTTAGAGGCTAAAATTTTCAAGTGAGATGGCCTGGATTCAAATCCTGACTCCTTAGTATATCTTGTGTAAAGTCTGAATGAATACCCTCAATTTGTGAACAAGCTCTGTGGCTCAGTTTCTTCAACTGTCCACCAAAGAAATTATAGCTTACACTTTCCAAAGTTAATATAAGATCAAATAAGTTATTTTAAGTGTTAGAAGAATATTTGGCACTCAATAATCAAAGAATTATGATTACTGAAACTATTAAATCGCTTCACTTGGTTAGGTTTAAAATGAGAATTTCTTACTAAGGTATTCATAAAAACCAATCAAAGTGAATTAAGCAGAGGACAGTAAGAGGTGGAAGAGAGCCATAATCAGAAAAACAAGCAACATTTGTGCCTTATGTATTGACATGGACATGAATATTTGTTTTGTTTTGTTTTAAAATGCAACCCCCATCAGCGTACTTAGAGAAGGTCAGGGAGGAGATGAGGGACAGAGAGTGGGATTAGGAGGGAATGCTGGAGGGGGCTACAGCTGGGATACAAAGTTAATAAACTGTATTTAATATAAAATAATAAAAATTTAATTTAAAAAAGATGCAACTAAAATTTGAAATATAACTTGTATACCATTGAAGCAATTTTGCACCAACCTTGTATACTGACAAGTACAGTGCTTTTAATATATTTTTGTTGGTGCAGGTGGGCAGCATATAAATTTAAAATGAAAATGTAAAATGTAAACAGCAGAGTATCAGGACATTATTTTTACCCGAGTCCTGTGACCAGGAATTTCATCCACTCTTTTTCAGTAAGCAGGAACCAGAACAAAGGACTACAGATCCTTGGAATTAATGCCTTAGGGCCACTCCGAACTTAAAGCTTTCTCAAGTTCAACCTGTAAAATTTCACATAACAGCCACATGAATCTCTGCTATGGTTCAGGAATGATTTTTTTTTTCTTTTTTGGGCTTTCTTCTCCATATGAGATACAGTATTTCATTATGTGGCTCATATCCCATAATTCTCCTGCCTCAGCTCCAGAAAAGCTGTTATCACACTGCTGCCATGTTTGACTATATTCCTCCTGGATGATGATTCTGGAATCTCATAAAAAATATATATATTCCACTACGGAATCAGTTTTCAGTGCTCAAAATTCTAGAGCAACCAAACTTATTCTGTGATTTTTGGTGTTTTTTTTTAATTTTGTTATTTGTTTTCTGACCCATATTTCTTGTTGAAACTCAAAGAAATAATACTCCATCAAGCTTCTCTCTGTGTTTATCTAAAATTAATGAGAGCAGATTAAAGAAATAGAAGAAAGGCTAAATGCTATAGTATAATATTCTGTAAGTTAATGTAAGTATTTTAGTTATATTACAATAACTTTATAAAGATAAATTTACCTTCCTTTACAGCATTTTTAAAATTAGAATGTAAAATTCATATCACCTGAACTTTTTAAGTATTATTAATAACTCAGAATAAAGTCAGCCATTTGTAGTAACTTTACTAGGGAATATATTTTGGCATGTATGAGTTAAATGACTTGTGTAAGCCCAGGAAAATTCTTTGTAGAGGCAGTGAAATATATCTTACCCATTTTTTTACAAAGTAGAATAATTCGCTTATTAAATGATAGTGAACTAAATGAGCAAATGTAGAGCGTGTAAGATAAGAGCATAAAAATGTTTAACCAAGTGCATCAACTCTCTGTTTTTTTGTAAAGAGTCATAGATATTCTATGTGACTCACCTCTTACGTTTCCCTGTTTTGTGATTGGTAAGAAAGGAATTCATTTGGGCTTGTTAATATTATTCTATATCGCTAGGATTGCCACAAAAGCTACAGGAATCACAAGGCAGCTATATGGTGAGGTAGGAAGCACTTTATAAATCACCTGAAGATTTAACACTGAGGACAATAATTCTTCCTCATTCTACTGACAAAGAGAATTTGTGCTGCTAATTTTATTGTTTGTTTAATAGTATGAAGATGGTATAATATCAAGTTCTAGGAAATACTTTAATTTTTTTATTCTTTTCATAGTCTTTTGATTTTTCCCATCCGCTCTGACTGCCTACTTTTTTTCACATTACACATTCTTTCATCCTGTTAAATATTCCTCTAATCTTTTCAAAACCTTATTACTCATCCTGGTTTAGAACCAGGCTCCATGTATTCTCAGATTTTTACACATATCTTCCCATGAAACAGTATAAACATAAAAGGGACTAAACTGATTATATGGCTTCTGGTGATACCACAGTTTAGAACCTTCAGTGTTATATAAAAGGCCAGTAGAGAGTAATAGTTAGAAATTCAGATTATAGAGTCACCTGCCTTGAGTCTCAGGGGAGCTGTTTGCACACTCTATAATCTTGAAAAATGTGCGGAGCAGCTCTGTATCCCTGTCTTGATGAGATTTTCTGAGCTAGATTCTGGTTAGATCAATGCCTACTGCCATGCTGTTATTTACACTCAATAAATATTGGTTATGTCTTTTTATAACCAATCAGGTTTTCTGTCATGTACTAAGGGGAGGTCCAACAATCACAAGGAAACTTTATGAGATGGTGCTTCTCTGAAGTTTATAAAGGAGAGAGACATCTCCTCAAAGGGAAAATAAAGGATCCTAGAATGTGCTTTTTTTCTCTTTTGTTCCCTGGCTGTAAGCAGAACAATTTCCCCGCTATTGTCATCTAGAACCAATAGAATCCCAAAGCAGTTGGTTCATCTGGCCTGTACTAGAACCTGCAAAGATGTAAGTCAAAGTAAGCCTTTCTCTCCCTAAATTAATACAGTCATTTCACTACAGCAATACAAAGTGGTTTACATGCCAGCCATCCAAGCTGATCATAACTGTAAGGTACAAAAAAATGAGACAAAATGAATACTTACTATTAAATCACTAAGTTCTAAGTTATTTGTTGCACAAAGATAAATAACAGGGGCCATTGGAATACTTAGCGTGTCAACTGTTTACACACCTACACAACATGTCTTCATATAAAATAAAAGCTCAATAAACAGGGATACTATGGAGTAAGATGTTCTTTGGAAAGGAGATCACTAGTATATATACCACTCAAATTAACACATTTAGCACAAACTGTAATTTGCTGAATACTCTGTCTTTCTTACCCCTTAATAGTATCCAGGTAATGGATTGTGAACTATTTGACACTTTAGAGCCCAACATCTTCAGGAAAAAGGAACTTCGTATCTAGTCCCAGGAGAAAGCTTTAGAAAGCTAAGTCAGGATTTTTATATGTGACTAAAAATATCCCAGTCTCTCTTGAAATGTTGGAATGACACACTGTTTCAATAACCAGCTGTAATTGTGATTAACAGTGATTTTTATCCATAAATATCTGGATAGGGGAAAACATGGGTAAAGAAACTCTGTTCATCCTATCTTTTCAATTTTCAGTCATGTGAGCCATGTTGAAATGTTATTTTAAAAGCCACATATTCATATTTTTTTCACTTTTATATCCCATTACCTATTTTTACCATCAATAAGGCTGAAAAAAGTTTCTTTTAAGCATTGTGGTTCTCACTTCTTAGAACTTCAATTCCATTGGATTGTGAATTATGGATCTTACATACTGATTTGTTTTCTCAGTGCAGAACTGCTTATATTTAGAGCTAGTCTTTTCTCCTTCTTTGCCTTCTTATCATAATTACATTATGTGGATCTTCACTGCTGTATCTCTGCCATTTATTTTAACAACAAAAACGCCTTTTCTATTCCGAACAGAGGGCAGACAGTTACTTTAAATGCTTGAAAGGCAGCAGACACCATCTATCAGAATTCAGCACCACCCATTTTTTTCCCATTCATTCACTTGAAATCAGAATTTAGAATCTGTCCTTGTCAGTATGAAATTAAACTACAAGACTGCTTCCAAGAGCACTGGCATAAGTCTGAACTAGGTGTGCAGAGTCAAAAATCACCGACTTCTCTTGTGTAACCTTGTGGGAAGTCTTTTCTCTCAGACACTGGAACTCATTAACTTCAGAACCAGGATCTTTTAAAGGAGTCAGCAGTTCTCTTTTCTCTATAGAGATATTTTGCTCTCAGAAGTCAGCTCCAGGCCATCTAGATAAGCTCAGTATCCAAGTGGGTACCCTAGTAAGGGGAACAGGGACTATTTCAGACATGAACTCAATGGCTGGCTCTTCGACCTCCCTGTCCCCTGAGGGAGGAGCAGCCTTGCTAGGCCACAGAAGAGAACATTGCAGCCAGTCCTGAAGAAACATGATAAGCTAGAGTTAGATGGGAGGGGAGGAGGTCCTACCTTATCAGTGGACTTGGAAAGGGGCAGGAAGGAGATGACGGAGGGATGGGAGGGTATAGGGAAGGAATGGGGGAGGGAGCTACTGCTGGGATACAAAGTACATAACCTGTGATTAATATAAAATAAAAATATTTTTAAAATGCTTAGCACATGCTAAAGAAGATAGGTTTCTATATCAATATCCTGTTCTGCTAAAAATTAGTCCAAATCAGGTCAACCTGGGTTCAATTCTACTTTCCTGGCTTCAAAAATATTTGACTAACAACAAGTTGTTTAACTTGATGAATTACTTCTTTATAATTTTGAGACTGGGGAAATTTAATAGCTATTCTAAATGGTTAATGGATGCAAAGTTGTGGAGCCAAGGTCAACTGCTCAATCTATAACACAAAGCCTACAGCTAATGCCAAAGGCTCTTTGCAGAAATGGGAATAGAAATATGGTAAGAGCCAAAAGAACAGAGGATGTGTTGTGAGATTCTCTCTCCTAGAAATATCAGACGCTTCAGCCATGAGGTATCACTAACATGAATGTTTAAACAATACCTGAACAAGAATGACACAATCATTCATGTGAATATGGACTTAGGAGAGAAACTTACAAGGCTTCAACCCTAGCCAAAGAGTAACACATAGCTAAGAAATGCTGTAGTTGAGTACAGCAATTAGTTATTTAATACTACAAATAGCCCTGAAACCATATACATAAAACAACATACAAGAGACTGAATAGGTTGTATGTATCTATTGAGGAGTGTATGTGTATATAAAAGAAGAGGACATAAATTTGAAAAAGAACAGGGGGAGTTAAAAGAGAAAAGAAAAGGAGAAAATGAAGTAATTATTAAATTGTGTGTGATAATGTTTAATGCCATTCTTGAATATGAGAGTTTCTTTCACTATGTTTTTTTTTATTCCCATAACATTTTCCTGATGAAAGTTGCTTAATGAACTTACAAAAAAATTATAAGCAATGTAGGACTCATTTGATAACAAACTTAAAATAGCATAATATGTTCGTTATCTTAGAATATTCTCATTTCAGTTGCGCCTCATATCAGGATTTATGTACACATCTGTGTAGATGTTATTCCTCTATTTAAATAATATTCTCATTTTATATTTACTTGTAGCCATTTAGTAATAATATTAAGGATTCATCATTGTCAGGTGGAGGAAACCAGAGGGAAGTGTTAAAAATGCAATACTGACCTAAGAACAATAAGCAAATTAAATTACTTTGACAATGTTGAAGCATCTGGTATAGTAGTAAGTTGTAAATGTGTGTTATTTTGATGGAGGAAATTAAGTTATTAGTTTATTGAGATCATAATAGTGGTGATGGTGAGTTTTGTACAAGTTACACTAACAAGACTCACCAGCGAAAAAGACAGTCAATGAGGAATTTTCTCTATCAGTTTAGCCCTCTGATATGTCTGTAAGGGATTTTTTATTGGATTAATTGAGATGGTGAATTAATTAATTAATTGGGATGCTGAATTCTTACATCACCATTGATGGGCTGGATGCTTTCTTGATGATCAGTTGCTTGAAGTTACTGACACCTTTACTTCCCACAGTGATGGACCAGTGAGCCAAATAAAACATTTCTTCCTTTGGTTACTTTTGTCAGGATATTTTCTGTGTGATAATGTTCAACGCCATTCTTAAATATGAAAGAGTATTTTGTCACTATGTTTTATATTCCAGAGGTACTTTTTGAAGATAACTTCTTAATGATAAAATGTAAATGCAGCTAAAATAGGAATAATTTGATAAAGAACAAAAATATCAAAGCTCATTCATTTAGAAACAAGATACAAAATTAAAACAATACTTAAATACATTTTGAATTTTCAAGTGAAGTGGAAAAAATAGCCAACTATTCTCTAAATCCTTCTCTTTCTACTGTAATCAGTGTAGCTCTTAACTTCCATTACAAAGACTCGTCTTAATACAAGAAAGTTCTTGTAGTAAGTGATTCTAAATATAAAGACCAACACCTAGTTAAAACACAGAAAATAAGCGACATCAAACCCATATAAACACCCCAGAGTCTCAGGGATTGTCATGAAAGAGGTTATGGAAAGAGGAGAAAAGTAAAACTGCTAGGAAGCACTATTTTCCAGACATGATATCAGTGCAGACATGAACATAGAGCAACTGTGACTGAATTCATAAGACATGCATAAGTTCAAGCTAGTCACAGTTCTGACATGGGTGGCTGAGAAATTCCGGAACCCTCACCCCTAGCTGAGGAAATATTGGCAGTTAATGACGACAAAAGAAGGGAATGTTGGAAGGAGTTCAAAAGAAGGCACTGAGGGATATATTTGACCAGAACATATACATGTATAAAATTTTTCAAAGAATAAATATAAAACATTAAAAAAACAAATTGCAAGTTTGATTCTGAAGAATAATTCCCAAATAATTAGATAGATGAAAATATTTGGATATGAAGATACTTGGACATTGAATTATATTAAGACTCAGAAAAATTACATTTCCATTTTCTTTTGCTTTATCTGGTTTTGCTGCTGTTCTATATGGTTATCTGTCATACTGTATCGCTCATGGGACTCAGTTACTTTAAAAACTGTCTATTGATAGATATACAACACATGCAGAGATATACAACACATGCAGGTTTTCTGAAGTAACTAGCAATGGTTTCAGTATTTTTCAAAATGTATCTCTTTCTAACTATTTATTTTCTCATAAAAGCATAAAAGTGAAGTTTTCAAACATGCCAGACTTTCATTATCATGATTCTGTTGTTTCACCCAGTTTTGTTATATTCTGTTTTTACTATGAAATTTCTGGCAACCTTTTGAAAGACACTTGCCTAATAACTTTCACCTTTTAATCCTTTATATGAATATATATTTCAAAAGCTTTGCAGTTTGAAAATAAATAAATGTCAGCTTTGAAGAAAATTAATATTCTATTCTGGTACACAATTTTACATCCATAGTAAACTAGAAGTCATGATTGGCACATACTTTCATCTCCTCAGTTCTGTGCTGGCCTTAAAGCTGATTGGATAATGACATGACCAGAATCTCTATGGTAGGCTACGTGACGCTAAAAGACTTTTCCTAAGAACAAAGAAAGTTAGCACTGCATGAGAAGAACAAAATATTATCAAAAAACCTGTTTCACCAAGATGTAAAATGGTCTGAGAGAAATAAGGTTGAGTTGCCACACTGAAATTCTATATTTAAAACTTATATGACATAAATTTAAGCAAGTAAATTCATACTTGTGAATATTGACTTACATATGATAAATTAGTTATGTAATTAGACTATGTATTCTTGTAAATAGATAAAAAGTAATTTTCCAGTGCAAGGCACTATGTTTTGTTGGCAGAGATCAATATAACTTAACAAATGAAGTTCAATAGAGCTGTTATAATTTAGAACTTTGACCTTGAAAGATATAGTTCAAAAATTTGGAATTATAATGATAATACTTATTTTCATTTTAAGACCATTTAGTCAATTAAAATAGAAATAGACTCTGACTTACATAACTATTTTTATCTAGAATTCTAAGTGAAAATTATTACATCATCTATAAAACTGTAACTAACAGTTTTATTTACAATATAGAATATTGCATAAAATACCTCAAATTTAAGATTCACAAGTGACTAATTATGGTTTTAAGAATAGCAGACTACATTTGGTTTCCACAAGGAAAGAAATCTTGTGACAAGTAGTTCAGCATCATTCAGTCAGAAGGTCAAGGTCTTTTAAGCTGGTGAATCACTCTTGATTCAGGAAAAAGTGTTTCAATAGAATGGTGATTTCCACTTCTGTCTAATTAGATGTCTTCAGAGCATTACATGGCCCTTTTCATCAGCTCTTCACACACATTTGGAAAACTAAGTGGTCCAGTTAACACTTGTAGTACAGAAAACGGCTCTTTCGAAATCAGCTTAACCTTCATGTCTCCTTTGCTTTATTCACAGCTTCACAACAACTCACAAAATATTAAATGGCGTGAAACAATATTGCTTATCACCATGCTTTTCTGATGATTTCTCACCAGATATTTGCATATGATTAACAAGAGCTGCCTGGTTCAATTCAGTTCTGCTGAGGGTCCCTCTACAGGTGTCAGCTGTTTGTGATTATAGTGAGGGTCTGTGAACCCACCCACTTTAAGGAATATCCAGGTTGTTAGTAAATTGCAGTTTTCTGTATACATAAGAATGCCATCTCCTTTTCTGACCTTTGTCAAGCTCTCATCGATGAGAGTCATTCTAATTTGTTTTTTAACTACTGACCCATATCACTCATATGTGTATGTGGTCCAAAACATATGGTTATTAAAAAACAAAAACAAACAAACAAACACACAAACAAAAAAACGTACACTGAGTCTGGAGAAATAGATCCAGAGTTGACACCACTTATTGCTATGCAAGGGAACTCAGATTCCTTTTTCAGTATATGCAATGGTGGCTCAGAACAATCTCAACACCATTTCCAGGGATTAGATGCTGTCTTCTGGCTTCTATGGGCACCAGGCCCAAACACATGGTATACAGACATCCATGCCAATAAAACACTCATACACATAAATTAAGTAAATAAAATTTAAATTTATATAAGTCAAACAAGGAGAGCAACAAAACCAACAAATCCGTACACAGGTGTTTTCTGAGACTGATACTACAACCATGGACAATTCATAGAAATAATCTAGAACAGCTACACAGATGTAGCCCATGGCAGCTCAGTGTCTAAGTTGATTCCCTAGTAATGGGAACAGGGACTGTCTCTGACATAAACTGATTGACCTGCTCTTTGATCACCTCTTCCTGACGGGGGAGCAGGCTGACCAGGCCACAGAGGAAGACAATGCAGCCAGTCCTGATGAGACCTGATATGATAGGATCAGATGGAGAGGAGGAAGACCTCCCCTATCAGTGGACTGTGGGGGGGGGCATGGGTGGGGAAGAGGAAGGGAGAGAGGGAGGGATTGAGAAAGAAAGAGGGAAGGAGCCATAGGTGGGATACAAAGTGAATAAACTATTTAAAAAATAAAATATTATAATAATAAAAAAGAACAACAGTAAAGCAGTATTAAATTATTAAAATTCATCACTTTCCATAATTAAACCATCAGATTCTGTTGAACAGAAAACTTCATATTAATTTATTACAATGGGACCCCCTTAAATTTGACTCAAGGTCACTCAGATTGAAGCAGCATCTGTTGGCATTACAAGGCGTGACAAAAGCCCAGGACAAAGTGTTCACATCCACTGTTCAGAGCCAAAGACTCAGTGAAGTCTTGTGATTCCACACAAGCATGCACTGCCAAAACCACCACAAATTCATTAGACAGTTATATATTTGGCTTGTTTGAGGAGGATATTTTTGCTTTTCTTTTTTTTTCTTTTTCTTTTTCAGATAGGGTCTCATTTGTAGCCATGGCTAACCTGGAACTTGTTATTTAGAACAGGCTGTGTTTGCATTCAAAAAAATCTGCCTGCCTCTGACTCTGTCTCTGCCTCCTGATCACTGTTGTAGGTGAAAGTTACCATCTTGGATTTGCATTTGGATTTGAGCAAATTTTTGCTTATTTAGTATTCAGAAGCCTGTTGATATGGCCAATTTTTTAAAAACAATCATGCTCAGCTATGAGATCCTATCTTGAGTTGTGACACCATGTCTAATATGCTGGAAACTACAGCCTACTTGCTCACAGTTCTCTGATGTAGGATTTCCCATGGACCCTTGTTTAGTGAGTGTAAATGTAGGAAAGGAACTCAGTGTAATGTTTACACTTTACCTTTCTCTGCAGTAGTCAGATTCACTGCTTTTAACATTCTAAGCCATCTCTGAGGTTTTAGCTTAAAGTCCACTGATTAATAACTATAATCACATATGCAAATATTTTCAGTTGTCTAACGAATGTTGCAAACCTATAGTAGAATAGGGATCTGAGGTCACAGTTAACAGTTCTAAGATTTACGTTTAGAGTGTGATATCTGGTTTGTTATCTAAAAATATCACAGTATTCTTTCAATTTTTATTTTGTTAATATTAGTTACAGTTTATTAACTTTGTAGCCCAGCTGTATTCCCCCTCCCCCTTCCCTCCCAATCCCACCTGCCTTCCCTCATCTCCTCCCTGCCCTTTTCCAAGACCACTGATAGGGTAGGACCTCCTCCCCTTTCATCTGACCCTGGTTTATCAGGTATCTTCAGGACTGGCTGCAAAGTCCTCCTCTGTGGACTGGCAGGGCTACTCCTCCCTCTGGGAAAAGGGGAGGTCAAAGAGCCCGCCATTGAGCTCGTATCCAAAATAGTCCCTATTCCCTTTACTAGGGTACCCAATTGGATACTGAGCTACCATGGGCTACATCCAAGCAGAGGTTCTAGGTTTTATCCATACTTAGCCCTTGGTTGGAGAAACAGCCTCATAAAAGACCCTTGCTCACTGATATACTTTGTCTCTGTAGAGCTCCTGTCCTCTCCCCCTTCATTCTTATGATTCTCTGCACTCTGCCAAAGGTTTGGTTATGAGTCTTATAATCTGCTTTGATATACTGCTAGGTAGAGTCTTTCAGAGGCCCTCTGTAGTAGGCTACTGTCCTGTCCAATGTCCACCCCATTTGTCTTTCTAAGTGAGGATTGATCATCTTACCCTGGGTCCTCTTTCTTGTTTATCTTCTTTAGGTGTACAGATTTCAGTAGTTTGTATTCTCTTATAGGTCTATATAAGTGAGTATATGCCATGTGAGTATATACCATGTGCTTATGGGATACCTCACTCAGGATGATTTTTTTCTAAGTCCCACCATTTGCCTGCAAATTTCATGATTTTCTTGTTTTTAATTGCTGAGTAGTATTCCATTCTGCAAAATTACCACAATTTCTGTATCCATTCCTCAACTGAAGGACATCTGGGTTGTTTCCAGGTTCTGGCTATTATGAATAAAGCTGCTACAAACATGGTTGAGCAAATGTCTTTGTTATGTACTTGAACAACTTTGGGAAATATGCCTAGGAGTGGTATAGCTGGATCTTGAGAAAGCACTATTCCTAATTGTCAGAGAAAGCGCACCAGATTGATTTCCAAAATGGTTGTACAAGTTTGCATTCTCACCAGCAATGGAAGAGGGTTTCCCTTTCTCCACAACCTCTCCAGCATGTGTTGTCATCTGAGTTTTTGATCTTAGCCATTCTGAAGGGTATCAGGTGAAATTTCAGTGTTGTTTTGATTTGCATCTCTTTGATGGCCAAGGACATTGAGCGTTTATTTAAGTGTTTCTCTGTCATTCTGTATTCCTCTACAGATAATTCTCTGTTTAGCTTTGTACCCCATTTTTTAATCAGATTGCTTGATTTGTTGCTTTATAACTTGTTTAGTTTTTTATATATTCTGGATATCAGCCTTCTGTCAGTTATAGGGTTGGTGAAGATCCTTTCCCAGTCTGAAGACTGTCATTTTGTTCTGACAACAGTATCTTTTGCTTCACAGAAGTGTTTCTGTTTCTTTAGGTCCCATTTATTGATTGTTAATCTTCGAAGAGGCTGTGCTGTTGGTGTTCTGTTCAGAAAGTTGTCTCCTGTGCCAATGAGTTCTTGGCTCTTCTCTACTTTTTCTTCTAACCGATTTAGTGTGTCTGGTTTTATGTTGAGATCTTTGATCCACTTGGACTTTAGTTTTGTGCAGAGTGATAAATATGGATGTATTTTCATTTTTCTGCATATAAACATCCAGTTTGATAAGCACCTTTGTTGAAGATGCTTTCTTTTTTTCTATTGAATATTTTTGGCTTCTTTTTAAAAAATCAATTGTCCATAGTTGTGTGCTTTTATTTCTCGGTCTTCTCTTTGGTCCATTGATCCACTATTCCATTTCTATGCCAATACCATGCCCTTTTTATTACTATTGTTCTGCAGTACAGCTTGAGGTCAGGGATGACGATGCCTCCAGATAATCTGTTGTTGTACAGGATCATTTTGAAAATTCTGTTTTTTTTTTTTGTTTCTCCATATGAAGTTGATAATTTTTCTCTCAACATCTAAAAAGAATTGTGTTGGTATTTTGATGGGAATTGCATTGAATCTGTAGATTGCTTTTGGCAGAATATCCATTTTCACTATATTAATCCTAGCGATCCATGAGCATGGGAGATGTTTCCATCTTCTGATATCTTCTTCAATTTCTTCCTTCAGAGACTTGAAGTTTTTCTCAAACAGGTCTTTCACTCAATTGATTATCACAGTGGTTTAAAGTCAAGCAAATGCTATTTTATTTAAAAACAAACATAGGTGTTATGAGTGGATATTTCAGCAGGTAAAGTATTCACTGTGGAAACATGGAGACATAATTCAGACATAGTTGGACACAGACTGAGTGTCTGTAAAACCATGGATTTTGGGAACAGAAAAAGTCCTTGAGTTACTGAGAACTAGCAAGTCTAGCCAAAAGAGTGAGCTCCAGGATCAGTAGCAGATACTGTTTCAAAAACCTAGGAACACAATTAAAAAATGGGTACAGAGCTAAAAAGAGAATTTTCAGTAAAGTAACATTGAATGGCAGAGAAACAATTTAAAAAATGTTCCATGTCATGAGGAAATGCAAGTCAAAATGACCCTGAGATTTCAGCTAACACCGATCAGAATGGCTTATATCAAAAACTCAAGTAACAACATATGCTGCAGAAGATGTTGAAAATGGAGAACCCTTCTCAATTGATGTTGGCAATGTAAAATTTTACAACTAACTTTGAAATAAATCTGACGCTTTAGCAGATGATTAAGAATACTGCTACCTCAAGATCGAGCTGTACCACTCCTAGTCATGTATCTGTAAGATCTTCAGCCATACAACAAGGACATTTGCTCAACTGTGTCCATAACAGAATCATATGTAACAGCCAGAATTTGGAAAAAAACCTACATGTCCCTCAACTGAGAAATGGATTCAGAAATTGTGGTACATTTACACAATGGGATACTAATCAGCAATTAAAAACAAGGAAATCATGAAATTTGCAGGCAAGTGCATAAAACTAGAAAATAGCATCTTGAGTGAGTTAACCCAGAAGCAGAAAGACACAGTGGTATATACTCACATATAAGTGGTTATTAGCCACATAATATAGGATAAACATACTAAAATCTATAGCCCGAAAGAAGCTAAAAAGCAAAGAGGACCCTAGCGAAGATGCTTAATCAGCATTCAGATTGGCAAACAGTATAGATATCAGAATCAGGAGAAGACATGGAACACGTCAGGAACTGACCACCCAGGGCATCTGAAAGAGTCTACCCAACAGGATTTCAAAGCAGATGCTGAGTCTCATAGCCAAACCTTGAGGAGAGTGCAGGGAAACTTATGGAAAAATAGGCAGAGATAGAAAGACCTGCAGGGAACAGGAGCTCCACAAGGAGATGAAGTAAGCCAAAATTCTGGGCCCAAGGTGACCTGAAGAGATAGATGCTCCAACAAAGGACCATGCATGGAGAGGACCTAGACCCTTGCTCAGATGTAGCCCATAGGCAGCTCAGGCTCCAAGTGGGTTCGCAAGTAAGGGGAGCAAGTGTTGTCTCTGACATGGACTCAGTGGCCTGCTCTTTGATCACCTTCCCCTTGTGGGGCAGGCTTGCCAGGCCACAGAGGAAAAGAAGACAGCCAGTCCTGATGAAACCTGATAGGATAGGGTTAGGAGGAAAGGGAGGAGAACCTCCTCTATTAGTGGACTTGGGAAGGACATGAGAGGAGATGAAGGAAGGAGGTTGGGATTGTGAGGGAATGAGAGAGGGAGTTACAGCTGGGATACAAATTGAATAAATTATAGCAATTAATTAAATAAGAGACTTGTTTTTTAGATGTAGCCACTGGGACAAGCTACACAACTTTGCATTTTGAGTGGTTGTTGCTTTCAGTATTGGTATCTGTCTGTTGCAAAATGAAGTTTCTTTGTTGAGTGCTAAAGACACACTTATCTGTGATTATAAAGAAAAATATTTAGGTTGTTGTTAGGGACTATTCTAGTTCGGTAAAATAGTGTTTGTAGGTTCTTCACATACATTTATGTAACAGAAATTAATAGTAAAAAGGACTATGAATTTTCAAGAGAACAAGAAAGGGTATATAGAAGGGTTTGAAGAGAAGAAAGCGGGGGATAAACTGGTATAATCATATTACAATATCAAAAATAAAAATAACAATGAAGAAAAATGAAACAATCTAAGATACAGAACAAGAGAGAACGATACTTAATAGTGATATAGGCTCTAAACAGACATCCACATTAAATTCATAACAATGGAAATAGAATAAAAACAATATATACATACATATACATACACACACACACACACACACACACACACACACATATATATATATATATATATATATATATATATATATATATATATATATATCCTTCTAATTCAGATAATTCCAGTACCAGAAATAAATGAGTCAGTATCAGAGGACTTGAGTGATTTAATTTTCTTAATCAATATGCAACCTACATATTCACTTGGACATGGTTTAGTAGCGGAGCCAGGCAGTCTTTATGACTTGTGCTCTGCCAAGTCATGGCATTTTGAATTTCATTCAGAAAGTTAGCTCTAGAAAGTCAATTAATTTGTTCAAGTTTATCTGCCCATGGGCTGTAGAGATGGCTCAGTGTTTAAGAGCATTTTGTTTCCCTTCCAGAGGATCAGGGTTTGATTTCCAACACCAAGATAGAGGTTCACATAATTCCAATATGTAACTCTAGTTCCAAGGAATTTGCTGCTATCATCTGGCCTGCATACATCTGGTAAAAAAAAAAGCATGCAGGCAAAATATACACACATAAAAATAATAACTAAAATGTTTAACGAAAAATAAAGTGTCTGTATGGTAAATGAGTCAGCCTGCTTATGGGTTCTTAAGTACACACATTTAACATCCAGGTAAAGGCTAATGTTTCTATGAGCCAGGGTTGTACAGAATTTTCTTGATTGGGACTCTGATGTAAAGAAGCTGAGGATGTCAGAAGGTGCTATGTGTTTTGGGTACACGCAATTTGTTGAATAATTATTTACCCTTAGTTTGAATTTATATTTTGACAAGCATTCCTGATTTGCCTGGTTACCTTCTACAACAGATAGGAAATGTCCCATTCAATGTTCCTTTTTTCTGCTTTATATGTGATGGGAGTCAGGAATGTGGAATGCTGAGGACTGAACCCAATTTTCTGTACCATAAATATATGAATTGAGCAACATCTCAAATGGGTTATATTCTTAGTCCACCTTATTGAAGGTATTATATCACCAGTCAACACATCCTTAAGCCTTCTCTCTATGCTTACTATCCCTAACTGTTCTCTGCAACTTCCTTTCTGAAAGAACTTCTGATACTATTCTCAATCTAAATACTGCAAGTTTATTTACATAGTATAACAAAATATAAAATATCTATCATTCATTAATATAAAGGAATATAAAATGTTGAGTAATTTTCAAATGAGTTTTGAGGAATGTAACCCCAAATGATCATTTTTAAAAACATTTTTATTTTATATTAATCACAGGTTATGTACTTTGTATCCCAGCCATATCCCCCTCTTGCATTCCCTCCCTATTCCCCCATCCCTCCTTCATCTCCTCCCTGCCCCTTTCCAAGTCCACTGATAGGGGAGGACCTCCTCCCCTTCCATTTAACTCTAGCTTACCAAGTCTCATCAGGACTGGCTGCAATGTCCTCTTCTGTGGCCTAGCATTTTTTTCATAAGAGTGATCATGAACATATCACACCAGCAGTCAGTAGCCAGGTTGTCTTGCAGGTTAACTACAACTCTCCGCTTATTACCTTTAGATATAAAAATGTGTTTTACTTTCATCCTTTACCCTATGAAACTTAGAAATATTTTCTAACCAATCTTTCCTCTTGGAGAGAAATTAGATATTATCTGATACTTGCTACATTCTACAAGGAAAGACTGCTACATAGTCTGAGAATAGTACCTCAAGTTTCTGCCTTGAATCTCCCCCCCCCACACACACACACACACATCTCTCTGTCTGACTGTCTGTTTGTCTGTCACTCTCAACACACACACAAAAACTTGTGCATAGACTATTCAAATGTAAGTATTAAAGGAAGTCACCTGATATTGCTTAACTTTAAAGGGGATATGGAGAGTAAAATCCTTCTGTAATAACTGAATGATAAAAATTGAGTACCGGTTAGGAACAAAACACGGATCATCAGGAAGCATCACGGTATACAATGTAGGCAGCCCCTTATGGAACACTAAAGTGTACTAAGGATTCTGTTATTTTAAAGCTTCTCTTTGTATTCTCAGCTGTATTACTTTCAGTCTTCTGGACAAACGTTCTGAATTGTTACTTTTCATCTTGTTATGATAAAAAATACCCTTTAAAAAGCACCTTAAAGTAGTAAAAGTTTATTTTGTCTCATAGTTAGAGAGTCCAGTCCAAAAAGGTGGAGAAGTAATCACTGTGGAAATATGGCGTAGCTGGTTGCAGTGCATCTATAGTCAGGAAGCAGAAAGGGATGAGTATTGAAATTCAATTTATTATTCCATCCAAGACTCTTACCCACGAGTTATTGTCATCCAAATTCAGAGCAAGTAAAGCCTTTCTAGGATCATTTTCACAGCCACATCCAGAATGTGTTTTCATAGTGATTCTGGGTTCTATCAAACAGACTTTGAAGACCAATCATCATACCTTCCTTCTCTGAAAATAGTAATAATAATAAAAATAATAATAATTTAAAATTTTTATAACCTTGCTTATGACACACATAGTACCCTATGACTCTAACTGGACCAACTGAAATACCTATAACCTATAATGACTTTTGAACAATTTTTCAAAAAATGAATTTAATAATATTGTTGAAATCAATGTGATCAATGAAATCAATATTATAAAAATGATATCAACAAGGCTAGGTATTATTTACTACCATACTGTGTACGCCATGTTGTACTGTGGTAGACACAGAATGAGGGTAAAAGCAAAACTCTCTCTGAGGATACAAGTCCATTCCTTCAAATATGAAATACATTGCAAAGTCCCTGTCAAAGAAAATGAAATGCTGAATGGTCCTCATGAATTGCTTATCAACAACTGCCTAAAGAAAATTGTAAGGAATGAATGAGCTGCCCTTCAAATGCCTGTAAAATTGCTATGATGGCAGCATATCTTATATTTGGAGGATACATTGACTAAGACTTGGTAAATCATGTAAAGGAAAAGTAAAGTACTAAAAGGAATTTTGACTCTATGAAGAAGGGGTAAAAATAAAATAAAACTGAGAGATTTGTATTTTAAAGGTAAATTTCAAAGCCAATATTCTACCTTAAATTTGTATTTCGTGTAAAGTAGTTATTTAAGTTTAGTATATGTCTGAACCAGTCACTTTGCAGAAGTTCAGTAAAACAACAAGGTTTTAAAGAGTATATTTGTACCAATTAAATGTTGATGATTGTCAAAAGCTATTTCCTAAGCCCCTGTCAGTGAGTAAACAGCTTTCTCATAATAACTTGAGACAAATATTCAAGTGAAGATTTCCTTCACACTAATGCTGAAAGTTTAATTTGGGACAAAAATTAAATTAAAATTCCAAGAAATAGCTTTGACGTATCTGAGTATCATGGATAATAATGCTTAAGCTAATTTCTGTAAGAATTCAAGGACATTTTACCCAAAAACATCCAACAACATCACACAAACCTAAGAGAATTGGTGACTTTATAAAACATTCTTCAGAGAACAATTAGTATTTTGTTGCAAGTTTTAAATTTATTTTAACCCCAGGTGTTGGTAGGATAAAGGCTACATAATAGTAACACTGCACATTACTAAAGCTGGCATTGTGAGGAAAATAAAGCAAACTTGAAGAATACTTCAAAGCTATGTGAATTGTAGTGACAATGCCTTTTCTTGATTTATTTATTTATTTTTCTGTTTGGGTTTTCTTGCTGTGAAGAGACATCAAGACCATGGAAACTCCTATAAGGGAAAACACTTAATTGTGCCTGGCTTACAGTCTCAAGGGTAAGTCCATTACCATCATGGCAAGAAGTAAGCTAGTGTGAAGGCAGACAAGTTTCTAGAGGTGAACTGAGAGTTCTATATCTTGATCCACAAGTAGCAGAAGGGGACTGACTGCCATAGGGGCTGTAACTTGAACATACATGACCATAAAGTCTGCCTCCACAGTGATACACTTCCTCCAACAAGGCCACATCTACTCCAACAAGGTCACACCTAATAGTGACACTTCCTATAGCTAAGCATTTAAACTCAAAAGTTTATAATACAGAAGGTTTTCCTGAGATGATTTTTGGTAGCTCAGATGGAATGCTAGTCATGATAATTTCTAGAGTTAGTGTTGAGTGAAATTCAAACGATGCAAAAATAAAGTCAGTGTTATTCCAAGATTGGTTATCAAATTTGAAAACACCATGCATCCTGTTGAAGAAAAATCACTCAAAATAAATCACTTACCTTGGGAAAGGTTTTTTATTCTCTTTCAATCAGTAAATGTGAGAGACAAAAATAGGAGGCCAAACCATGAGGGTTTTAATGCATATTTCGGTACTCTTATAACAGCCAACCCTATTCACTGAACATTCCTTTTTTATTGCACTCCAACTTTTACCAGAAATATGTCCAGTAGCATTTGTATTTGCTCAGGGACTCTAATTTCTTTTTTAAGATAATTATGATCAGATCACTTTTATTGAAGTTGTACTTAGTAATGAGCAATGATTGTATCTCAGGAATTATCCTACCTCTAACACATTCTTCTACAAAATACCATCAAACTTGATTCACTTATGAGGTGTGTGTCCTTTGTCATTGTAGATGGTGAATACTATATTAGACCTAAAGAAATGTGTTATCATCTGCCCTAAATTTTCAAATTTTTAGGTCTTTCTTAGAATGAATAAGTCTATTTAGAATTTGTATGTGACACTCTGTATGATAAAGATGATTGCAGAACAAATTTCTACTATTTGAGTTTTCAAGAAGAGTTGAATATTTTATTTTGGTTTTACAGATTATTTACTTCTTTATTATTTATTACTATTTACTTACTTATAAGTGGACATATTAGACATATAGGATAAACATACTAAAATCTGTACTCCTAAAGAAGCTAAACAAGGTAGTGAATCTTTTACATACAATTTTGTGAAGCTTTATGACTCATAAAAATCTTAAAAAGTCAACAGCCAGCCGTAGTAACTTACAATTGTAATCCAAACAGTAGACTGATGCAGGAGAATTGCTGTGTTGCCAGTATGGAATAAAGAACCAGTCAATAACAACAGTTTTTTAAATGCACACAAAACAACAAAGGGCAAAATAACTGAAATAATAGGTGTTATGCATGAGAAAATAACTGTGTTTTAAAGATTTTCTCAACCTTTTCACACATCAAGATATAAAGTTTATGTTGTCACTGAATATGTGAGAACACACACACACATTATGTCCGAACATGTGACTACTCACACATATTAGTACACATACGCATACATCTCCAGTTTCATTAAACAAGTCTAGCACTTCCATGCTGCAATAGAATGTGATGGATTTCTATTCTAAAGATTAAGAAAAAGAGCTACCTCATCCTTCACACATTTACATTCTGAAACCTGTAATTTCCTGTATCCATCATAATTAAGAAAAGCCTGGGAAGGAATGCAGAGCTCTTGCATATCTCATGGCGTTCCTGACACCACAGCATCCTTGCAGATTACACTGTCAATCATAATACACAGCTAGGACAAGAAACCCATTTTCTACCATGGCCCTGTCAATGAGCAGATCCTGGTAAGTGTTTATGAGCTACAGAGGCCAGGTAGAAGCTGAGATGTAGGAGACTGAGAATTTAATTAGGTCAAACTCAGTAGGACTCATTAAATCCCACTCTCTTTCCTTACGTAATAACATATTCTGAAAGAAGCCAACCTTCCTTTTTCATGGTCTGTGTTCATAATTATTATTTTAATTAAGAAAGGTAAGGGCTAATATCACTTGATTTTTCAATTACATTATAGTTAGTATGTCACTGTCTATGAAACTAGTAGGCAAAGCTTCTGAGTAGCAGCAGGCAGCTTCCTAGAGGACAAATGATGAAAACATGTTCCTGCCTTCTTTTATATATTAGTATCACAATTTTTGTTTTTTTTTTCTCTTTTCTCAGTGCTTTTCATCAATGGATTATATTTGGCAGAAGCCCAAAACTATAAATAACCCTTCCTGATATAGTCAGTTGACTTGTAGATAATACATCTGTTTTTATTACTCTAAATTGCTAGCTTTCTATCAAGATCCAAGCTATGAACATCATTTTAAAAAGATATGTCTTTTGCTGTTTTTTTTTTCCATTCACATTTCACTTTCTGTGGGTTCACTTCCTGTGCAACCATAGCAAGCCAAGTGTTCCTAGTTGAACCTCAGGCTCCTCTGCACAATGCTGTGACTGATGAATGCCTACCTGTCCTCCTCAGTTCCTCTCCTTTCTGACTAGGGAGGTCAGTGTCCTCAGGTAGGCATGAGTATGGTCCCATTTCTTGCAAAGATAAAGGATAGTTTTTGTTTCTGACAGAAGACGTTTTTACTTTTGGAATGTTAGAAATTAAGCGAGGGACTTGTACCTACTAGGACATAGCTGTGCTCTGAGATTCATGTCCTGTACATGCAGATTTTTTATGAATTTCATTCCAATGGAGGGCTTGCTGGGCCTCAATGTCCTGAAAACTGGTGGAAAAAAAAACTACAAAGAAGATTACTGGATTGAAAGGAAAGAGGCTCAGTGGAAAAAGGGGAGGTTATGAGAGAAGATAAGGGGGAAATGAATGATATCAATTCTACATAATTTGAAACTGTCAGAGAACAAAAGTTTTTAAAAATGAAAAATAGTGGAATAGGCATTTCCATTTTTTGAAAGTTTATTTCTCCTAGGTGTCTGCTCTCTCTCTGTGTCTCTCTCTCATGTACGCATGTTAATACAGGGAATTCAAATACAATTTAATATATTCAACACAAATCCAAATTTATATATCAGATATCAATTAGATTCATTTTTCTTTTTATATAATGTTTATTTTTAATATTAATCACAGTTTATTTATTTTGTATCCCAGCTGTAGCCCCCTCCGTCATTCTCTCCCAATCCCATCCTCCCTCCCTCATCTCCTCCCTGCCTCTATATTCTCATATTCCATTCAATGACTTTTATGATTGAGTACATGACTGGATGAATGTAAAAATCAGAGAAAGATTATTTTTATAAGCACGCGTGTTCTACAAATCCCTAACAATGAATAACCTGGTGTGTACTGACCTCTCAGGGCTCATGAGGTTATTCCTAGTGAATTGCTGCATACTAATATTTAAAATAATAGTACTTGGTCTCATGTTTCTTTCATGCTTTCACATCTGTGCTGCAGGGGGAAGATTTTTTTAATGGTGTAACTGCGAGAAGGTGTCCATGCTCTTATGAACAGCCATCATTTGTGCTCCTGTATGTAACTTTAGTGAAACCCTTTGTATCACCAAAACTAGAGATGAGGGAAGGTGACAGAATAGGAACATTGGATCATCAATAGTAAAATGGTGATAAGAAAATTCAATAGGGAGTAAATATGATGAAAATACATTATGCATATGAAAATATCATAAAGAAGCAAGATATACATATGTAATGTGCAATAATAAAAACTAAAAATAGTTAACTGCAATAAACAAATAACAAACAAACAAATAAACTAATCTTTTTCACTGTTCATGCTGTTCCTAACATGCCAGACACTGTCTTATAATATTACTTTATATTTTAGTCTCATTTGACTCAAGATAATTTTCTTATAACGTTTCTCTGCTAAAAAATCAATTACAAATACTTGGAGCCTAATATCAATAAAACTAATTTATAATCCAGAATGAGGCATTTGGATCATAATCCAATTGACTGAATCTTCAAATTTTACTTTTAATATTGTTGAACAGTAATTTAATCAGTATTCAAATATAAATTCACACAAATTTAATTTTACTCACACTATCAACTATACAAGTTCCACAGATACCAATAATAAAATATATTAGGGTTATTATTGATTCTATAAACAACTATCTACACAAATATCTTGTTACAATATTGACAAAATGAAAATCAGAATGGGCTTACTTTCGCTATTTTAACATTTCCCAGATGTATGACATTAGCAGACCAAACAAAATTAGCATGAAAATGAAAAAACATGTTAATAAACTTGGAGCATACAAATATCTAAGAACATCATCTTTCAGTACATCTTGGAAGGCCTAGAAAGATGGTTTTGATGTTCCAAGCACCTGCTGCCCTTAAAGAAGACCTGGGTGTTCACATCCTACCCACCCCACATCTCATGCCCTATCTGGTGGCACACAAGTCCCTGTTCCAGGAGATAAGGTAGGTGATGTCTTCAATCCCCCACGGGTACTGGCTCATACATGATACACATTCATATACTGAGACACATGTGCATGCACAATAGAATTAAATATTTAATTTAAATTTCTGAGACTGATACTCCAAGCAAGGACCATGCATGGAGAAAACCTAGAATCCCTACACAGATGTAGCACATGGCAGCTCAGTGACCAAGTGGGCTCCCTAGTAAGGGGAATAGGGACTGTCTCTGACATGAACTCAGTGGCTGGTTCTTTGATCACTTCCCTCTGAAGGGGGAGCAGCCTTACCAGGCCACAGAGGAAGACAATGCAACCAGCCCTGAGGAGACCTGATAGGCTAGGGTCTGAAGGAAGAGGAGGAGGACCGCCCCTATCAGTGGGCTTGGGGAGGAGCATGGGAGGAGATGATGGAGGGAAGGTGGGATTAGAAGGGGAAGAGAGAGGGGGCAATAGATGGGATACAAAGTGAATAAACTGTAATTAATTAAAAAATTAATGAAAACATCTCAGATAAAAAGAACATATTAAAAATAAATTCAAAAATACAACTTGTAGTATTCTTACCTACCAGTCTATAAAAATCATACTTATCTCTTAATATGTTTTAAACAATAGATATATACAGCACATATAGTAATAATTCTGCCAAATGTCTTTTTGTTAATTGCTTTCACTTATATTAGCTTTGCTTTAGCAAAACATATCTTTACCTTTGCTTTTTTTTTTAATGACTTGTGGTAGAAAAGGTGATTATTTGGTCATCCTTAAAAAAATTAAGAGGATAAGAGGCTTGAAAGCATGCATGGGTGCTCAATTTGCATATTTGTGTATCTTAAGAACTATTATTCAGGGAAATTTCACTTATCTCCAGTTTCAATAAAATGCATTCAAGTCTAAAATTTATATAGATTGCATGACACATTGTAACTACCTCTCAACTGTGAAAATGTTCAAAAGGTACCATTCTCTTTAAATGCGTCTCTAGAACTTCCTTACAATGTTTTCTAATAGTGATCTTAAGACAATTGAAATAAAAGGTCTTTTATTCAATGGTGCTTCTGCAGATAAATTAAGTCTACTACCAAAAGTACAAGAATTAAAAGACAACTATTTACAGAATATATCCAGCAGCTTAATTTTTTTAGATCAACTTTAATCTCCTCTCTTTGGCTAGAATAATGCAGTCAGATGTAAAGATTAATCAGAAATAGGGGCCTAACATGTCAACCTATGACAATATGTAAGCAGAAACTAGTCTTTGAAAGGGTTATTAATGGCCTTGTGGACATATCTAGGCAATACAGTTATATAATATATACCATGCATTGAGTTTGATCTCCAACAGCATAGGCATCTATACTATTTATCAACATATTATATTATTTGGTAATCTCAAATCAAGTTTTCACATATTGTTGTCTTGGAGGAGTTTTAGAAAATTTCACATTTGCTATTGCTCCTACATGAAAGGATTCATCCTTGGGTTTGTTTAAATATTCACTTGAGGAATTATGCAGAACTACAGAGCTTTCAAGGTACTACTAGGACACTCCTATATAGATAAGGGTGTGCAATTCAAGTGAGAAGAATGTCCCAAGGAACCTTGATCACATCTCTATAGCCCTTTCCCATTTCACTAGTGATGTATATATAACTCTGTGGCAGAGCATATGTGGTTTGCTGGCTTTACAGAGAGACTGTCTTTCTCAGTCATGAAGCTTTGTAAGACAATATTTTCAACTACCCATTACTCACCACCTGGGTCCCTCATCCCATTGAACATTTTTGTCAATCGTTTAGTCATTGTAGATTGACATCTCAAGCTATTTCAGGGTTGTTCTCTGTCCTTCAGTGCTTATTTTCAAGTAGTGAGAAAATTACATGAAATTAATATCTAACTGACTGAGTAAGCCCTTCATTTTCTAGCACCTAGCAGATGTTACGTGTTCTGGTACACTCAATGATAATATTCTGATGTAAATAATATAGTCTAAATTTTTGTTTCACACTTGAGTATATCTTCTGTTAGAAATTCTATGGTGATCTAGACACTGTGTAGTAATACAAATAGAAAGACAATAATCCCGCTCCTCTAGGGATTGAAATTCAGTGACTGAGTCATACTATGTATTAAATGATATACAATGACACTAATTAAGTTTTAAGAAAAAAGGAAGGTAAATTAGATGTTACATGTTCTGATGCACACAATGATAATATTCAGAGTTTCTTTCATTGAAAGTTTACTCAGTGATACCCAACTCGATTTAGTTGCCTGCATTCAATGACATCAGTCCTTTCTATAGCCACGTTTTACTTGAACAGTATGTTCTGTGAGTAGTATCATCTAAAAACATCTATAGCCCAATATACTGACCTATCCCTATATGTCCTATAACAAACATTTCATCTCTTGTTTTTTATTATTTTAATCAACAATATGACATAATACACAAATATCAGTTAGTACTGCTCAACCTTACACACTTTAGTCTGCATTTCATTGTAGATGTAGAGGTATACACTGAAAAACCTCAGAGTAGTCAACATTGTAAAAGATAAAGAAGTATCTGAGAGCCAATCTTTATTTCAAGCTGACAAAAATTTAATCAACTTTCAAGTTGAATGCTTAATAAAGCATGGATTTGTGAGATGACAAGTACCTAACTACTTTCTTATATTTATTTTCTAAATGTATATCAAGCTTGATCTCTTCAAAATTTGTATTTATACTACTACTTGAATAATTAGTGTATCATTAAACATGATTCTTCTGTTATATGCTTCCTTCAACATGCAATACTCATAAGAACATAAATTCTACATATACATGCTTTTTTATTTTCAAATATTCTATAAATAGGTCATGAGGGCCAATAAAGGTTCCCAACTTTACCTCCAGCCTGTGAGCCTACAGTATTTCTAAACTGCTTGCCGAATTAATGCACATTTTTATTTAGAAAGCAGGATGGAAACATAAAGGAATGGTGCTTCATCAGCATCCACTGTTCATCCACAGACCTTCATTTTATTCTTAAAACTTAATTAGTGTCATTGTATATCATTTAATACATAGTATGACTCAGTCAGTGAATTTTAGTCCCTGGAGGGGTGGGATTATTGTCTTTCTATTTGTATCACTTCACAGTGTCTAGATCACCATAGAATTTCCAATAGAAGATATACTCAAGTGTGAAACAAAAATGTAGACTATATTATTTATAGACTAAGTTCAGGGTGTGCCCTATTTCTGAGAAAATGCGGGTTTTGGTTTGTTCAGAAACTCCTGCATTGTTCTTCAGTTTTCACTCACAGTTTTTAACGTGCACCTAAACGATACCTTTAATAATAAAAAGTAATGTAGTGATTCAATATGCTAGACGGAAATAGTTCTAAATTCAACCTTATGCCCTCTGTTCTTTCTGGCATAGGTTGTCAGAAAAACACAGCCAGCAAGAAAGTCCTGGTCTTGGCCAGAAGAAATAGAGAAAGACATGTTGGTTTATAAAAGTACCCTCCCCACCCCCAACAGATAAAATTTTATTCTCTGAGGCTTACTGCCTCTGTCTGTTAACCTAGGCCTAGCTCTGGAAGCTTCTAGGCCCCTGTACAATTTAATCTAGGCCTAGAATGTCTTCAGCTTCTGAAACTTACTGCTGATAAGCTTACTCTTTGTAGCTCTTCCTGAACTCTGGCTGCCTGAATCAACTCAGCTGTTATAGCTCAAACTCCTCTCTTAGCCAACTAATTCTAACTGGCTTGTCTCTAGGCCTCTGAATTGCTCTGCTTGGCCTTTTACTAACTTTGTCAATATGTTCTAATCTTCTGGTTCCTCATTATCTGGCTCATTCTGTCTTACCGGTAACTAGTTTTTTTCTATCTTTATCCTGTCTCTGTAAAACTCTCCCTGTCAAACTGACTCCTCTCTTTGTATCTCTATCTCTGTATCTCTGTCTCTCTCTCTGTCTTTGTTCTGCTTTTTTTCAACTCACTTCTCTTTCCTTTCTTCTTCTTGTGAGAGTTGTACATATCCTATTCTGTAAAAACTTTTTTTCTGATTTGTCACTCTTTCGGACTTTCCATTAGACATCACTTTCAAATATGGGTACTTCCTTCTACAAATTACCTTCATTGTTTGAGATTAAAGGTGTTTACGAAGGGCATGTCTATATTCCAGCCAGACCACACAGACCTAGAAGTGTTATAGGATCAGGAACAGCCGCACACTGACCACTAGAACACCAGATTCAGATTGATCGATGTTTTGTGAACGCTAAACAAAAACTGAACAAGCTGTCAGCGCCATAAACTGGACTCAGGAGACAGACAATGAGGCTGGTCTGTTTCTGAGGCAGATCTTTTTATATGTAAAAACATAACCAGGCAGCCACGTGTAAGCAGTGGGAGTGGAATGCACAGAATTACATCATTTTGACTAGCTAAACATAAATGATTTTGTTCCAAGTGTATTGTATTGTACCTAAGTAGCTAGACAAAGCATTTTAAGCTGGTTGGCTGAGACTTAGCTTAGGGGAGCTATTGGGGGCTTTCCAGCTTTCTGGTAGTAAGCAACATAGCATGTTGAGGTCTTACCTAACAGAACATACATTTATCTTTAGTTCAAGGAGAACATTCATTTATCATCTGTTGTTTTATTTTAAGTAGCAAGTATTCAACTATTGAATTGTATCTTGGTCTCAGGCATGTAGGGCCTGGGAGCTTGAACTTAATTTCAATTTATAATCAAAATTGAAAGTTGGAGTCAAAATGGCTTCTGATAAGCTAAAGGCAACAGCAGGTGTTAAAAGAGGAGATACAATTACACTAACAACTAAAGTAGGTCTCAGCAGTGGGACTATAGAGTTTGAGCAGGTCACAACAGAAGGTCTTTGGAAGTGATCAAAGCAGCCATGTAGCTGGATTAAAATTCCTCTACATTGGGCTCCTACAAATTCTTGAATGCACTATACCTTGCTTATGATCTAAAATAATCTAAGTTAATATGTTGTAAAACTAACTCATAAAAATATAATCATTGAAGGAACAAGCAAACTAAAATGATAGATAAAAGTATAGGAAAGGGAAAGATGAGTGTATACAAGTAGGAGAAAGTTCTAGAAAGAAGTTAAAATTAAAAGCAAACAATGTGTACACAAGTAGCATCTTTATGTTCAGTGTGTTACTGAGTACTTAAGATAGGAAAAACAAACAGCAAATTTTGTGAAATAAGATGAGAATGATTTGAATCTCAACCATCTAAAAGGTAGCTAATGACAAATATAGCCACCACAATGATAAATATCAAATTGCTTAGTCACTCTTCTGTATTAAGATAGCAATGTCTCTTTTAAATCTGTTCTTATAATACAATAAAAATACAGATGAAGTAATTAAACGTGAATGACATATAAAATGCTGATGAAATTAGGACTAATGAAATTCCCATAGATTGAGGATCCAAGATGGCTGCCACGAGAGAACACTGTGTCTG